>VDFB02353493.1:197704933-197760922 GCA_007258455.2 Sequoia sempervirens | reverse complement strand
AATTGAATCATATTGCACTTCTTTTTCCATCTCCTTTGAAAACTAGTTTTTTTCAGTAAACACCATTTTTAAGGAGTGACGCTCACCGTATAACACATAACTTTTTTTTCCATGAAGGATAAAATTCTTTTTTTTGAAATTAAGATTTGTAACTACGATATCTAGTGCTTACAATTAGTTTCATAGTGTTTTATTGAATATTTTTTCCTTAATCAAGTTTTGGAGTCAAACCAATTACAATTCATACATAGGCGGACCGTATAACACATAAATTTTTTGTATGTATCAAAATTCAATTTTTTGTTTGTTGGATCAAGGACTTCAATATCTAGTGCACTCTTATTTTTCAATTTTTTTTTTAATAATCTTCTATTTTTCCACGTGTAAAACAAAGAGTTTGATTTTTGATGAAAAACTTACATTCACAAGAAATAAAAAATAAATATAATAATAAAATTAAATTTATTTAAAATTATACTTTTGGGGAAGCTTATAATAAGGACTACATACTTACAAAAAAAAAATTAAATGAATTCATTTGATCCCCCAAAAGGTAAATCAAAAGTGGTTTTTTATTAGCATTTTGATAGGTGTAAAGGAGACTCCGTTATAGGTATGGTTTAAAAAGTTAGCGAGGTTCTATCCAAGGCGGTTTGATCTGAGGTAGTTTGATCAAACCCTCTTCAATTGGAATGCTTTAAATGGAACTTTTTAAGGCTTAAATCATTATATTTTCTAAAAATATGTAATTTCAGCAAAAATCAGAATCTCCCAAAAATTGTAAACTAGCTTTGTGGGATCACCCATAAGTCAGCTTATTATGGTATGTCTCAAACCTATTCTCATCTTTTGGTACATGTTTTTTAGTGTAATTTAACATTGCATGCTTAAAAAAAATAGGTGGACAATCAAAATCAGCTCTACAAATGGATATGATCAATAAGTTTTAATAATTTAGGTGATCATCATTTTGGGTAGGCATGTATTTCAATTCACCAGTTAAGCAATTGTCAAAGTTAATTTCCTTGCAAGATCCAAGAAGCTTTGTAATGAAAAGTTGCATATGTTCCTTTAATTTTCTACAATGTATACAAGGTACATTTTATATTTCCTTAAACATGATTGATTAGCTTAGTGTAGATTATAGAATGGGTGAAAATATTAATCATCATTATATTTATTAAGAAAGGGTCATTGAGTATGAAATGATATGTTTTTTGGCTTTTATATTGAAGAATACATGAATTCCATGCAAAACCATAGTTATTCGTGTATTATATTACTTTTCTTATTTTTTCCTAGTTTTCCTATTGCAATTTGTTAATGTTAGGTGCTTAGGGGGTGTAGTACCCCTCCGATTTGCTAATATTTTTAGACAATGCTTTTACTTTGATGGACCATAATACTATGTTGTTGTTATTTGATCATTGACATTGGAGCGATGATGGTTTTTATATTGTGATGTGATGGTACACTTTATCGATGATTACTGTTTATGACATGCTTTCTGGTTAGCAAAGTTGTTTATTTGAGTTGATATTGATATATGCTCATATGTAATTAATTGATGTTTTAGTTTCGCCAGTTTTGATGTAACACTCTATTGGTGAAGGGAACGAGATTGCATCACTCGCTTGTGAGCACCCTACGATTCCACATTGTGTGTTTGATTCATGATTTATATATATGTATGACATATGTTTTGATTGCAGGATTGCAGGTATAGGACATTAGCTCCACCTGGATTCATAGGTTTAAGCGTGTTCATTGCCCAATGACATAGTTGATTGGGAGATAGTAATAGGGTTTCCTTGTCAAGCCACAACCCTAGTCACATGTGTCATCAGTCCTTGTTTCGGTATGCTTTGTTGTTATGTTGTCCATGTTTGCCTTGTCATTTATTTATTTTGCAAGGTATGTTATGTGGGAAATTAATGTTAATTAATGTTTATAATGGTTTTTAGTGATTATTTAATTAATTTTGATTAATGTTGTTAGAAGCTTTATATTTGATTTAATTAATTAAATTTAATTTATTTTGTATAGTGACTTAATCTTTGTTATTATATTTATTTTATAAAGTGATTAAATTAATTAGATTAAATTTAATTAGAAATTAATATGTGAATTATGAATTATTAAATGCATAAATATCCTCTAATTATCTTAGAGGAAATATCTGTGAATTGGTTGAAAAGATATTTTATTTGTGACATGTGTTAGAAAAATTAATTAAACACTATTGTTGGGAATTAATTTTCGGAGAGAATATTTGCATTAACTGAAAGAGGAAAGAGGCTACTTCACGGAAATGAGAAAAGATATTTTGAGAGGATGTTGTTGCAAATAATTGCTGAAAATTGGGGAAGAAGTTCTCAAGAAAATTTTGGCTCCGGTTTTATTTTCTTCGTTCTGGAAAAGTGGATAATTTGGAAGAAGCTTTGGTAAATTGGAATCTGAAGGTGAAGCTCTACTTCAAACATCTTTTCCTCAAGCATCCAGAAATAGGTTCTTTAAATTGTTATTATTATAATTCAAATTGGAAAGATTTCTTGCACAAGAAGAATATGTTATCTATGTAGAAGCTTTAATATATTTTGTAAACTTGAAAGAATGCCATGTTTTGAAAATTGTTGTGAAAGCTTCGAGCTTCTGCAGAAATTTTTTTAAGCTTTGATTTGTTTGGAATTTGTAAATTTCCATAATGCTTTAAAGCCTCTTTAGGTAAAACTTTTGTTATTTTGAAATCTAGAATAAAAATATTTATAGTTATTTGATGAAACAATAAATGGAATTTAGGCTTGACCAAGTATATGTGTTTCTTTAGTCTCACGATTTCAGCTGCAAGATATGTATATACCTACCATTCTACATCCACTGCGCCCTCTATATCAGCTTATTTTTATTTGCTTGTAAATTTATTTACTTGGTTTTGAGATTTAAATTGCTTCAAATTGAAACTCTTTCATATTTATTTGAATTCTATATCTTAAAGGAACGTATTTATTTATTCTAGCGCAACTATAAGTTGATTCTTTTTTTTGGAGTTTGAATCAGATATTTTAAATTATACATTTGAGAATTTATGGTGATTTGATTTGGGTGAATTTCGTGGTTTTTTTGGGTGCTTGGAATGCCATACTTTTCTTCAATATTCTATTTTTAACTTGTTATAAATTCCATGTTTATGTTTATATGCAAGAGGGTCTCGAATGATATATTCGGTGCATGTATTTTGACTATCAGTTTAGTGTGTCAAATTTTCCATGACTTAAGTTGAAGTTACCGTCACTATATTGACTCTTCTGCATGGCACACAATTCTCCATAGAGCATGCGTGGAAGAGTAGGCGCAGATCTTTTAATCGCCCTCCATTTAGTAGATTTTGGAATTACCTTACACGCCTAATTCTCTTTTGATTAACATTGCTTCAGATTTTGCCTATTTTTTGTGCACCCACTGAAGTTTAGAGTTTCTATTTTTTTTAAATAAATTCCTTAAATTTGAAACTTAAAGCCTTGAAATTGCTTTCACTATAACCTGGGTGTACCGTTTGGTTGCCATCATCCGATCTGCCCTTTATTGTTGTCAAAAGTGTTAGAAAGAAACATGCAATAAATTTGTTTCATGCAAGTAACTAGTAGTCTCTCAAACCTTTTTAGAATTCTTTTATTGCACCATTTGCTAAGTATAATATTATCCTATAGGCATATTCCTTTTATCCTTTACAGGCGCAACTTTTGTTAGTGATTGTTAGTTGAGACAAACAAAAAGTTTTATAGACTGGCGTACATTCATATTTACAAACATGCATATGTATGTTGATGAGCGAGTATCAATATTAGATTCTTTTCTTAAATGATTGGGTGGTAACATTTAAGTAAGGTTCTCCAATGGGCATTCACTGATAGTGATCAAGGAATTCGTATCGAAATGGGAATTGTTGTGCATGTCCCTCTCTGTCAAACGAAGTCTTGTATTCGTTTTACTTCTTAGAATATCTTGCCCTTCCAATATGTGTTGTTCACCTTGGTGTTATTCCCAGGCGCAGCAAGAAAGAGTTAGTTACATTGGAGTTTGTGTTGGTATATCGGTATTTATGCTTAAGACAGAGTTTGAGTATATTGCATATGACTTGTATGCTTTTGTAATGGTAATCAATGGATATATTTCTATTGGTGCTCGGTTCATGGTGTTCGATGTATATACTATTAGTTGTGTGTCAATTAATTCAGTTTAAATGTGTTACGTAGATTCGTGCACACACACACACACACACACACACATATATATGAATGCATGATTCATGAAATTAGTCATAACTGTGTGGTTAACTATAATTTAAATAGAATTTTTGATTTAGTTATGGGATATATATATATATATATATATATATATATATATATATATGTATAAGAATATAATAAATGCATGTAATTGCACAAGTTAGATAATTTTAAAATAATATGATATGAGAGAGGAAAATGATTTTTATTTAGATGTAATTTGGAAATTGAAATAAACAAATAGATTTAATTTCTTATTTATCTATAAATGAAATTATATTAAGTTAGTTTGTTTTGGGCAATGTATTATTGTATTTTATTGAAATAGAAATTAGATTTAGGAAATCCTACTGGTAGATTTATTTCCTGCCTAAATTTCTTATTAAATTGTGATTTTTTATGTTCTCGTAAGTTGGGGAAATTGGTTAGTTGTGTATGTAAGTCTTCTAGATGATGTTATTTTATGAGGGGGTTGTTATGTTTTATGGTTCAACCTTTGTTTTTCCTTGGGTAGTGTACTTGGTTGAGTTTCAGTTAAACACCCGGTTACTATGAAAGGGATGTGTGGCCTCTTATATTTGGATTAGATTTTTGTGTTGTCTGTAAGGGAATGGCTCTTAATGGGGGCCAGTGCAAAAAGTGGCGCTAGGGTAACCCATGCAGCTGTGTGATTACACTCCTCCTATGACAACAATATGTATTGTGCAGTTGATGTACTTGATTCTTTTACTCTGGAAGCAATGTAACCTTTATGTACACATTGTTCTTGTATGGTATAGTATTATGTGTTCCCTATGTCTAGAGGTTGTTGGTTTTACCTAGGAATTCCTTTCAATATCTCCTAGCACAGGGAGGTGGGCCTTAGGGTACCACTTGGTTGGGTGGAACATGCACCATACACCGTTGGGTTCCCATTTCATGTTCGTGATGGTGGGATCTTCTAGATTGAAGAGCTCGCATGTACCAGTTGCTTTGTACTATTCCTTATGTTATTTTGTATCAGTTGAATACTTTGTATATGTACTACTCCTCATTTGTATTCGAGGAGGATTCTTGTATCAATGTAATTGTAACAATATTATATGATCTTCCTCATTTTGGAAATTAGCTTAGTAACTGCTACATTGAATAAATGCTATTTATGAATGTTTCATTAATGTACTTTGTATCTTATGTAATGAGTGTAATGCTTTTGGATCTATGTTCTTTATATCATGAGTTTAAATTTATACGCTATGGATTAGTTTACTTTTGTATATTATGGGATTCAAATGTAATTTTTTTTGTGTACCTTAGAGGATGTATGCATTAAGTGTAGTTCTCTTTACCTGTTATTTACACTTTAAAAAAAAAATTTGTTACGCTTTGTGTTTGCGTCGTCCTCTAGGGTTACGTGATGGGGCATTACACATGGTATCAGAGACCAAGTTCTAACATTGGGTACTCTGGTTTCACATGAGCCCATTAAGTTGTCCTTGCTATTTGTACTCTTATGTGTGTATTCCTTTCTTTGTTTTCCTTGACTATACTGAGTGGTTTATGTTTAGGGAAACTAGGTTGACCCTAGAGGTAGATAAGAGATGTTCTTCTCTCCTTTTATTCTTCATGTTATAGATGACTAAATAGTTGTTAATTATGTTAGAAATGAATATGGGATGATCTATCTTAAGTATGATAGTATGTATTTATGACATGGAGTAGTGTGGAGGTTTAACCACTCTCTTGTATAAAAGATAAATGCTTTTCTATTCTAAATAGTGAAATATGGATTTGCGTTGGGTGTATTGCAAGAAAAGCTAATGATGGGTTATGGATATGTGTAATGATATGAATCACATGGATTATGGAAGTAAATATACTTATGAAATTGTGTATGTAATTGTATTCCCCCTGTAAATGTGAGAAACTAGTGATTTTGCATTAGTTGAGTGTTGTGAATACCCCGTACTTGCTTAGTGGGCCCATGGGATGGTGATACGGTGTACCCATCCATATGAAATATGTTGTATTTGGTGTGGGATTAACCACACCATTTTGTGTGTTTGTATTTTTGTTACCTGATTGAGGGCCAACCCACGTGTGGTTGAATATATATATATATATGAGTAGCCAAAAGGTAGTCTCATAGATTCTTTTCTTTTGGCTCTCTAGCCCCTCAATCCGTGAAGGGGTAGTAGCAGCCACAAATTTTCTTGGGCAGAGTGTGCAGCATACACACATTATGACACAAAATGGTCTTAGCTCAACTGATCTCGATGAAACGTACTCACTAATTTCCCTTATGATGGAACAAGGTACTTGATCCATATGTGCTAGCCTAAACCCCATAATTTTGAGTACAAAAACATTGGTTTGTTAGGTTGTGCCTAGCCATTCATAGGGATGTGAGCTGGCATTAGTGAATCAACCTCGTCTGTATGAGAGGTGAAGCTCGAGTATCTCCATATTGTTATACTCGTTTATGTATCGTATATATATTGTATCCACACTTTTTCCGACATGATGCAATGGGTACGATGCCACATCCCACTGATGTTTTGACATAGTGTCAGTGATGATGCCATGTTGTTGATGGTAGCGAGTTGAACTTGAGGACACAATGCCACGAGCATAGACACGTGAAGGTGCATTATGAGATTGTGTTATGATAGCCTACTTGTGTGATGAGCGTAATGGGGCCTCACACACTTGTAGAGGGCTATCCATGTTTGCTTTTGATAGAGTTTAGGTCGGTTAGCATATGGGTATGTCCTAGCCATGTATACCTCAGGCTATGGTGAGTACCTGTGTGTGCCTTCTCCATGAGGTATTGCTATGTGGGGTGTGTTTTGCACGTGCCCACTTCCGTGGAGCCACATACACATTGTCATGTGGCATACGACTAGTGTGTGTCTTCTCTAGCTGGTGTATGACCATGTCGTGTGACAATGCAAGGTAGGGTGTAGCTAAGGAGTACACTCTGAGACATGTGGATGTGTGCTCACTCCACACCACATGAGGGCTACTGTTATAGCCTAATGATGTTCCCTCCTTCCTCATTTGGTGGCTAGTATCTAGTCACGCAGTGTTGTACAATGCAATTTTGAAGATTAAGGAATTCCTATATGGTTATTGATGATTTTTCTATTGACTATGAAGGCTGAGATTTTGTTTATGTTTGATTATAATGGTTTATCCACCCTTTGTGATCTTATTTACTTGTAGCCCTCATGGTTACATTTTATTTAGTGTTGACATTGTGCACATTTCTTGCTTTATTGTTGGAATTGAATCTTATTTGATGTTTATTTATGACTTTGCTGGCTAAACTAGTTTATCCTTATTGTTTTTGAGGTCAGCCATGTGTCGTATTGTGATTCCTCTCCAAGGACGTATGAGGTGGACTTGGTGAGTGTATACGAGGAAGCAGACACAGGGAACCTTGAGGATGGGGGTATGTGAGACTAATATATAGCTAGGACCCACTACCCACCTATGTGTGATGACTATCTCTTGGAGGCTAATCACCTTATACAATAAGAGATAGGTCATTATGGTCTTGCTTGGATGGTCTCACCATGTGTGTGTGGCCTAACACCATCAAGCCACTGAGTGTGAGGTACGGATTATGTGATATGGATATTGGCTCTTGCCTCATGGATTATGTATCATGGATTAGTATGCTACTTTCCAACATCTAGATGGACCCTTGTGTAGCCTTGTGATGTGATTCCCGGTGATGTGATTTTGTGTGTATATGAATAATGTATTTTAATAATGGATATAGTACTTAGGGTCTAGTGGGATCTAAGAGATGATACTTTGGCTACTTGGGAGGATGCAACTAGGATGAGGGAGCTCTATCCCTATTTGTTTGCAGGCTTCTAGGAGTAAGCCTGATCCTATGGGAGAGGATGTAGCACCCCTCTAATTTGCTTATATTTTTAGACAATGCTTTTACTTTGATAGACCATGATACTATGTTGTGATTAGATCACTAACATTGGAGTGATGATGGTTTTTATATTGTGATGTGATGGTACACTTTATCGATGATTACTGTTTATGACATGCTTTCTAGTTAGCATAGTTGTTTATTTGAGTTGATATTGATATATGCTCATCTATAATTAATTGATGTTTTAGTTTCATTAGTTTTGATGTGACACTGTATTGGTGAAGGGAACATGATTGCATCACTTGCTTGTGAGTACCCTATGATTCCATGATTTTCTCTTCACGATGTGTTTGATTCATGATTTATATATATGTACGACATATGCTTTGATTGCAGGATTGCAAGTACAGGACATCAGCTCCACCTAGATTCATAGGTTTGAGTGTGTTCATTTTCAAACAATATAGTTGATTGGGAGATAGTAACAGGATTTCCTTGTAAAGCTATAACCCTAGTCACAGTGTGTCATCAGTCCTTGTTTCAATATGCTTTGTTGTTATATTGTCCAAGTTTTCCTTGTCATTTATTTATTTTGCAAGGTATGTTCTATGGGAAATTAATGTTAATTTTAATGTTTATAATGGATTTAAGTGATTATTTAATTAATTTTGATTAATGTTGTTAGAAGCTTTATATTTTATTTAATTAATTAAATTAAATTTATTTTGTATAGTGATTTAATCTTTATGATTACATTTATTTTATAAAGTGATTAAATTAATAAGATTAAATTTAATTAGAAATTAATATGTGAATTATGAATTATTAAATTAATAAATATCTTGTAATTATCTTAGAGGAAATATCTATGAACTGGTTGAAAAGATATTTTATTTGTGACGTGTTAGAAAAATTAATTAAACACTATTGTTGGGAATTAATTCTCGGAGAGAATATTTGCATTAACTGAAAGAGGAAAGAGGCTACTTCATGACAATGAGAAAAGATATTTTGAGAGGAGGTTGTTGAAAATAGTTGCTGAAAATTGGGGAAGAAGTTCTCGGGAAAATTGTGGCTCTGGTTTTTTTTCTTCTTTCTGGAAAAGTGGATAATTTAGAAGAAGCTTTGGTAAATTGGAATCTGAAGGTGAAGCTCTACTTCAAACATATTTTCCTAAAGTATCCGAAAATAGGTTCTTTAAATTGTTATTATTATAATGAAAATTGGAAAGATTGCATGTACAAGAAGTATATGTTATCTATGTAGAAGCTTTAATATATTTTGTATACTTGAAAGATTGTCATGTTTGGAAAATTGTTGTGAAAGCTTAGAGCTTCTATAGAAATTGTTTTAAGCTTTGATTTTTTTTGGAATTGGTAAATTTTTGTAAAGCTTTAGAGCCTCTTTAGGTAAAACTCTTGTGATTTTGAAATCTAGAATAAACCTATTTATAGTTATTTGATGAAATAATAAATTGAATTTAGGCTTGACGAAGTATATGTGTTTCTTTAGTTTGACGATTTTAGCTGCAAAATATGTATTGTTCTACCATTCTACATCCACTTTGCTGTCTGTATCAGCTTATTATTGTTTGGTTGTAAATATATTTACTTGGTTTTGAGATTTAAATTGCTTCAAATTGAAACTCTTTCATATTTATTTGAATTTTGTCTTAAAGGCACGTATTTATTTATTCTAGAGCAGCTAAAAGTTGATTCTTTTTTTTTGGAGTTTGAATCACATATTTTAAATTATACATATAAGAATTTATGGTGATTTGATTTGGGTGCTTGGAACACCATACTTTTTTTCAATATTCTATTTTTAACTTGTTAGAAATTCCGTGTTTATGTTTATATGCAAGAGGGTCTTGAATGATATATTCGGTGCATGTAGTTTGATTGATAGTTTAGTGTATCAAATTTGCCATGACTGAAGTTGAATTTACCTTCACTATATTGAATCTTTTGCATGTCACAAGATTCTCCATAGAGCATGTGTGGAAGAGTAGGTACAGATCTTTAATCACCCTCCATTTAGCAAATTTTTGAATTACCTTACACGCCTAATTCTCTTTTGATTACCATTGCTTCGTATTTTATCTATTTTCTGTGCACCCACTGAAGTTTAGAGTTTCTATTTGTTTTAAATAAATTCCTTAAATTTAAAACTTAACTCCTTGAAATTGCTTTCACTTTAACCTGAGTGTATCGTTTAGTTTCCATCACCCGATCTTCCCTTTATTGCTATCGAAAGTGTTAGAAAGAAACATGCAATAGATCTATTTCATGCAAGTTACTAGTAGTCTCTCAAACCTTTTTAGAATTCTTTTATTGCACCATTTGTTGAGTATAATATTATCATATAGGCGTATTCCTTTTATCCTTTACCGGCGCAACTTTTGTTAGTGATTGTTAGTTAAGACAAACAAAATGTTTAATAGACTGGCGTACATTCATATTTACAAAAATGCATATGTATGTTGATGAGAAAGTATCGATATTAGATTATTTTCTTAAATGATTGGGTGGTAACATTAAGTAAGGTCCTCCAATGGGAATTCACTAATAGTGATCAAGGAATTCATATAGAAATGGGAATTGTTGTGCATGTCTCTCTCTGTCAAACAAATTCTTGTATTTGTTTTACTTTTGAGAATGTCTTTCCCTTCCAATATGTGTTGTTCACCTTGGTGTTATGCCTGGGTGCGGCGAGAAAGAGTCAGTTACACTGGATTTTGTGTTGGTATATCGGTAGTTATGATTAAGATAGAGTTCAAGTATATTGTATACGAGTTGTATGCTTTTGTAATGGTAATCGATAGATATCTTTCTATCATTGCTTGGTTCATGTTGTTCGATGTGTATACTGTTAGTTGTGTGTCAATTAATTTGGTTTAAATGTGGTACGTAGATTTGTGCACATACATATACATATATATATATGGATGCATGATTCATGAAACTAGTAATAATTGTGTGGTTAATTGTAATTTAAATAGTATTTTTGATTTAGTTATGGGATATATATATATATATATAAAAGAATATAATAAATGCATGTAATAGCACAAGTTAGATAATTTTAAAATGGTATGATATGAAAGCAGAAATTAATTTTTATTTAGATGTAATTTGGAAATTGAAATAAACAAATAGATTTAATTTCTTATTTATTTGTAAATGAAATTATATTAAGTTAGTTTCTTTTGGGCACTGTATTATTGCATTTTATTGAAATGGAAATTAGATTTAGGAAATCCTAATGGTAGATTTATTTCCTATCTAAATTGCTTATTAAATTATGATTTCTTATGTTCTCGTAAGTTGGGGAAATTGGTTAGTTGTGTATGTAAGTCTTCTAGATGATGTTATTTTATGAGGGGGTTGTTATGTTTTATGGTTCAGCCTTTGTTTTTCCTTGGGTAGTGTACTTCGTTGAGTTTTAATTAAACACCTAGTTACTATGAAAGGGATGTGTGGCCTCTTATATTTTGGATTAGATCCTTGTGTTTTCAATAGGGGAGTGACTCTTAATGGGGGTTGGTGCACAAAGTGGTGCCATGGTAACCCATGCAACTTTGTGATGACACTCCTCCTATGACAACAATATTTATTGTGCAGTTGATGTACTTGATTCTTTTACTTTGGAAGCAATGTAACATTTATGTATGTATTTTTCTTGTATGGTATAGTATTATGTGTTGCTTATGTCTAGAGGTTGGAAGCAATGTAACCTTTATGCACCATACACTGTTGGGTTCTCATTTCATGTTTGTGATGGTGGGATCTTCCAGATTGAAGAGCTCATGTGTATCAGTTACTCTGTACTATTTATTATGTTCTTTTGTATCAGTTGAATACTTTGTATATGTACTACTCCTCATTTGTATTTCAGGAGGATTCTTGTATCAATGTAATTGTAACATTATTGTATGATCTTCCTTATTTTGGAAATGAGCTTAGTAACTGCTACATTGAATAAATGTTATTTATGAATGTTTCATTAATGTACTTTGTATCTTATGTAATGAGTGTAATGCTTTTGGATCTATGTTCTTTATATCATGAGTTTAATTTTATATGTTATGAATTAGTTTACTTTTGTATATTATGGGATTCAAATGTAAGCGTTGTCATGTACCTTAGAGGATGTATTTGTTAAGTGTAGCTCACTTTACTTGTTATTATTACACTTTAAAATAAAATAAAAATTATGCTTCTGTTGTGTTTGCGTTGTCCTCTACGGCTACGTGGTAGGGCATTACAAGGGGGCCAGAGGAACCGTAGAAATGTGTAGATCCTCTATGTTGCAACTTGTACCTATAGAAGGAGGGAGAAGTATTAACGAATTATTCACAATAGACATAAGATTTGTTTTTTGAATGGATTAAGAACTTATCTTACCTACATTAGTAGTCACATGTAACTAGAAGCTTTTGTGAAACCTCTTCACAAAATGTCATGAATCTATGATGTCTGTGGATTGTAATAAGTTATGGATTTTAATCTATATTTTATATCATCCATATATAAGCATGCTTTGAATTTGATGGTAGTGCAGTTTTTATAATAGTGTGTTGGAAGTATGGAGATGTTGGAAGCTTGCCTTGTTTGTAAGTTGCTTGGGTGTTGCCATTGATGTCAACCCTTGTATGAATAAAGTTTTGGAATGTTGTTGGTTTCAATGATGTCAACCCTTAGCATTGGAGTTGTTAGAAGTTTGTTGTTGGTATTTGTATATGAGATAATTCACACCCCTTAAGAAAATTCCCCTTTCACATACCCTTGTTGATGTGTTTTTTATGCACTTCTCAACACAGGCAGTGCGTAGATGCACTACCTCTCTTGAAAGACAATTTTCCACAATCAGATTGTAGAACACTATCCCAAGGTCTCTAATGTCAGGTCTTGATAGTGCTTGGAATATCTCAGTTGTTTTTTGTGATTTGCTAGAATCACAAGGTAGTCTTATGAATGAGTTACAAAGCATGGAAGTTGGATTTGCAAATGCAATTTTAAAGTGTTGAAAGTGAATGAATAGTGGCTGTCCACTCAAAATAGCAAGTTGAAACTCATCAAATTCATCTGATTTAGCTTCATGGTGATGTTTTGGGTCCTACTCTAACTAAGGATTAAAAGAAACAACAAAAGGAGAAGGGCTAAGAAAGCTATTCTAATCCTAAGCTACGAATGAACAGTAACAATGGTGGCTGCTAAAGTAGACAGACTTCATAAACTGAGTTTTGCTTGACCAAGAGAAACCTACAGCTACACAAAACTAGTGCAATCTTCTAAGGATTGTAGATTTTCACATCACATACACACATCATGTACATGCAATCAAACTAAGTTGCAGCAATGAAGTAATGAGCTCAGACTAGCTTTGCAAAGTGACTCATCATCAATGAACCACAAAAAGCGTGAGCTAAAAATCCATCAAATACTGAAACAACAATCGCCATCACCACTTCCATTCAAAAAACTAACACCTAAACTAATAGGCAAGTTGAACCATGCATACATAAAGAGAAAACTCAAA
The DNA here is from genome assembly GCA_007258455.2 of Sequoia sempervirens. Classification (NCBI taxonomy): domain Eukaryota; kingdom Viridiplantae; phylum Streptophyta; class Pinopsida; order Cupressales; family Cupressaceae; genus Sequoia; species Sequoia sempervirens. Next base: position 197,747,218 of record VDFB02353493.1, on the reverse strand, counting down.
AGGAACACCCATAAATCATGCAATGTTGCTTTCTATTGTTGTAGAATGTCTTTACATAAGTTCTCCAACCCCAACAAATGAGGGGCAAGCCCCTATTTATAGTTTTCCAAAGTCCAAATGAATGGATAGGATCAATTTGTATTCAATGGCTCAGATTCATTACAAGTTAGGGCTTCACCTACCCCTAATATCTAACAATTTAAAATACATTCCTTGTCTTTTCTCTGTTTTGTCATTTAGTGCCAGTTACTGTAGCAAATTTGTCTTGTAGCTGATTTCTCTTTTTACTGTAGTAGAGACTGTTTGAAGGTTGCCCTCCATCTGGTGGACTTGCAATATTTTTGATTGGATCAAACAATTCAGTCGATGACTTGCATCAATGGATTGGTGGCCCCTGATTCGGGTGGAAAGCTCCTTAGAAATCATCATCATCTAGAAAAAGGTAGGACAACTCCCTCAATGGGCCTCTCTGATAGACCTGCGGAAGGCTTCTTGACTCCTACAAACATGAAGTGTCATAAGTGCATTTATACATGAGTTAAGGAAAATGTCAGACAAACCTACAAATTCCCTGCTAGATCTATCCATGCATTATCAAAAGATCTTGATATTCATATTTGGAGCTCATTTGGGCCATAAACATTAATGCGTGTTTCAAGGGTGCGAGCACCAAAGGGCAGAAAGATGGCGGAAGAAAGCTGCAAGGCAGACAGCGGACGAAAGCCAAAAAAGTCAGGAAAGAAGAAGGTTCCTAGATGTTTCCAAAACATCCAAGAATGAGGAAGGTTCCCGAATGTTTCCAAAACATCCGGGAAGGAGGAAGGTTACTAGATGTTCAAAACAGTCGAGAAGGAAGAAGGTTCTCAAATGTTCAAAATAGCCAGGAAGGAGGCAGGCTCCTAGATGTTCAAAACAACCAAGAAGGGAGGCTCTCGGATGTTCAAAATAGCCAAGGAGGGACGAACTCCTGGAAACGGCCACGAAGGGCCCGGGTTCCAGAGGCTAGGAAGGAGGTGGCCGTCATATGTTACAAACGGCCAAAGGGGGACGGACTTCTGGAAACGGCCATGGAGGACCTGGGTTCTGGAGGGCAGAATGGAGGTGGCTGCCAGATGTTCCAAACGGCCAAAGGGGGACGAACTTCTAGAAACGGCCACAGAGGACCCAGGTTCTGGAGGGAGGAAGAGAGGTGGCCGCCGGATGTTCCAAACGGCTAAAGGGGGATGGACTTCCAGAAATAGCCACGGGGACCTGGGTTCCAGAGGCTAGAAGGGAGGTGGTCGCTAGATGTTCCAAATGGCTAAAGGGGGACAGACTTTTGGAAACGACCATGGAGGACCCGAGTTCTAGAGGCCGGAAAGGAGGTGGCCGCCTAATGTTCCAAACGGCTAAAGGGGGACAGACTTTCAGAAATGGCCACGGCGACCCGGTTCCGGCGGCTGGAAGCGCAGGTGGCCGCCGAATGTTCCAAAATGGCCACAGAGAGGCAAAATCCCATAAACGGTCGAGAGGGGCCAGCTCCGGAGGCTAGGGAAGGAGGTGGCCGCCGATGTTCCAAAATGGCCATGGAGGCAGAATCCCAGAAATGGCCACCGGATGTTCCAAAATAGCAAAAGAGGGATGAAGCTCCGAAACCACCAAAACTTAACTGAACGTTAATGAAACCTTGGCAGTTCATTTATGCACTTCAAACACATCCCAGAGCCAAAAAAGGTTGCCCCCAAAGTCAAAAATGTGGAAACAGGAGATGTTTCCAAATAGCAAGGAAGAAAGGAATTCTGGAGGGAAAGTTCTGAAACCATCAAAACTTAACAGAATATTGATGAAACCTTGGTAGTTCATTTACGCACTTCAAACACATCCTAGATCCAAAAACGGTTGCCTCCAAAGTTAAAATTGTGGAAACGGGAGCGACAGGGGTCTTCAAATGTTTGCAAATAGCCAAGGAGGAAGGGAATTCTGGAGGGAAAGTTCTAAAACCATCAAAACTTAATGGAACATTGACAAAACCTTGGTAGTTCATTTAAGCACTTCAAAGACATCCTGGATCCAAAAAGGGTTGCCCCCAAAGTCAAAATTGAGGAAATGGGAGCGATGGGGGCTTGCAGATGTTTCCAACAGCCATGGAGGAAGGGAATTTCGGAGGGAAAGTTCTGAAACCATCGAAACTTAATGGAATATTGATGAAACCTTGGCAGTTCATTTAAGCACTTCTAACACATCCTGGATCCAAAAAAGGTTGCCCCCAAAGTCAAAATTGTGGCAACGGGAGCGACGGGGGTCGACGGATGTTTCCAAACAACCAAGGAGGAAGGGAATTCCAGAGGGAAAGTTCTAAAACCATCAAAACTTAATGGAATATTGATGAAACCTTTGCAGTTCATTTACGCACTTCAAACACATCCCAGATCCAAAAAAGGTTGCCCCCAAAGTCAAACTTGTGGAAACGGGAACAACAGGGGTCCACAAATGTTTCTAAAATAGCAGGAACAAGACAAAAGGCAGAAAAGGGACGGGGAACTTTATTTCTCTACAAATTTTAATACCCCAAGTAGTTGAATTTGGGTAGGGGGAATTGATTGTTTGAAGGCACATGACCAATTTGGGCTTAGAAATGGGGCACGCAAAACAAGACAGGAGCAAAGCAGCCTGTGGGAGCGAAAAAAAGGGGGTCCCTGCCTACGGCGAGATGTGTGTACAAAACATGCACAACAAATGGTGACTCATTGGGGAAATGCTCCAGAGCATTTTGATGACAAACTGGAATCATGAACCCAGAATCTCTAGTTCTAACCTTCACGCTAGGGAAAACAAACTAGACGCCCAACCAAAGGATCAAAACCATTAGCCAACCCAACCTTCAGTATGTTGAAAATCCAAGTGTGTGTAATTGCGTTAATTCCCATCCTTTAGTTGCTACAGGAACCCAAGCTCCGTGAAGTTAAGCTACATAGTTTATTCTAACTTCAAAAGCATCTGGGACATTTCCTCACTGCTAGTCAGGCATCCATAGCCCCGATGAGGTTGTCGTTGTGATTCTCCCGAACATTGCTCTACTGCCAGTCGGGCGTCCATAGCCCCGGTAGAGTTGCTTAGATGCCCCCAAAAAGTTGATTTTTCTCTTTCTTTTAATTTTCAATATTTTATTTCTTTCTTTCTTTTCTCTTTTTAGCTCTTTTATTTCAACCTGCAAGCATTGAAGCTCGCGCTCAGGGTTGAGAATCATAGTGGCGCTAGAGCAAAATTTTAGATTTTTCACTTAACTAGACTTCACAAAAAGCCCTATAGTGACCGTCAAATTCTTAAGATGTGTAAGAGCTATAAAATTTTAAAATACGTCAAAGTCAGACTAAACCAACAACTTATCCTCTTCGAATTAAACACCTAGATCGCTTGACACTAACAGAAGACCTTCACCATCCACTCTGAAGACTTGATTAGAGTTTGAAAAAGAAATACATAGAACAACCCCAGGCAATAAGTATGTTTGTTGTGCGCACAGATGTGCCCAGCTAAAAGCAAAGGGACCCCGAGCAAAGCAGCAACAAAGCGAAAGCAAATGAAAGCAAACAACCTACAAAGCGAGCAACCTACACACACCAACTAACCTAAGGAAAGCAGGAAAGTGAAGTATTTATAGGAAACCTATACTACTCAAAATGGGCTATGTACAAAGATATTTACAAAACGCTATGTTCACGCAAGGCGAGTTGACATTAACACTCATTGTATTTCGTAATCTATGCACAAGCAAACATGATATCTTTATCATTCTTAACCATGCAAATTTATCTTTATATTCTAAAAAAATAAATTCAACATTGTAGCACTCAAGTTCAATCACGTCATCATAAAAAATAAACAATTGAGGAGGGTCGCTAAATCCATGGTTAATCCATAAACATGTTCATTTTCCCTTATTCCCATAATCAAAATAATAAGTGCAGTTAAGAGAAATAATAGGGGCAGGGAAGGATAGAACCTAGATGTTGTCACATGGAGGTGGGAGCATTAGACAGTCGAGAGCAAGCACAATATCCTTGATCATTGCATTGATAGCCTCAAGCGGGCGCAGTGGAGGGTGCAACACTTCAAACATTAGGCTTGCATAAGGCTAGGAGGACGGAGCAGCAAATAGCTCTTCCAATCTACCAATGGGACCTATAGCCTCGGTTGGTAGTTCTTCAAAAAGAAATACTTCTCTACATTGATCATCTGCAAACTTGGGATCCACTTGGTTGTTGTCCTCAAGGGGCAGCATGTTGTCTCGTCTCTTTCCCCAAGTATCAACCTCCTTTTTATGATGTTCAATGTCATGGGATAATGACATGGACAAATCTGTCCTATTGCAGCCATCTGAATATGAGGGAGGATCAGCAACGATCATGGCAGAAGGGATCTAAGTTGCATCTTGGAGTTGGTCAATTCTGTCATACTTGTTGGAAGCCATCAAAACACCTCCACATTTGTCTTCTTCCCTTTGTTGTTCATGCATCTCATTATGACGTTCACTCATTTCCTCTGGCTCACTATCACTGTAAATGGAGAAGGAGCTCCTCTCCCAATCTGGAAACTCTAGTGCATCACTATTTGGTGGCTCAAGGAGTATGTATTCATTGCTACCGTCTTTTGGGATGTGCTCTTCCTCGACATGAGCATACCTTCGTAGTACAGTTCCTAATGGAAAGAAGTCATCAATTGATGGCACCTCATCAAGGGGACCAAAGTCTACTGCACAATTTCCCTCTAAAGACTCGCCAAAAATTCCATCATCCATTGTACACAACTGCTCTTCAAGAGGAAGAACTTCTTGGTGACTAGTGGACAACATCCCGCTTGATCTACTTCATCGCTCGAAAGTCTGAGACTGTATTGATGTCCTTCTATTGCTATCCCAACATCCTCTTGAGGTCCACCTTTAGCCGAGTTGTCACTTGGCTCTGGCTCTTGGTCTTCTACTTCGATTTGAGTAGCAAGGAGAGGAGGTCAGGCACTTGGCTGCCTTGCTTTTCCTCTAACTTGTTTGATAGCCTCTTTGCACAGTCCGCATGCAAATTCAGAGTGTGATGAATCATGAAGTCTGCACCAATTTGGAAATAGTAGCACCTCCAAATCCACTTGGTATTTCAGCTCTGACCAATCCTTTGCCAACCTAGAGACGAGCTGGTCATACCTCTCCATGATCACGTCCTCCTCATCACTTGAAAAAGAAGCATGATGGTAGATAGCTGTAGTGAGTGGTTGTTCCCACTCCTCCAAATCTGCATTTTTAGATTCTTGATCACTGTCATTGTAGATGGAGAAGTCTTCCAATCTAATTTTTCTAATGCTTTTACAATCTCCTTCTACTGCCCCAAGGCTTTCAGCCTCCTCTTCTTCCTGATTTTCAGCATCTGTGTTGGCTGTCCTAGCATATACTGCTGCAAATTTTGTTAATTCATCTTCAATTGTCGTTCGTTCCTCTTCTTGAGTGGAGGATTGCTCTTCTTCAATGGAGGGAAAACCTACTAAACTGGTTACAATCAGATTTTCATCAATGCACCTTGTTGTCCCAAGACTTTCAGCTCCCCCCCTTGGTTTTCATTTTCTATGTCTGCTGTCCCAACACCAACTTGTGTCCAACTAGTTGGTTTATTTTGGAGGTGCTATCCTACAAATGCTGACAGCTCTTCTGCCTCATGGGATGACTTATCCTCAATGAGAGTTGGCTGCTCCAACTTGTTTGAACAACCCTTGGCTTGAGAAATGATGTTGTCACATGATGGACACATAAATTCTGAATGTGGTGCATTGTGAAATCTACACCAACTTGCCATTAGTACATCCTCCAATCTTGGTCCATCCTTGCTGCTCAAATGTTCCTAGATTAGCTCCTTAAATGCATTGGCTGCCATGGTTTGCAATTCTTCCTGTGAGTCTTCGGGGGCCAAGGGCAGATAGATTTCCCAGAAGGGGATTTCTTCTTGCAAGACCTTTTCAATTCTGCTCAAGAATGTGAGACACCCCAACTCGTTGTGCCTATGAGTGCAATGGATCTGACATCTATCTGACAACACGAATTGCTGCAATGGATTCTTCAATCTCTTATTCAAATGTGCATGTAACTGAGTGATGTCAATTTGTGCATGCTGCTCCATTTTGACTCAGCTTCTTTTGCCTTCAGAAATCTCTAATTTTTAGCATTAAAAGAGATCTCCCTATCTCAGATTTTTTCTTTGAAAAAGCTCTTTTCGATTCCCAACTTTTAGCTTTGTAGCCTCAACATGTCATTCCCTCCTTCTAGCGCTAGTTTTGTTGATGGTGTTAGGAGGAGGATGGCATAAAATCAATCACTTCCAAGCTTCAACTTTGTATTCCCAACGTGTCAACTCTCCTTCTAGCACCAATTCTGTTGATGGCGTTAAGAGGAGAAGGGCATAAAATGAATCACTTCCAACCTTCAGCCTTGTATTCCCAACGTGTCAGCCCTCCTAGTGCCAATTCTGTTGATGTATTTTTTATGCACTTCTCAACACAGGTAGTGCATAGGTGCACTAACTCTCTTGAAAGACAATCTTCCACAATTGGATTGCAGAACACTATCTCAAGGTCTCTAAGGTCAGGTCTTAACAGTGCTTGGAATATCTCAATTGTTTTATGTGATTTGCTGGAATCACAAGGTGATCTTATGGATGAGTTATAAAGCATGGAAGTTGGATTTGCAAATATAGTTTTAAAGTGCTGAAAGTGAATGAACAGTGGCTATCCACTCAAAACAGCAAGTTGAAACTCATCAAGTTCATCTAATTTAGCTTCATGGTGATGTTTTGGGTCTTACTCTAATCAAGGATTAAAAGAAACAACACAAGGAGAAGGGTTAAGAGATCTATTCTAATCCTAAGCTACAAATGAACAATAAAAATGGTGGTTGCTAAAGTAGATAGACTTCATAAACTGAGTTTTGTTTGACCAAGAGAAACCTACAACTACACAAAACTAGTGCAATCTTCTAAGGACTACAAATTTTCACATCACATACACACATCATGTACATGCAATCAAACTAAGTTGCAACAATGAAGTAATGAGCTCAGACTAGATTTGCAAAGTGACTCATCATCAATTAACCACAAAAAGCATGAGCTAGAAATCCATCAAATACTGAAACAACAATCACCATCACCACTTCCATTCAAAAAACTAACACCTAAACTAATAGGGAAGTTGAACCATGCATACATAAAGAGCACACTCAAAAGGAACACCCATAAATCATGCAATGTTGCTTTCTATTGCTGTAGAATGTCTTTACATCAGTTCTCCAACCCCAACAAATAAGGGGAAAGCCCCTATTTATAGTTTTTCAAAGTCCAAATGAATGGCTAGGATCAATTTGTATTGAATGGCTCAAATTCACTACAAGTTAAGGCTTCACCTACCCCTGATATCCAACAATTTAAAATACATTCCTTGTCTTTTCTGTATTTTGTCATCTAGTGCCAGTTACTGTAGCAGATTTTTCTTGTAGCTTATTTCTCTTTTTACTATAGTAGAGACTGTTTGAAGGTTGCCCTCCATCTGGTGGACTTGCAACATTTTTGATTGGATCAAACAAGTTGGTCGATGAATTGCATCAATGGATTGGTGGCCCCTGATTCGGGTGGAAAGCTCCTTAGAAATCATCATCACTTGGAAAAAGGTAGGACAACTCCCTCAATGGGCCTCTCCGATAGACCTATGGAAGGCTTCTTGACTCCTGCAAACATGAAGTGTCGTAAGTGCATTTATACATGAGTTAAGGAAAAGATCTGACAAACCTACAAATTCCCTGCTAGATCTATCCATGCATCATCAAAAGATCTTGATATTCATATTTGGAGCTCATTTGGGCCATAAACATTAATACGTGTTTCAAGGGTGTGAGTGCCAGAGGGTGAAAAGACGACGGAAGAAAGCTGCAAGGCAGACAGCGGACGTAAGCCAAAACATACCGGAAGGAAGAAGGTTCCCAGATGTTTCCAAAACACCGAGGAAGGAGGAAGGTTCCTGGATGTTTAAAACAGCCGGGAAGGAAGAAGGTTCCTGGATGTTCAAAACAGCCCGGAAGAAGGCAGGCTCCTAGATGTTCAAAACAGCCAAGGAGGGACAGACTCTCAGAAACGGCCACAGAGGGCCCAGGTTCCAGAGGTAGGGAAGGAGGTGGCTGTCGGATGTTCCAAATGGCCAAAAGGGGACGAACTTCTGGAAATAGCCACGGAGGACCCGGGTTCCGGAGGCCGGAAGGGAGGTGGATGTCAGATGTTCCAAATGGCCAAAGGGGGACGGACTTGCGAAAACGGCCACAGAGGACTCGGGTTCTGGAGGCCGGAAGGGAGGTGGCCGCTAGATGTTCCAAATGGCTAAAGGGGGATAGACTTTTGAAAACGGCCACGGAGGACCCAGGCTTCGGAGGCCAGAAGGGAGGTGGCCGCCGAATGTTCCAAATAGCCAAAGGGGGACGGACTTCCGAAAATGGCAACGAAGGACCCAGATTCTGGACGCTGGAAGGGAGGTGGCCGCTGGATGTTCCAAACGGCTAAAGGGGGATGGACTTCCATAAACGGCCACGGAGGACCCAGGTTCTGGAGGCCGGAAGGGAGGTGGCCGCCAGATGTTCCAAAATGGCCACAGAGGGGTTGGGCTTCGGAGGCCGGGAAGGAGGTGGCTACCTGATGTTCCAAAACAGCCACAGAGAGGCAGAATCTGGGAAACGGCCATGGAGGGGTCAGGCTCTAGAGGTCGGGAAGGAGGTGGCCACCGAATGTTCCAAAATGGCCATGGAGAGGCGGAATCCTGGAAATGGCCACAGAGGGGCCGGGCTCCAGAGGTCAGGAAGGTGGTGGCCGCTGGATGTTCCAAAATAGCAAAACGCGGACGAAGCTCTGAAACCACCAAAACTTAACCGAATGTTAACGAAACCTTAGTAGTCCATTTAAACACTTCACTTCAAACACATCCTAGATCCAAAAAGGGTTGCCCCCAAAGTCAAAATTGAGGAAATGGGAGCAACGGGGGCCCGTGGATGTTTCCAAACAACCAAGGAGGAAGGGAATCTGGAGGGAAAAGTTCTGAAACCATCGAAACTTAACGGAATGTTGACAAAACCTTGGCAGTTCATTTAAGCACTTCAAACACATCCTGGATCCACAAAAGGTAGCCCCCAAAGTCAAAATTGTGGAAACAGGAGCGACGGGGGTCCACGGATGTTTCCAAATAGCCAAAGAGGAAGGGAATTTCAGAGGGAAAGTTCTGAAACCATCGAAACTTAATGGAATATTGATGAAACCTTGGCAGTTCATTTACGCACTTCAAACACATCCCGGATCCAGAAAAGGTTGCCCCCAAAGTCAAAATTGTGGAAACGGGAGCGACAGAGGTCCACGGATATTTCCAAAATAGCAGGAAAAAGACAAAAGGCAGAAAGGGGATGGGGAACTTTATTTCTCCACAGATTTGAATACCCCAAGTAGGTGAATTTGGGTAGGGGGATTTGATCATTTGAAGGCACATGACCAATTTGGGCTTGGAAATGGGGCACACAAAAAAAGACAGGAGCAAAGCAGCCTGTCGGGAGTGAAAAAAAGGGGGTCCCTGCCTATGGCGGGGCATGTGTGCAAAACATGCACAACAACCCTCACCTTAGAAAATAAAATCCAAAGGCCAAATTACAAATCACCCATCTAGAATGCATCCACTTGTCGTTTTTCCTATGTGTTGATTAGAGAATATTTATTGAGGACGCAAGCGCTGCACGTGGATGTCTGTGTGACACACTGTCGCCCCTAACGGATTCCCACATCTGAAGTTGGAAGAGCCCTTACACTCTTGATTGGGGATAAATTGTAATGTCCTTCTATCAACCAATCAACCTAAAAATGGATTATTCCTTCTCATCCCACCTTCAAAAGCATTCATCTCAATTTCACTTCATCTTTTTCACATCTCTCTTAGAAATTCATTCAACTTCTTCACATTCTAAAGCATTTCACACACTTCCAACAATCTACACCAGTCCATTGGAGCATTGTAGAAACTAGAAAATCCATCAACTCCAAATTGCACTTGTGAGGCTACCATAGAAGTTGTGAGCTTGGAGTCTTGTGAGATGTCCCTTCATCATTGTTGTGGCTGTGGTGACTTTGCCAAGTTTGTTGCTTGCATTCTCCCTTCATTGGCCTTGAGATCCTTTGGGTGGAGGTGGTAATGCTTCATTCCTCTCCTTTGTGATTTGATAGAGTAGTTTAGTATTTTGTAGTGTTCATTGTAGTACTTTCTATCTTCTTTATTGTATATTCTACTTTGTTGCTTTTTGGTTGTTTGTGGAGGTAGATACACCAAAGTAGGGGTCTAACTAAGGCAGGCCCCTATACAACCCCAACAATTTTCCCTTCTTGCTTGTGTGTAGGTGAATATGTGCATGGAGCTAACTGGAAAATTGACATTTTTGTGAGATCATATTTATCACCATAGCTTTTATTTACATGTTTTATCATATTCATCTTTATTTTTAATACTTCATCATTCTATTTACTTCATTGAAACCAACTAGCTAGGTTGTCAGTAGGATTCTGGTAGTTTTCCCACTGTATTTCAAGTCTTATGGCCGTACGGATGCCAACACGCTAGAGAAATGCCAGTACCATGTTGTTGTCCCCGACCTGCAATGCCATCCTCAGACAAAGAGTTTTATGAGGTACAATTCTAACTATAGAAACCAGCTCATCTAGCCCCAATTAGATTTCTGGGTTTGTAGAGTGATAGAAGTATTCATAGTACTCTTCATTCTTGATCCTCATCCCAAAGCATCCCTTTAGAGTGAGGTAAATTAGGGAAACCTTCTGCTCTCGGCTCTCCATGACCTGGAGCCTTGATGTGGTTGGTCCACCTCTCTTACATTTTTGGTGAACCCAGCGTGAACCATTTCAGTTTCCTTTAGCAGTGCTAAAGGTTCCTTTCCTCACGTTCTAAGAGCATTATAGGTGCAAGTGTTGTGAGGAATTTGGCCTTATATCCTAACCTTCGACCCCTAGTAGGAGTAGTTGGAAGGTTTTGTAAGCATTGTGGATCGAAGCCTTAATTGGGTCACTATCCAATTGTGATCCTTTGGGGGGATTTATGAGAGTATTGTCTAGTGTATGTGATGGCTTCCTTCTTGCATCTACCTATCCCCTCTATGTAGCCTACAAGTATTGGCCGACGTATAACCTTCACCTCATAAGACCTACTGATGGATTTTAATAGAGAACTGTCTCCTCTTTACATCCCTAAGGAAATCAATGAAAACATTGTAGTTGGTTTTCTTGTTGACTCGATGTCTCATGTGAATATTTTGACCAAGGAGATTATGTTAATTAACTTCCTACATAAAGATTGGTATGACGCACCTGCAAGCACCATCCATATGCATAACGAACTTTTTGTACTTCCCCTTGGTAGTGTCATTTTTTCAGTCCTTGTTGGACCTAAGACTATAAACCTATTGTTTGACATAATCTCAGGGTCCAAAATCTTCAAAGTGAAATTGGGTATCCCCTAGTTAGTAGCTATGAACACAGTACCCTCGATTGTGCATAAATTTCTAAAGTTTATTCATGAGGGTTCAATGCATGTGATCCATGACACCAGTTATAAATCATTGGTTGCATGTGGTAGCTATTCCTTAGACTACTTCTGTCATGCACCTATTGGTCTGATTTTTCCTAGGAAAGGCCTCTTGTACTAGACCTATGAGAAGTACAAGAAAGGGCGCTTAACGCCTAGAGTGAGATACCTTCCATCACCTTATGTTGTTTTGCATAGGGCTTGTTTAAAAGCTAATAGTGATGCCACCCTGGTGCGTAGAAAGGAAGAAGAGAAGTGATCTTGGGGTTGCTATTCCTCTTCCATTGTTCAAATTGCTACTTTCTCACCCCACTGTGGTGTCATCAGATTTTGCTCCGCATTTGCGAGAGAACCCTATGGTGCCTACTTGGAAAAAGCCCAAAGGGCCTACATTCAAACTTCCCATTCTACCCATGGAGCCTAGGCCCATTAGATATAGTAGAAGAAAGGGTCCCCACAAGGAATCCTTTATGTCTCAACTTTTGCAGCCTCCTAACACTCCTACCCTTAAAGTAGTCAATGGGAAGAGGCTCGCTACCGAGGTGCTAGAGCTAACCCCCCTGTTGTTTCTCAACCTCCTCCTCTTTCTCCTATTTACAATTTTGTCTCTCCACCGGAGATGACTCTGATGGACACTCATATGGCTGAGTTGGTGCCTTTTTTCCTTTCACAACTCTCAGCCTCTAGCTCAAAGAGTTGTAGAAACTTCCTTGCATGCAAACGCAAGCCCCGATGAAAGGCTCTAGTGGCTTAATAGGCCGCTTTGCAGAGAAAGGAAGAGGAGTCCACCACCCCATTCTTAAGGCCTCCTAATGTGTCCTATTTCCTCCCCTTTGCTTTTGTTCAATCGAATTTAGTTCTACTATCGACTCTCGCTATGAGCATAGGTGCACCTTATCCTAAAAGGGAGTAGGTGTTTATTGCTCCTTCGGTTGAGCTGCCTCTCTTAATGTCCCTTGTGAACATCCTTCCTTTCTTAAAACCCATGGACATGATAAATACTTTGGTGGTGTTTTCCATGGTTTTCTCCTCCTCTCTGAGCCTCTTGCCTCATTTGTGAGGAGTTCAAATCCTACGACGAAGCAGAAAGTGGAAGTTATCCCTTCTAGTAATAGGAAACATAAGAGGAGCCCACCTCCTTCAATGGGTTGTCCTCTGCTAGCTTGTTCTACCCTAGTGACAAAGCAAGTCTTGACTTCCCCTGAGTTTGTCACTGCTCCTGATTCACTCGATGAGCCAAGCAGAGAATCTTGGACACCATCTACCCCATTCGTTGAGGTTACACATGGCACTCCTGTAAAGTGCATGTTCAACTATTTGGATGAGGTCCCGACCTTATTAGCAATCTTCATAAAGTCACTGACCATTGCTCCACAAGAGCCTAGTGGAGAAGACCTTACGAGGTCTCCTTCCTTGGCCCTTGTTGCGAGAGGGTCGAAAGTTTCTCCCCTTAATATTACACCATTGTTGGCTTGTCCGCTTTCCCCTTATAATGATCTAGATTGGGAAGCAGATGACCTCTTGGTCGATGAGTGCTAGGGGGAGGCCTCTTCTTTACCTTTAGATTAGGTGTGTGTATGTTGTGATGTGTTCCCCCATGCTTGTGTTATGTTTTCCTGGATGACCCTTGTCACCCTTGTAGGTGCTTAGATATAGGTGTAATTACGTGTTGTAAAACTTCCTCTATTTGTTATATCATTCTTCCTTTGTTATGTGTTTTAATTTTTGGAAAATTGGGAACGATGCAAAGTGTTGGGGGCATTTAGGCTTCCCTTCCATGTTGACCCAATTTTTTATTTTTATTTTCTCTTCTCGTACATTCTTCACATGTTCTGATATAGTAGGGGGTTGATGACAGTTCATCTATATAATTGTGGACACATAAAAAGTAACCCTTCTACTTTTTCTCGTGTGCAGGCCCTCCTAGTGGACTTTGGCTTGATTTTTTCTAGATTTAATGTTGTAATTTGGTCAACACATTCACATTAGGTCTTGGACCCTTGTGAATCATTAAGACTTCTAGGTTGTCTTGTAAGATTTTTGTGAAGTGTTGTAACCCACTTTCACACTTTTCTAGGACCCTTTCATTATAAATCACCTAGATATCCCCCTTTTATTACTTACCAAGTCTTATTTCAAAGTGTTGTAAAGAGTTATAACAAATTCACACTTTTCTAGACTTTTCATCACTAAATCAACAATTTCTCATGTTTAAATGACCCCTTAATGCACTTTCCGGCCATACTTAAGTGTATTTTTTAGGATATTCCCATTAAACATTATTTAATGCACTTTAATTTTTGAAACCCAATGGAATTTTCCTAGTGAGACCAAGTCACCACCTAGGGTGACTTAGTCCCACTAGGCACAAAAATCAAATTTATTTTAAATTCTTGGCAAGATTTTATTCTCTTACCCTTGAGTTCATCTTGTGATGTGTTATTTTCAGGAAATTTAGGAAAATAAAGTATAAATAAGGTTTTTTCTCCTCATTTTTCATATCCTAATCTCCTACAATCTCCTAACTCATTCACTTAATCATTCTAAGCATAATCAAGTCATCCTTGGAGCACTTCATTACATATCTTTAGATTTATACATCAAGGGTTTGGTAAGTTTATGGCATTGCATGTTGTTTATTTATCATTCTCTTCTCATTTCATTTTATTATCTAGGGTTTGATTACCAAAGTGGGGTTTGATCAAGGAAAACCCCTATAATCTAACCCTTAACCCTTTTTCCCCTCTTTGTATGTGTGTTTGTAGACCTTGTATGTGGATTTTTCAAAGAGGAAAGTGTCAAAAAGTTGTTCTCAATCCGTTAAAGTCATCAAAGTCAACAAAACCCTAATTGAAGCTTAGAGACCTCATTCAACCCGTTTTCTGGAAATTCATATCTGGACACCTGTTAGAAAAGCAAGTGCAGACCAAAAGCTATAAAATCCTATCTTGAAATTCTAGAAATTCCTAGGTGGACTAAGTTGCCATCTATGGAAAATTAGTCCCACTGCCAGGCTTGAAAATTGTGTTTTACATTTATGAGTACCCATTTGGCAGATTCATGTACTGACAAATTTTCCCTAAAACTGGACTAAGTCACCCATCTTGGTGTAAGTGTCCCAATCAACAGTTCTAGTAGACTCTACAGGATCTCAGGGCCTCTCTACATCAAATTCCAGATTCCAGGTGCACCTCTCCAATTTTGTTTAATTCTTTCATTGTTTACTTGCATTCTTAGATGTTTTTGCATACATCACTATGTTTTCTAGCACTTTGCATTTCTTAGGTTTTGCATCAATAATCACCTTTCATTTTCAGTTCATTACATTAGGACATTATATTTAGATACATTGCATCCCTCATAACATTAATCTTTGAATGTATACATTGCATTTTGGCCCCAAATCTTTCCTCCTTTTAGGTGAAAAACCCCAGAAGGAGCATAAAGAATTTAGGTTTGCCAAAATATTTGTTTACAATACTATTACTAAGTTCATGAGCAGCTCTAACCCTAAAAAATTAGATCACCCCTATGTCCCTTTTTGTGATGTTCCTATTTCTATTTTACTCTTTTCTCTTTCTCTTTTGCTTGAGTTGTCCCTTGTATGTGCGGCAATGTCACTATCGCAGTGTTTCAATTTTCAGAAAACACATTCGTTGCTAACGAATCTTTTCTCGAAAATCCTTGCAAAACATTCTTTTCAAAGATCGCATTCTCAACCTGGACCCCTAACATAATGTGTTTTCTTCATCATGGGTTTGTAAAGAAAGAGATTGGATAACTTTCCTCTAAGGTGGGAACAAATTTTCCTATAGGAGAAGCCTCGACCTTCCCCTCGCAAGGGATTATTTTCTTCCTTCCGAATTCCTTGATGAAGTGAACATATTTGAAAAGGATTCCTTGATGTTGAATTGATTTGTGAAAAAACATTCTATCACTTTCAAATAGCACATCCCTTGAGTGGACCCCTATTCTTTTGAAGGGTTCCCGAGGGACCCCTTTGAAAGCAATTTGATTTGTTGACTATCTACGTGGTTGTCTACTTGTTTTCCTACGTGGCTACTTTTTATTATGTAGCATGATTTATCTGTGGATTAACATATTTCTTTGTAGGTGCACCTGTGAAGCCACTTTCCATTTTGAATTTGTGGAGTCCCTTTACACTGGGCTTCCTTCATGAGAGAGTACTTGGGGGAATGCCTTCTTGTAGGTCTATAGGCTTGTAAGGTGCTTACATCTTGTAGGATTTGTCCATCATTGGTGTGAGGGCCTTCGGTGTAATTTTTGCAACTTCATAGTTCTGAGGGAATATGGAGTCCTTTTCATTCCTTGCACTTTTGATTTCGCCAGATCGTGGTATGCTTCCTTGATGGTTCAGGTATACATCTCTAACTCTTTGATCTAATTTACCAAATATGCATCAATATTTGCGCTCGCTAAAGTGGGAGAAAAATGTATAGGTGATAATTTGCACCCCTTAAGAAAATTCCCCTTTCACATACCCTCACCTTAGAAAATAAAATTTGAAGGAGAAATTCCACATCACCCATCTAGAATGCATCCAATTAACATTTTTTGTGTGTGTGGGTAAGTGAATATTTGTAATGGACACAAGTGCAACATTAGGATGTCTCCATGGTGCACTACCATTGTGGATGGATTCTCATGTTTGAAGTTGGCAGAGGCATTACAATCCTCATTGGGGATGAATTGTATTGTGCTTTTATCAACCAACAAACCCAAAAAAGGCCTATTTCTTCTCATCCCACCTTCAAAAGAATTCATCTAACTTTCATTTCATCTTTTTCACATCTCTTAGCAATTCATTAAATTTCTTTACATTCTCAATTATTTTACACACTTCCGACAATCTACACCAGTCCATTTGACCATTGCAGTAGCTAGAAACTCCATCAACTCCACATTGCACATGTGAGGCTACCATAGAAGTTGTGAGCTTGGAGTCTTGATACCCTCCATCACCTTATGTTTTTTCGCATAGGGCTTGTTTAAAAGCTTATAGTGATTCCACCCTGGTGCATAGAAGGGAAGAAGAGAAGTGCTCTCGGGGTTCTACTTCCTCATATTCCACTATTCAACCTACTTCTTCCTCTGGCCCCTCTGTGCTATCATCGGATTTTGCTCCACATTTGCGAGAGAACCTTATGGTGCCCACTTGGGAAAAGCCCAAGTGACCTGCATTCAAACTTCCCATTCTACCCATAGAGCCTAGGCCCATTCCATATGGTAAAAGAAAGGATCCTCGTGGGGAATCCTCTATGTCTCGGTGTTTGCAGCCTCCTACCACTCCTGCCCCTAAAGCAGTGAATGGGAAGGGGCCCACTGCTAAGGCACTAGAACTGACTCCCCCATTTTTTCTCAGCCTCATCCTCTTGCTCCTGTTGAGGAGCCTATAACTCCACCAGAGACGACTATGATGGACTCTCCTATGGTTGAGCAAGAGCCTTACGTCCCTTTGCAGCTCCTAGCCTCTAGCTCAAGGAGTCATAGAAACCACCTTGTGCTCGAATGCAAGCACCAGTGAAAGGATCTAGTGGCTGAGCAGGCCGCTTTACAAAGAAAGTAAGAGGAGTCGACCACCCCCGTCTCAAGGCCTCTTGATGAGTCCTCATCTTTCCTTCCCTTTGCTTCCATTCAATCAAATTCAGCTCTACTACCGACTCCTACTGTGAGCTTAGGTGCACCTAATCCTAAAAAGGTGTAGGTGTTTATCTCTCCTTCAGTCGAGCCACCTCTTTTGATGTTCCTCCTTGACATACCACCATTCTAAAAACTTGTGGATATACCGAGTACTTCAGTGGTGCCCACCATAGTTTTATCCTCCTCTTTTTCACCTCTCAGCTCATTTATGGGGAGTTCACATACATTGATGAAGGAGAAAGAAAAAGTTGGCCCTTCTAGCAATAGGGGGTGTAAGAGGAGCCCACCTCCTTCAAAGGGTGGTCCTGTGCTAGATTGTTTCGTCCTAGTGATAGAACAAGTCCCAACTTCTTGTGAGTTTGTCACTGTTCCTAAGTCACTCAGTGCCCAAGCAGTGAATCTCAAGCATCATCTACCCCATCCATTGAGGTTACACATCAAACTCCTATAAAGTGCATGTTCAACTCGTTAGACGAGATCTCAACCTTGTTAGCAATCTTCGCAAAGTCACTGACCATTGCTCTACAAGAGCCTAGTGGAGAAGACCTTGCGGGGTATCCTTCCTTGGCCCTTGTTGTGAGAGGATTAGAATGTTCTCCCCTTAATATTCCACTATTGTAGTCTAGTTTGCCTTCCCCTTATAATGATCTAGATTGGGAAGCAAACGACCTCTTGGTCAATGAGTGTTAGGGGGAGGCTTCTTTTTTTCCTTTAGATTAAGTGTGTGTCTATTGTGATGTGTTCCCCCATGCTTGTGTTATGTGTTCTAGGATGACCCTTGTAGGTGCTTGGATACAAGAGTTTTTATGTGTCATAAAACTGCCTCTATTTGTTCCATAATTCTTCCTTTGTTATGTGCTAATTTTTCAGAAAATTGGCGACGATGCAAAGTGTTGGGGGAATTTAGGCTTCCCTTCCATGTTGACCCAATTATTTATTTTTATTTTGTCTTGTCGTGCATTATTCACATGGTATGATATAGTAGGGGGTTGATGACAGTTCATCTATATACTATTACTATACTTATATATTCATGAGCAACTTTGACCCTGAAATATTAGATCACCCCTATGTCCCTTGTTTGTGATATTGTTGTTTCTCTTTTGCTCTTTGCTCTTTCACTTTTGCTTGAGTTGTCCCTTGTATGTGAAAAAATGTCATTGTCACAATGTTTCAATTTTTAGAAAATATATTCATTACTAATGAATGTTTTCTTGAAAATCCTTGTAAAACATTCTTTTCAAAGATCACATTCTCAACCTGGACCCCTAACAGAACGTGTTTCCTTCATTAGGGGTTCACAAAGAAAGAACTTGGATAACTTTCCTCTGAGGTGGGAACAAATTTTCCTATGGGAGAAGCCTTGACCTTCCCCTAATGAGCGAGCATTTTCTTCCGTTTGAATTCCTTGATGAAGTGAACATATTTTGGAAGGATTCCCTGATGTTGAATCAATTTATAAAAAAGACATTCTATCACTTTCAAACAATGCGTCCCTTAAGTGAACCCCTCTTCTCTTGAAGGTTTTTCGAGGGACCCCATTGAAAACCTTTCAATTTATTGACTATCTACATGAATGTCTTCTTATTTTCCTACGTGTCTAATTTTTGTTCTCTAGCATGTTTTATCTATGAATTAACATGTTACTTTGCAAGTGCACTTGTTAATCCACTTTCCAATCCGACTCTGCGAAGTCCCCTTACAATGGGGTTCCTTCATGAGATATTACTTGGGGGAATTCCTTCTTATAGGTCTATGGGCTTGTAAGAAACTTACATCCTACGAGATGTGTCCATCATTGGTCTAAGGGCCTTCAGTGCACTTTGTGCAAATTCATAGTTTTGCGGGGCTATGGAGTCCTTTTGTTCGAAACTCCTTGGAGAGAGTACCTATGGAGTCCTTTGCTTTCCTTGCACTTTCAAGTTTTCTAGATCGCAGTTTACTTCCTTGATAGTTTAGATATACATCTCTAACTATTTGATCTACTTTACCGAACACTCATTGAAATTCGTGCTCACTAAAGTGAGGGAAAAATGTATAGGAGTGAATTTGTACCCCTTAATAAAATTTCCCTTTCACATATCATCACCTTAGAAAATCAAATCCAAAGGAGAAATTCCACATCACCCATCTAGAATGCATCCACTTGGTGTTTGTTCTGTGTGTCAGTGAGAGAATATTTGTCGAGGATGCAAGCGTGTTGTGTGGATGTCTGCACAACATGTTGTCATCCTTGATGGATTCCCATGTTTGAAGTTGGTAGAGGCATTACACTCCTCATTAGGGATGAATTATAATGTCCTTTTGTCGACCAATCAACCCAAAAATATCTTATTCCTTCTCATTCCACATTCAAAAGCATTCATCTCACTTTCACTTCATCTTTTTCACATCTCTCTTATCAATTCACTCAACTTCTTCACATTCTCAAGCATTTCACACACTTTTAGCAATCTACACCAGTTTATTTGAGCATTGTAGTAGCTAGAAACTCCATCAACTCGACATTGCACATGTGAGGCTACCATAGAAGTTGCAAGCTTAGAGTCTTATGAGACCTCCCTTCATCACCATTGTGGATGTGGTGACTTTTCCAAGTTCATTTCTTGCATTCTCCCTTCATTGGCCTTCAGATCCTTTGGGTGGAGGTGGTAACGCTTCATTCCTCTCCTTTGTGATTTGATAGAGTAGTTTAGTTTTTTTTAGTGTTCAATGCAATACTTTCTATATTTGTTATCATATATTCTACTTCGTTGGTTTTTGGCTGTCCATGGAGGTGGAAACATGAAAGCGGGGGTCTAAATGAGGCAGGCCCCCTATCAAGCCCCAACAATTTTCCCTCTTACTTGTGTGTAGGTGAATGTGTGTATGGAGCTCATTGGTGAATCAATGCTTTTGTGAGATCATATTTATCACCCTAGCTTTTATTTACCTGGTTTATCATCTCTGTCTTTATTTTTCATACCTCATTTAAATCAACTAGCTAGGCTTTTAGTAGGCTTCTAGTAGTTTTCCCACTGTATTTCATGTTTTCTAGCTGTAAAAATTCCAACGCGCTAGAGAGACGAGAGTGTGATAACTCGCACTATCATCCTTAGACAAAGAGCTTTCTAAGGTACAATTATGACTCCAAAAATTGGCTCATCTAGCCCCAACCAGATTTTTGGGTCTATAGAGTGACAAAAGTACTACATAGTACTCTTCATTTTCGATCCTCATCCCATAACATCCCTTTAGAGTGAGGTAAATTATGGAAGCCCTCCACACTTAGCTCTATGTGACCTGGAGCCTTGACGTGGTTGGTCCCCCTCTCTTACAGTATTAATGCAACATAATGTTGTTGGTGTTGTCATTGATGTCCTACTCAGTATGGCTACAAAGGTTGTTTGTTTGACTTGTCTTTCCAGAGGTTGTTGGTTTGAATTATGTTTGGGGAAAATATTGTTGTAGTTGGAAAGTGTTGCATCTTGTAGATGATATAGATGTGTTGAAGAGATGTTAGTAATTTTGTTGATGAAGTTAGTTCACATGGTTTCCAAGTGCCTTTGAGAAAAATTGAATAAAAGAGAGTTAAGTGTAATAAGGCGGTGTTTAGTGTTTTGCTCTGCATTTCTTCATGGATGAAGATATTCTCATGCAGTTTGGACATGATAATTAGAGGTGTTGAAAGGTGTCATATCAAGAGTTTTATGTTTTGGATCATTCTACAGTAGAAGATGTGTTTGACACTATGTTTTTCTAGTGAAACATGGTGTCTGCGAGTAATGAGATTGCTCTACATTTCTTTGTAGTGAAGGCTCTAGTCTTATGGATCTAGGAATGTTTTTATATTGACTGTATCTACCTTCCCTTGAAGTTTCAAGTGTCAAGTTGTTCTTCAAAGTTTTTTGGTGTATTGGATGTTTGTGGGCTTGGTTGCACATAATGAAGGTGTTCTTAAGTTTCAAGTAGTTGTAGTAGTTGTGCAAAATATTTTGATGTTGCTAGAGTATTCTAAGATATTGTTTGGTTGTGTTGGAGTGTTTTTTCTTGTTTGCAAGATGTTTCCAAACCTTGAGAGGTGATTTTTCTATTTTTTTAGTGTTGGTTTAGGTTAGGTTGACTTGGCGTGCTAGCGCTAATTGTAGAGGATAATTGTTGGTTGAGAAAGTGTTGACCTATTTGATGTTGCATGTTTGAGGTGTATACATTTACTTATGGCTGACCTAATTGAGATTATTTTAGGTTGCAAAGGGTATAAATGCAAGGAGAATTATTGTATGGATAAAGAGAAGAGAGTTTGTGATGCACAAGATGAAAAAGTTATAAAGTGTGAATATCTAAGTGTGAACCTTAATTCCTATGACTTCCTAATGTAATGAGTAGAAGGTTTCTACATTTTAGTCTATTTTATGAGTTGTTTATGTTTTAATGGAACTATACCATTGGAATACAAAAGATATAGTGTTAGCAATTCAAATTGGTAGTGATTCACCCCTTCTTTTCTTTGTTCTAGATAGTGAGTCCTTTGGTAGTGAGCCACCATTAGTGAGCCTTTCTTTATCTTTTTGTGTAGTATGCCTTATTATTTTTAGTGTTGCAATTTTTATATTAGTGAGCTAATCCTCACTGTGGTTTTTTTCTTCTTGGTTTTTCCTCATAAATCTGTTGTTCTTATGTGTTTGGATGTTTTTTCATAACTATTTTACATGTTTACATTTTGTTAATGCATGTTAAGGGTTTAATGGTTGATAAGGGTTTAAGGGATAATGCAGATCTAAATGTTAAAGAGGGTTTTTTATGTTTTAAAGTATACAACTGACTCACCTTCCCCCCTCAGTTTTCCTATGCATCTAAAAATTGGTTTCATAGCTACGGTTCCCATGAAGAAGCTTAAGTACTTGAGTTAGATCCATATGGTGCACATGAAAGGTGTCAAATCTCCCTTGTTCAATGGAACAAATTTTACCTACTGGAAAGTTAGTATGGAGCCCTTATTACTCTCCCTTGGATTTGGAGTTTGGTAGTCTATTGAAAAAGGTTATACTATGTCTACAAATGGTCCAACAAGTGATGATGAGATCAAGGATTGTGAAAAAATGGAAAATAAAGTAATACAAGCATGAGTGGTCTTTGTAATTTTGAACTTGTGAAGGTTATGAGCTACAAGTATGCTAAAGATATCTGGAAGAAGCTAGAATGTATCTATGAAGGAGATGAAAAGGTCAAATAAGTCAAGATGTAAAAATAAAAACACAAATTTGAAACCCTAAGGATGTCTGAAGACAAAGATATTACTTCCTACATGATCAGAGTTGACGAAGTTGTTAATGTCATCAATGGTCTCGGTGGAAATTTGGATGAAAGCAAAGTGGTGAAAAAGATAGTATTAAGAAATCTGCCTAAAGATTATAGTCCTGAAGTTTTTACTATTGAGGAAGATCTGAATTTGGATATAATTATTCTAGAGATTAGATGTTTGGTGCTTTAACTTCTTTTGAAATGAGAGAGTTTGGTCAAGATGCTACAAACAAAGAAATTGGTTTTAATGTCTTCAAAGTGGAAAAGGGTGATGGATGAGATCTAGATGATCTTAATGAGGCAGAAGCAAACTATGTGAGGATATTGAAAAAGTGTACTAGAAAATAAAGAGGTGTAGTGTAGAAAAATGAATGGGTCTTTACATTTTCACACTTGTTTGGGCCCTCCTAATTCAAATGGACTTAATAATGCCTTAATTTATTGTTGTAAAATGTATCCCTTTATATTTTCACACTTGTTTGGGACATATTAATTATAATGATCTTAATTATTCCTTAATAAGCCCTATTATTCATTTAAAAGCCTAATGAATTACATTTTTCGAAGGGGAAACTTGACAATAATTAATTCCAATATATAACACTTTACCTTGAGCAATTTGTGTTCCAAGAATAAGCACCTAGGACCCATTTTCCTATGGACTAATGGGTCCTCCCTATACCTTTGGACCTAAAATTAAAATATGTTTTTGGTGGTATTTTAAGGTCCCCAAATCCATAGTTCAATGTCAGCTTGTAATATTAGAATTTTTGGAAATTAAGGATATATACCTATGTAGTGAAGATTTTTGGCATCTCTTGTACCTCTAGGGTTTTGCACCTAAAAGGAGAGAGACAAAGATCAACACTTCATTCAAGAACAAACCCTTTGATATTTCAATAAAAAAGGAGATTGAAATCTGTCAAAGGAGATTATTCCTAAGGCTAGAATCTAATAAGAGGGTGTATCACTAATGCAAAACTTGGAAAATGTAAAGTGTTTGAAAACATAGTGTAGTATGCGAACATATACTAAATGACCTAGAAATGACCATGAAACAAAACATAAAACTATAAAATTGGATGTGTGCACCTAGAAACTTGTGGAGGCTGGGATGAAGGCTGAAAATGTTGTTGATCCTAAAATTTTGACCTACTAGGACACTTACACCAGTCTGGGTGACTTAGTCCCAGATTTGGAAAAAGAAACCAAAGCTTGTTTCAGCCAAATTGTTATCTGAATCTACAGAAATTTCTGAAAAACATGCACAATGATACTAAGTTATCATTTATGGCGAGTTATTCCACTTTGGCTTTTTTGAAAACCCAAAAGTGGAAATGGAAGCTCTCAGTTTGCACTTTCTATTCCTCCAAGTGTTTGGTTCTAAAACTACCAAATTCGGGCCTGAAAGTGAATTTTTGTGTAGATTTTGACCTTGCCAAAAGGGAGATGACTTCAATAAGTTTGAAACCTATTCTTCAATCATGTCCAAGCCATCCAAGCACCTAAATCTACAATCACACAAAGGAAGAAAGAAAATGTTGGTTGTTAGGGATTGGGGGTTTTCCTTAGTAAAACCTCGTTTAGGTAATTAAACTAAAATGATGAAATAAGATAACAAAAGCATGAAATATGAAACAATTCCATTAGAAAATTTCCATGATGATGGATCTTGAATTGCTGCAACGATTGATGAATAATATTGC
Organism: Sequoia sempervirens; assembly: GCA_007258455.2. Taxonomy (NCBI): domain Eukaryota; kingdom Viridiplantae; phylum Streptophyta; class Pinopsida; order Cupressales; family Cupressaceae; genus Sequoia; species Sequoia sempervirens. The sequence continues at coordinate 197,722,952 of VDFB02353493.1, read as the reverse complement.
TCTTGACTACCTTATAATTGAGCTTGAATGCTTGATTCTTGCTTGCTTGACTTGACAATATGAATGGATGATGAATGAATCATGAATGAATTCCGAATGAATTAGGGTTTAAAGGTATCCTTTTATAGAGGAGAGTTAAATGAATTGCTAGAATAAGGATCAAGATCAAGGGCCAAGATTAAATTAGAAAATAATTTAATCAAGGGTGGAGGTTAATTGAGAGAACACATGGATAGATAAAGAATTGAGGTGGAAGATAATATTGGCATAGAAAAAGAGGTTGTTGAAGAAAATTAAATAATAAAGATTATTTAATTTAGGTGGTCAACATAGGTGAAATAAATAAAATATTAATTTTATTTATTAGAAAGAAAGGTGAGAACAATTTACATAATTAATATTTAAAAATAATTATTTAATTATGGAGGAAAGGTGGAGTGTTAAACATTAAATAATTAAAAACAATTATTTAATGGAGAGGGAAGGGATAATTAAATAATTAAAATATTTTAATTGGGGAGATAAAGGAAGGATAAATATAACATTTATTTAATTATAAAGAGAAAAGGCTAATGAATAATTAAATAATAATTATTTAATTATAGAAGAAGAGGGAAAAGCTAACTTTTGAATTAAAATAATATTTAATTCAAAAGTGGGGGGAGAAAGGACCATTAGACTTAAATGCTTAATAAAAGTCAAGAAAAGTGTGAAAGTCATTTATAATTCTTTACAACACCTTTACAAGACATGTATTTTATTCAATTTGCAAGGGTCCAAGACCTAATGTGAATGTGTTGACCACATTACAACATTAAATCATGGAAAAACTAGGCCAACATCCATAAGAAAGACCGAAATGAGAGTGAAAATGTCCAAAGATACATTTTTTTATGCTACATTTAGCCCACACTTTAGTGAGAGGATGAACCTGCTTCAAACTCACACTAAAGTAGACATTCAAAAGGAAGGTCCAATTGTACCAATGCAGATGACAAAGGATGAAAAAGATCAAGGCATCAGTCAAGCCCCCACGATCCAAGATCCTAAGTCAAACTGACATAAGCGAAAAAGGACACACACAAGGTGAATGGTTTATAGAAAAACAAGATACACAATCATGCAATGGAAATAACTAGAAGGAAGAGAAGAACGGAAATACAAATTTGGATCAAGCTTTGACCATTTGTCCAACACGATGTGGATTAGATCTAGGTTGTTTTTTCTGAAAAATGCATACTCACTCTGAGGAGACGAAACTCTTGGTTGTTCACTGGGTGAGAAGTCCTAAAAGGTGAGAAACATACACTCATGGCTGGTATGCACTCACACAAACGTAGGTGGCTATGGGGAAAGTCATGCCTCGAAATGGGCTTCTTGCTTAATCATAACAAAGTTATATCTCCTAATAACTTTAATAAGGAACCACAATGAAAATTCTTTTGTAAATTCTTTTGAATGTTATGTAAACATTTTGTTAAAGGGGATTTTCCTTTGTTCATGCAAGGTCTTCTTCTTACTGAACATTGTGCCTAATTTCTCCAAGAGAGGACAAGTCAAGGTGTCAAATCGTTGCCCATGGGATGCCTCATTCACATCATGCCATGTCAGAAGATCGTACACTCTTGGATGACGTCAAAAATGATGACACCACCAAGAAGAGGACACACCACAAAAAAAGAAAAATCACACCATGAAATATGCAAAAGGATGTCGTTTATGTATGCCCCCACTTTAAAGTGGTTGCTACACCATCACTATGAGCAACTGCTTTAAAGTAGCCAATGATAAATGCTAACATGAAAGAAGACATGAGATCTAACCTGGAAAGCCCTATTCCAAGTCATATGTTTCTGAATTGAGCTACATCATGAAGAAGTATGTCACATGCGAGCCAGCTTAAGACATGTCATGCACATCCCCATATTGTTCTTATATGTTCATGCAATGTTAACAACTAGTCAAAAGAGACAACAACAAGTGACATACAAGAAGAAGGCTCTCTAACCCTTTTCCCCCACTTAGTGTAGGACAAGGACGTGTCGAATAGGATGAAAGTAAGTTTCATGTAGAGGAATTAGATGTGTCAACATAAGGAAGAGCACCACACTCCTTGAGACATTGAATTTTGATGTTTAAAGTCTTAGATAAAAATGGAGATAAGGGAGATACCCCTAGATCTTTCTTGAAAGAGAATGATATGTTGGTTTTCTTCATGTGTTCATTGTATCCATGTGAAGGAGGGAGATTTTATTCGATACCATTATAATCTTCCAATTAAGATGAAGGGGGTTTGCGTTATTGAGAAGGATTGGGTTCTTCATGAGAACACAAATCCTTTTTAAAGTTATCATTCATCTCCCCATGAATGATGTGAGTTAGATAACCCACATCACTACCATGGGGTAATTTTGTAGAACAAAGTTGACCGAATGAAACACAAGGTTGTGTTATTTTAGATTGTGATATTTCACACTCTTCCCTAAAGGAGGGTGTGAAGCCCCAATTGTTTCTAGAACTTGTGTCAGAAAATGAATTGTTTGTGTAGACATGTCAAATTGACATAATGCATTCAACTAGGTCATATTCATCCATTCGGCAAATAAATCAAGTTTATTTATCAATCTCCTAAAGTCATCAGTTTAGATCAAATAAATCAACTTGATCCCATCACCCTCATTTTAATTAAATAAATCAAGCCTTTTATTTAATTAAATCCAAATGCATATTCCATCCTTTTCTGAATTAAATAAATCAAATATTTAAGTCATAAAATCCAAACTAACCTAATCATCATTAATTTAATCCAACCATGATTAAATGCTAATGTCACCCACTTGCATTCTCTAGATTATGCCACTTGCACAAATAAATCAATTTATTGATTTATTAAAACTCTCATTTTCACTCAACATAGCCCTCAAGTTTGAAAATCATGACAAGTTGATTTGTCCCTCCAACATAGCATTTATTGCTCTTTTTCTTGTCCCCTTCCAAAGGTCAAACTCAACATTCATTGCACAAATTTGAATTCAAATTTTCCCCCTCTTGGGCACATTTCCCAAATCTTGCACATGCATCAACCACTCACATGATGACAAGTGGCCTCTTTTCATTGGCTTATTTCTTAGTTCCACATTGGTCCCTCTTCAACACTTAGCATTTGAAAATCCTTAAATAGAGGCTTCATCCTCAAGCAAATCCTCCACAACTTTTATGCAAAGTCACTCTCTTGGTTTGAGAACTAATTTTGTTCATCCACTCCACAATCTTTTGCAATGTCACTCTCCTTGAGAACTGATTTTGCTCATCTTATCATCATCTTCATAGCATCATATCATTTAGCTTAAACAAGGATTGGGAAAAGGCTATTTTCAACAATAGCACCAATCCACTATGGGATAGGATTCATTTCATGTTTTTATATGCTTGTATTTGGTTTCCATTGTTTCATTTTATTGCATGATTAACATGATTTATTATTCCATAGGGATGTTGAATTAGCTTGGTTTTTAAAATGCTAACCTTTTGTAGATTTTGACATCCACAAAATGGTGCTAGAAGGAGGGATGAATCTATTTTGTAATCTGCTCTATTTATATTTTGTAATCTGCTCTGTTTGCATTTTGAAATCTGCTTTGTTTATATGGCCTTGATTAAAACATGGCCTATACTTTTGTTGGAAGGATTACGAACATGCATATTAAAGTCTTGAATACAAATTTTCTTGAATCTGTAGTGGCTTGCTTGCATACAAATGGAACACTTTTTGAATTCCTTTTAGTAGAGCTATTAAATAAGCAATAGTTCTATTTATAGTTTCTAGAGTTATCCTTTCTGTGTATTCATGCTGATTCGGTTTTTATCAGTTAAGTCTTGGAACCAATCTTGGAACCATTCTTAGTTTGAACTTTGTCATAGAAACTGGATATGAACATCGTCAATAGAAGGAGGATTGGTCATTACTTTAACATCTAACATGGCTGTAGGTTGTGTAAAGAATAGATTTTACCCGTTTATTAAGAATTACTCCATATGCCTCTACATAGTTTGACAGTGGCATGTCACTCATTTGCATCTTTTTAGATGCTTGGAATGAACCATTATGAATAATCATGTGGCACTCTATTCTTGTGGAGGTCTTGTCCCATCGAATTAATCTCTTCAACCTACATATATAGATCTGTGCTTTTGTCTCTCACTGGTGAAAGCGAAAGTCCAAAGTGTTATTTTGGCTCCTCTGCAAATACCGACATTTTCATTTATACACAAAATACATTTGCTTGTTTACAATAAGCAAGTGTATGACTGCCATTTCTCATCATTGATTTTCAAGTCATTGCGTGTCATTTTTTTTCATTGGTTGTTTACCATATGCAAAATAAATCTATATTTTTACCACCCCTATTTGTTTTTTATGCTAATCATTGGTTTTCAAGTCATTTCTACATATTTAAGATGTTGTTATAAGGATTGTATGACTTGATCTACCTCTGCCTTGGAACGCACAGACACAGGGAGATCTAAAGATGAAGAAGCACATTCTGATACAAGAACATAAACTGAGCAAGGCGCAAGGCAAGGGGGGTAACTTCTATCCCACTCTATTCCTTTTTGCAATAGACAAATAAAATGTCACAGCATTTGCTCTTGCTGCTACTATTCTTGTTTAGTACATTGCCCTACACCTATGAATAACATCAACTTAAAAGTTTCTAAAGCATTGTTTTAAATCCATTTTGTACATATCCTGTATTCGCTTCATTCCCTGTGACCTGGTTATTATGAGCCATTTTCTGAAACAGTTCACGTTCCTTTTTACTGTTGCTCACATGTTTACCAGGCTGCAGCTACTGCCTTTGCAAAACTCCACGCAACCATTTCCTATTCATATGCAGCTAAATGCAAGCCTTCCATAAGCATGAATTGTGGGAAATACAAAATCCACGTAGACAATAAGGGAGCAGTTGCATACAAATTTCCCTTCCTCATTTAATATCCAAATGTTTGTTTGTGGCTTCTAAAACACCGCTATCAGTCCTCTTGAAAATGTGCATGCTTTAGGCATACTGTATTTTGCATAGAATGCGAGTCTTAGCAGGAGACCAGAGATTGTAAATGTCGGTGTTTTGTTTGAAGAAAATTCTACTCTTGGAAAGATTGCAAAGGAAGCAGTGGAGTTGGCAGTGGAGGACGTGAATGCAAGTTTCAGTGTGCTTAATGGAACTTAGCTTGTGATGACCTTCAAGGATTAAAATTGCTCTACACATCAAGAGGCCTTCAAATCTTTTAAAATCTCTTTGCAGTTTTTGTCAGTGATGACTTAAATTAGATGCATTTGAAATTACAGTGGTACGCAGGTACAATCTTCATTCATAGGCACCAAAAGTATGTTATTTGAAAGTGGTGTTTACAGTTTCCAACGAAAGAGCAACAAATTAGAGATCAAGTAAAAGAATATCCAATAGCGACTACTGGTATTTCTTGGTTTATGGTCCATTCACATTTACTTGTGACAGTGACAGGAACCAGCAATTTACCTTTATTATGGGGAATGCATGAACATTGTGTTGCTAACATTCATTATAGGTCTCTTTGGGTGGGTGTTATAATGATTTAGTTATAATATCTGATTTCATACGATCTGACATTTCTTTTATTCCCACTTTTGAAATTGACTTTTTAAGCATTTAAACCTTAAATTACTCTTTGAATTATCTTAATCTGCAATTTTCAATAAAGGAAAATTATCATTTGCATGGAATTGGTCACCATTTAGCTTCTTTGTTAAATCACGAGTAACTTCATCAAATTATTGGAATTCTTGATTGCATTGGTTTTTGTCTTAATGCTCGCATTGTGATTAAGTAGTTTAAATGCAAAGACAACTAATGTTCATTGTTTTGGCCTCTACAAGTGTAATTCAGTCAACATAAAATCTTTGCTATATGGTACTACTATAGTATTATTGTCAAAGAAATTTCTATAAATTAGAAAGGTGTTAACATCTATTTATTTGTGGTAATTATAGGTACAACAAAAAATGAGGAAAGTGAAGAAAAGGAAAACAACGAAAGCAAAGAAGGCACAAGGAATGAAAGCAAACTAAACAAAAGCAAAGGTAAAAAATGAAGGAGGTACAAAAGCAAACAAAGGTAGAACAAAGGAGGTACAAAGGAAAAACGAAAAAGGCACAAGGTACAAACGAAGGAAAGAAAGGAGAAGGCTAGCAAAGGAAAACGAAAGGAGGTGGATATTTTGAAAAACCCAAGTGTTTTTAAACACTTTAAGTGTTTGTTCAATGCTTCTTCATGAAATTGTTTATCTTTTCATTTTAGGACACTAATTTTTGATTGGGTCTAAAAAGAACATTTTAATTTTCATTTGCAAAGGGCTAAAATTCAAGCTTCGACACCTACTAGATTTCAATTTGGGCTAAAATTGAACAAGCAATCTTCATCTTTCATTTGGTGCTTAAAACAAATCAAATCATTGCTTTGAAAGTTTAAAATGAACATGTTTTTTTTATGCTTTGTAATCTTTTATGCAAAGTAATATCATCAAAAGACATACGCGCTTCTCTCACACTTCAAGGAGATCTTGAGAATCAAAAGTCTTTTTTGATGATATTAAGTTGCATAAAATATTGCCTCCACATTTTGATTTGGGTTTAAAATTAAACATCTTGTGCGAGTGTGAGTAGGGCATCATCGCATATATTCTCTTTCTTTGAGTCATCAAAGATTGATCGAGTTACATATTGTGTCTTTGCTTGCTTTTGTTTATCCTAGAGGGCCTGCCTTAGGGAAAAAGTACTCACCCAAGGGAATGACTCAACCAATAACACTCTAAAGCCAAGAGTATTTCCAGCTGGGATATAAATGTGGATATTGGACGAAACGCCAATATCACGCGGTTGACTCCGACAAGATGGATCCGAAAGGGGACTCTTGCCATGTTGGGTCAACTCCTACGAACGGAAAGTCCTTACTAGAACCCATGTGCTAGAATTTTCCAAAATCCTTAATCTATTTGTTGGTGCAAGAACGGTCGTTCTGAAGCCGCCCCACACTTTTACGGTCTTTAGTAGAAATGGAAAACATGCCATGGGAGTTTCATGGGTGTTGATGCTTGGCTGCCCCGATTGATGTTAATGAGCTGTGGAGGGGAACCAGTGGGGTCAAGCATCTAACCATTTGCTAAAGATAAGTGTAGCTTGACTTGTCCAAGTGGGGATTCAAAAAATATTGTATTACACATCCATAGGGTTTGTACTTGTTCTTGGTTTGAAAACACAGTGCACTTTATTCAAAAACATTTGCAAACAAACATTCAAGATGATCCTCAAAATTTCAAACCCTTTAGGAGGAAAATACCATTGACCAAATTCTCATGTTATTGCTTTCCCTTGGGATTGCATCCTTAGAGGTTTCTAAGCACTTGAATTTACATCTCTATTTTCCCACTAAAGTTAAACAATAGGTAATCTTTGCCTTAAATTCATCAAAGTTTCGCATAATATACCTTGTGAAATGAGACGAAGTTGAGACCATGAACATTCAGTTTGAAAACTAAATCAAGAGTGTTTTTTTGGTAGAAAGAATCCATTAAGCAAATATTTAATCAATTGGACCCCACATAGGTGCTTGGCATCTTTTTGGTCATATGGTTTTCATGCAAACATTGGTATTTTGATTTTGAATTACTCTTTGAGAAAGGCATGTTCTTCACTATCTTGTCCTAGTAAACAAGTCCTTCCTAGGTTCATTTAGGATCAAATCAAACACTTCATCCATCCCAAACGCTTATCAAAATCCATCTCACCAAACAACTTTAGAGCTTTGGAAAATCATTCTAGACTTGGGTAAATCATCAAAATAAAAAATCACCTTGTTTAGTTAGGTGTATGGGAATGCATCCTTTCTCATACATTTAATTGAATTAGCAATCCTTTGAACAAGTTTATCCTAAAGATCACATCCAACAACTTAGGGTTTTCAAGTTCACTATCCAAATCAAACCAATCAAAATCAAGCCCTAAGTCTAGCATTGATCCAAAGTCCCTAAACGTCTGATGCTCATATCATTTACACCTTTCATCCTTCATCTCGTCATTGGTCCTAAGAACCTTAGAGGTCACTTTCGTAACAAGGTCAAAACACAAGAGGAACATCGAATACAAACTTGATCCATACATCATGAGTAATCCAAATCTATTGAATGCTCAAAGCCTTACAACACCGATCGATTATCAAAACTCACACTTATACAATCCATACATGAGATCATTACCTTCTATAAATGTCAATGGCACAACGAGTGTGAGTATGCCCAGATTAAAGATTGGAACACAATTCTTGATGGTAGATTTAAATTCAAACCTACAAGTCTGTCAACCGAACAATCAAAGCATGAGCCTTCAAGCGAACAACATCATCCCACCAAATCTCTACAAGCCAAATGAGAATGTACCAAGTACAAGTTTTTGAAACATGAATCCAACAAACTTTGGGATGGATACATTTGCAAATCATACAAATATTCCAAACATCAACAATGGTCAATTTCAACCTATCATCCCAAATGAGAACATTTTATGAAATCAAACACAAGTACACACTCCAAATCTGCTTAAACAAAAGCCAAATCAACTATATCAAGGGAGTCAAGATCGAAATCAAGAACAAATTTGGCTAGATCAAATTGCTACACTTACCAAAATAGTTGACTCATTATGCCAAGAGACATCTCCACCAGCATTACCCATATCAACATCATTCCTTGGTTTAGGGCTTCGCCCTTTACCTAGCACCAGTCACTCCATCCAAATCAATCCACCTAACACCAATCGAGTCATCAAATCAAATCTTTTGAATATTCCATCAACATCGTACCAACAGATGGTATCTAATCAAATGGCAACATCAATCATGACAAATCAAAATATGGTCTCCCAAAGACCTATCACCTCGGTCATTCCAAACATCCCTATCACTTCGATCATTCCAAAAACCACTCTCACACCCATCATATCTCAACCCCTCACTACCATGATTGCTCCAAGCATATCTCAACCACTCATCACTACATCCAACATGATTCCAAATTCACCACCACCAACTTCCACCACATCAAGCCAATATAATGTGAAATTACAAGCTACTTTTCAAAGGGGATTCCAACAATATCTAGCCACGCAACAAGCAAGACAAGCTCAACAAGTGCAACAAGCCTCTCAAGCTACCCAACAAACACAAGCACAAATATGAAAAATGATAACTGTTGAGAATAAGGATCGAGATAAATCCATCACTGAGCACCTTGAAGCTATGCCTACTTCATCTAATGAACAAATCAACATATGTCAAGAGTCACTTTTCAATCATGATCAAAATCAACCAACAATACTCTACAATGATCCAATTCAATAAATATCAACATCATTTGACCTTATGGTTGAAGACATTGGAAATCCCTCCACCACAAGTGTTGAAAACAATGATCATGATCTCTCCATCGATGAGCACCTTGAAGATATTTCCACCCCACCCGATGATCAACTCACCACACATCAAGAGCCACTTTTTACTGATCTCTTTCAAGAAATGTTAGGATTATTTGATCCTATTGACATAATGCACAATCCGTTCACCTATGATCATGTTGAAAATGTCTCTACATCGCTTTATGCGTTAGAGGACATATCTCAAAAATTTATTCAAAAGCAAGATCAAAATCTTTCACCAAGGTCTAGCAATGGCCCTTTCCAAGACATGTTGACATCCTTTCACCTCATGGTTATAGATACTGAAAGAATCCTCAACTCGACACTTGATCCAAATTCACTCAAAGATTAAGAGGATATTGAGCCATTCCCCATGCCTAATGATGACATCCAAGAACCCTTTGTAAGAAATCCATCCTTTGAAACTAATCCATGTCAAGAACTTGACCCAAAGCATGTTGAAAGCAACTCTGAAACCATTCAAGATCAAGAATTCATATCTACAAGATATTACAATGATCTAATGGACACACTCTTATCTATTCAAGATGATCAGATGCTTCCTATGAATGGACATGTAGATGATCTTCAGCTAGAACAAGATTCTATTACACAAAAAGAGTAGATTATTAACTCCAACAATCAAACAAAGTTGTCAACATCAGGATCAACTATGTCCCAAACTTAGATTGAGGACATCATGAATAAATATATCCATCATTATCCACTCAAGGAAACAAGTCAGATAGAACATCCAGAGTTAGCGGAGCAAAAAATTGAAATAGCATCACCTACGGTGGTCATTTATTAGAGAATCCATTCTAAACAAGAGATCTCAGAATAGGCGAAATCAAAGCATGAAGGTACTCAAGCAACTATGTCTCAAGAAAATGTCAACATAGGGAGCAGGAAGAATCCTTATGGTGAAACCATTTGCCAATACTACAACCAGCCATGTCATAAATCTTCATCCACCCATCACCCCATCCACGAATTGGGACCAACATCAAAGGAAATATTTGAATCAAATCACAAAGAATGTTATCAAAGAAGAAGAAACAAGGAAGCATAATGGACAAATCAAATACATATGGATACCAAAGAATACAAAGAAAGATCATCCCTATCAAACTCCATCAGTCAAAGAAACTATGGGGAAAAATAAAAAAGGGAAAGGTATCCATCAAACATGTCTGCAAAATAAAAAGCAAGCTTTTCAAGCGACATATAAAGTATATCAAGTAGTTGGTCCTAATTCCATGCACACCTTTGTATCCACCCATCATTGCTCATCTTCCCAAGTTTGGAGAGTCAAAGGTTCTGAACTGTCAACCAATCCATCTTTTATCTCAAAACACACTCCATCCATGCCTCCACACATGATATCCAGTTCTCATATTGACCATGTATTGGCAACAACCCTTCATTATAAGGATTCTGAAGGCACTCTATCATGATGTATACATAGAGACAGAGTTAACTCCGGTATCGATGAAGCAGATCAACAATCCCAAAAGCTGCATTCAAGTGCACGTATCTTAGCAAAGCAACTTCGTCAAGTAGGATATCAATGGCACATTATGACAGGGGCATCTATGTCAGCAACACCTTATGATTCAGCATGAGCTTAAAATCTTTTGAAAAAATCAAAAAATCAAAAAAATATGAAAATCCAAAAAAATTAGAAAAAGGATTGAAAACAGTAAAGAAAAAAATCATCCTCTAGTGAAAACCACTATGGTGGTGCTTTGGGTAAGACCATGATGAAAACCTGGCAAACAGGCATCATGTGTGGAATCGAGCATCTATGTGTGCCACTTCAATTGAAATCATCTCATCCCATCCGTAATAAATCAAACATTCCATCCATCTTATCCATAATAAATCCATTCATCCATAAGCCATATATCCAATCCATCTTTATCCATTTGCGTCGATCATCCAAGTTATCTTGATCTTGATGAAATTTTGAGGTACACTTGCTTATGGTAAACATCTTGACATGGGTCGTTTTCACTGATCCTATCCTACCCCAACATTATCTGAGCCATGAAGCATTATCCAATGAACATACTTTATCTCAACACCTTATCTTATCGCAAGATAATCCTTGGCATCCTTTGTGTATCCATCCATCCATACACTTATCCAAGCATCCACCCATCGCATTCCATACATTGCTAGACACTGGGGGTAGGTATTGACATCTTGCTTCAGGAATAAATCTTGATATATATCCTTCGCCTTGTATGGTGATCCAGACACTGGAAACGTAAAATCAAATTGGTCAAAGCATTTGTGATCCAAAATCCAAATCACTAGCCCATGGCACATTTTGACAAGCAAGCGTTCCTTATCAAGTGTTATCTTTCATCAAACATCAATCCAAATAATCGATATTAGTCACATCTAATTTGCATGTCAACATCACATCAAATCATTCAAACAACTTTTGTTCCAAATCAAGCTTCAAAATCCTGATTAATCAACTCCAATCAATCCATAATCTTGGGATATCCTTCCCGATCATTGTGTTCCTTAATACTATCCTTGCATTGTTGTGCATCCTCAACAATGTTATCATCATCATCAATCCATGAATTCGATCAATCAACCTTAGCTTGGTTTTCAACAAACTCCCAAACACAGCACTGATATCATGTCCATATCCAAAATGTCAAAATCATGTGAAAATCCAAAAACATCCAAAACATCAAAATCCAAAAACATTCGAAAAACATCAAAATCCAAAAACAAGTCGAAAAACAAAAAACATCAAAAATATTGGAACGAACTACGCCATCTCTCGAAGCTTAAACGAGGGTAAGGCTCATCTCTCAACACCAGACATCAAAATCCAAAAACATTCAAAAAAACACAAAATCCAAAAACATCACAAAATTCAAAAATCAAAACATTTGAAAAATCCAAAAATACCAAAAACAGCCTCAAAACATTTCAAAACGTCAAAAACATCCAAATATTTGAAAAAATCCATCCATCTCATCTCGCTTTCACCCGCAATAATCAATCAATCATAATAAACAAATCGTCACCTACATCCTTTGGCAAAACAAATAGAAACAAGCGCAACAATTAACAAAAGCAAACTTCAAATGCAAAATCAAAATTGAAACAACAAATCTTTAAAACAAAATCAAACTCTTGATCAATCACAAAAATGACAATCAACCTTATATCAACAGCCTATCAATCAACTTATCAAACCATCATCATCCTATACAATGCATGTCCTAGGATATATCGTTCTGACAATGGGCATCATTTTGGATATCACTTTGGATTCTTATCCTATCAAAACACATCCCTCTGGCTGAAGATATGAAGAACATTGACTTGTTTGCATACTTGATCTTGTATTTTGATTTATCTTATTGCGCTCATTCCAAGGACCTCTCAATGATCTCTGAATGAAGGATTTAGAGAGATAGGAATGGGGCAACGATCATTATCTTTTGTTTGTTGTTCTTGTTGGAAATTCTTGTAAAATAACTTGGTGAATACTTGCTTTGTTAGGTATTCCCTAGCAAGGTTTCCATATGTCAAGTGTGAACAAGAATACTCCTATCTTCTTGTTGAGTCAAAGTCCATCACACTAGGTACAACGCCATCCTGGTCCTTTATACCTTGATGCATCGTACCTACGTGTGTTATCAAACATAAGGTAAGTAGCCCTTTTAAAATCCCAATCCTTGATAAGCACATCATCATCATTTATTATCATCATCATCATCTATCATCATCATCATCTCTAATAAAGTCTCATCAGATCATGGACTTGTTGGATCCTCTTGTCATCATCATCACCAATTCATCCATCATGCATTTATCATGCATCTACAAACCATCAGTATTCTGCATATCATCTCATACAACATATCATCATCATAATATAGATCTGTTAGTCTAAGCATCTGCATAAATCATACATTTGCATAATCATAGCATATCACATCATCAATCTCATCCATCTCACATCATATCATCATTTAAGTTGTTTAGGATAATATAGATTTGTTATTCTAAGCATCTTAAAATCATCTCATTTGCATCATCATCCATAACCATCCATTTTGAACCTCTTTATCGTGAGATCGACCCTCAAATTGAATCTTTTCACTCGATCTCTCGAGGGGGCAATGTACCAGTATACTTCATTTTCACTGGGGCATCTAAAAAATCAGAATTTTTTTGAATTTTTATTGCGGCAAGTTTATTCTTTGAACCAATGCAACAAGTACATTGCTTCAAAGAGGGGCAAAATGTACACATGTCAAATTGACATAATGCATTCAACTAGGTCATATTCATCTATTCGACAAATAAATCAAGTGTATTTATCAATCTCCTAAAGTCATTAGTTTAGATCAAATAAATCAACTTGATCCCATCACCCTCATTTCAATTAAATAAATCAAGCCTTTTATTTAATTAAATCCAAATGCATATTCCATCCTTTTCTAAATTAAATAAATCAAATATTTAAGTCATAAAAGCCAAACTAACCTAATCATCATTAATTTAATCCAACCATGATTAAATGCTAATGTCACCCACTTGCATTCTCTAGATTATGCCACTTGCACAAATAAATCAATTTATTGATTTATTAAAACTCTCGTTTTCACTCAACATAGCCCTCAAGTTTGAAAATCATGACAAGTTGGTTTGTCCCTCCAACATAGCATTTATTGCTCTTTTTCTTGTCCCCTTCCAAAGGTCAAACTCAACATTCATTGCACAAATTTGAATTCAAATTTCCCCCCTCTTGGGCACATTTCCCAAATCTTGCACATGCATCAACCACTCACATGATGACAAGTGGCCTCTTTTCATTGGCCTGTTTCTTAGTCCCACATTGGCCCTCTTCAACACTTAGCATTTGAAAATCCTTAAATAGAGGCTTCATCCTCAAGCAAATCCTCCACAACTTTTATGCAAAGTCACTCTCTTGGTTTGAGAACTAATTTTGTTCATCCGCTCCACAATCTTTTGCAATGTCACTCTCCTTGAGAACTGATTTTGCTCATCTTATCATCATCTTCATAGCATCATATCATTTAGCTTAAGCAAGGATTGGGAAAGGGATATTTTCAACAATAGCACCAATCCACTATGGGATAGGATTAATTTCATGTTTTTATATGCTTGTATTTGGTTTCCATTGTTTCATTTTATTGCATGATTAACATGATTTATTATTCCATAGGGATGTTGAATTAGCTTGGTTTTTAAAATGCTAACCATTTGCAGATTTTGACATCCACAGTTTGCATATGACTCTTTGGACCGTGAGGGTGAGATTTTAGAAATTTTATTGAAAGGAGGTGTAGAATCTAACAACCCCCCATTATCACGAAATAATTTTGTTGTAGGTGAAGGGGTAGCATCAACTTGTATAGGTTCAAGTTTTGATCTAGGAATGAAAGTATTAGGAGAGTTGGAAGTGTTGTGATCATATGATCCATGGCTTCATTCATCTGCATCAATCGTGTATATCCCTAGCAATTTCCTAGTAACATTGTCAAAGCCATGAATATGAACATCATTAAGTTGAATGAGCTTTTTGTCCATGCCAAGTTTATTTAGGAGGTCCATACTAAAAACATTAATTTCTACTCCATTGTAGATGAGAGTGTGTCTAGCTAAAGTTCCATTAATGATTACCTTTATCATCAAGGGGTCATTCTTGTTTTGAATCTCAAGTGAGGGTAATTCATGTTTAGGGAATGTGATTTCTAACTAGGTGACTTGTATGGGACGAGAGGAGGATGTTACATTATTCTATTTTATGTAAGATTGGATCTCCTCCTGCTTGATTTGCAACATTTCTTGAAATAGAAACTTGAATGTAGGTGATAGTTGAATACGTTTCAATACAGATATATATGAGCATGAGTCTTTTTAAGGTCTTCAACACTAGGTACTCTAGGTTGAGAAAAAGGTAATGGCATGGGAGTGATGTGTGGTCCCCTATATGTTTGAGTCACTAAGTTACAACTTAGCTACTGAAAAACATTGTTATTATTAGATTGCATCATGGATTTCAAGAAATCTCTTAGTTTTTTATGTGATTCACTAGTGGGAGGTGACTTAGGAAGTGCACTAATTAAAGGAGATCCCACTTGTCTCATCATAACCTCAAGAATATTGTCTTTATTTGCATGAATTTTTAGTGAAGAGGATTCTAATGTCACTTTATTATCTTCACCTAGGGAAGGTTTAGTGTTTGAAGGATATGTGTCAATGTTCACATGTTCTTGTACCATGGTATTCTCCCTAGGAGGAGAGTTTGTAGGAGAATGACAAGCCAAATGTTCTTGAAAATCAAAGGTTGGTTCTTCTAAAATGACTTCATGACAAGTAGGGGAATGATCAATGGTGAAATTTTCTTGCCCAATAAGGGTTTCCCTAGGAGAAGAGGGACAATTAAGATACTCATGACCTTCATCGATTGTGTATTCTAACATCAAAGTGTCTTCTTCAAAACTATGAGAGATACTAGGAGAAGGATAAATGTTGTTGTCTTGATTACCTATGGTTGTGTTGTCTTGTTTATCAATGTATTGTCCAATAAGAGAGGTAAGAGGAGAGAAACAACTAGGATTCTCAAAACTCTCATTTATTGGTTCTTCTACCAAAATATCTTCATCACCAATAGGAGAGATATTAGGAGAGGAACAAATATGATCATTAGGAATGTCCAAGGTTTCATTCTATGTCACTAAGAAACTCTCATAGGGAAGAGATATGAAATTTTTCTTAGCATGCCTAGATATGTAAGACACTAACATTGTTTGAACAAAAATGAAAAGCACTTCTAACGATTTCATGCAATAATTCAGCAATGTAAACAATGTATATCCAAAGATGCAAAACACTTTTATCCAATGTATGCAAAACTTTAAGAATGAAAACAATGTATATCCGAGAATGAAAAGCAATTTTATCAAAATTATGTTCAAAATTTTTATGAATAGAAATATTGTGTATGCAAAAGTGAAAATTACTTTTATCCATGTTATGCAAAACTTCAAAAATGTGAGAATTTTTAGATCTAATGATGCTTGTAATTGAAATGATTTCAAAAATGACTACTCTAGATTGATGTTTTTGACCTAAATGCATAAAACAAATGTTCTCAAAAGTTTCCAGACTTATAGAATATAAAAATAGGAGGATTAGGAAGCATAGAGAGGTTTTTGATGTTGTAACAGATAGTTAAAAATATGGACTGGGACTAAGTCGCCTAGAATGGCTAATGAGTCCCGTTTAGGGTTTTTTTCAAAAATTTAAAAAGATTTCAATTGATTTTTGATGCTTTTTAGTTTGTATGAACTGAACACTAAAGGAAAATGCAAAGTGCAAATGTTTTTCAATGATTTAATATGCAAAAATGTAAAGTATATGCACTTTTACTAATGCAAAATTTTAAAACCCTAGAATGCAAATTAACCAATGCAAAATGCAATGCAATGTTAATGCAAGCTAATTATAGGATGATGATTGACTCAAAAATCAGAAAATGTGATGTTCTAAGGTCAGGTTCACAAAAATCTACTGAAGACTTTTGTCGTCTCTTGCACCTCTAGGGTTTTGCACCTAAAAGGAGAGAGACAAAGATCAACACTTCATTCAAGAACAAACCATTGAGATTTCAATACAAAAGGATATTGAAATATGTCAAAGGAGATTGTTCCTAAGGCTGGAAGCTAATAAGAGGGTTTATCACTAATGCAAAACATGGAAAATGTAAAGTGTTTGAAAACATGGTGTACTATACAAACATATACTAAATGACCTAGAAATGACCATCAAACAAAACAGAAAATTGTAAAATTGAATGTAAGATTGGAAAATTGTGGAGGCTGGGATGAAGGATGGAAATACTAGTGATCCTAAAATTTTGACCTACTGGGACACTTACACCATTCTGCGCGACTTAGTCCTAGATCTGGAAAAATGCATCAAAACCTATTTCAGCAAAATGGGTATTTGAATCTATAGAAATTTTTGAAAAAAATTCATAGTGGGACTAAGCCTCCATTGATGGTGACTTAGTCAACTTTGGCTTTTCTAAAATCCTGAAAGTGGAAATGGAAACTCTCAGTCTGCCCTTTCTGTTCCTCCAGGTGTCTGGTTCTAAAATTGCCAAATTTAGGCCTAAAAGTGACTTTTTGTGTAGATTTTGAACTTTCCTAAAGGGAGATGACTTCAACAAGTTTGAAACCTATTCTTCAATCATGTCCAAGCTATCCAAGCACCTAAATCTACAATCACACAAAGGAAGAGAGAGAAAATATTCATTGTTAGGGATTGGGGGTTTGACTTGGTCAAACCTCGTTTAGGTAATTAAACCAAAAATGATGAAATAAGATAACAGAATCATGAACTATGAAACAATTCCATTAGAAACTTTCCATGATGATGGATCTTGAATTCTTGCAATGATTGATGAAGAATCTTGCTCTTGAATACCTTAGAATTGAGCTT
>VDFB02353493.1:197679082-197704833 GCA_007258455.2 Sequoia sempervirens | reverse complement strand
ATAATATTTTAGATATAAGTAGAGGACTCATGTCTCGATGTGATGCATATTTTTATGTAATATTTTTCCAAGTAAATAATTAATTATGAATTTTTTATTATAGCTTTTAAAAAATATAAAAATTTGTATGTCTGACCACCTTAACTTGGTCAAAACTTCATGAAATTCATTTTTTTTTTAATCCTATAGTATGCAAAGCATATAATATGATGCATGTTTTGGATTAAAAAAATGTGACACAGTTTGAAAGCTATAGATTTTTTTCAATCAACCTATCAATCAACACTTTAGTCGTAATTCAAATAGAAAATGAATAATAATTATTTGTTAAATTCAAATTAAATCATAATTTATATTGGTGGAAAGTTGAGAATCTCCTTGAAAAATAATTTTCATTTCATCAATTTTGGGTAAAAAAAAGTCATCAATCACATACCCTACACATACCCATCATATCACCACTTTTCTTCCCATCATGGTCTTGCACATACCCATCCCTAAATGAACATGAAAAATGACAAAGACCTAGTTAGGGAGAAGTTAAAATCCCCTAATAGATCTAAAATCTTATTATACCTTTCTTTAGGTAGCTATTAGAATGAATATTTAATATTGGAACACTTAGGAAACAAGCCATTAGGATAGGGAGAATGGTTGGGTAGATGTCCCAAAACTTAGAATCCATCATGATCCACCATTGGCATCAACCTAAAAATCATGAACAATGCTTTATCTAACTTGGAAAAATGAGCTTGAAGACGTACAAAAACAAATAAAAATTTTCTCCATGACTTCAACCTTGCTTTCTTGAATGTTCTTTCATTGTTGTTGAGTGATAACCTTGTGAATATCTTCTCAATCTCTTGTCAACCTAGTTGAAATGGTGAAAAGACTAGGCTTTATATGATTTTTTTCTAATTTTTGAAGTATTAGATCTTGATAGCCGACCTTTGCAACTTGAATTTTGAACATTAAAATGACACAAAAAAATATTTTAAAATGGAATTTGGAACCGAAAGGGGACCCATTTTCCCTTGGGTGAATGGGCCCTAGCCTAAATTTCCAAAACTCATTTATTTTTAGGCCTTTAATTTATCAAATTCATTTGTTCAACGCATGTTCTGGTGTCAAAAAATGATAAACGTAGGCCTTGTATGAATAATAAAGGGAATTCGGGGCCCATTTTGAAGGGTGGAAATGCATAAATGGGAGGTCACTAAAATAGGTCCAAATTAAATGTGAAATTGTACATTAATTTATAAAGGATTACAATTTTCTACACTACATTTAGCCTCCCAATTAGTATCCATTTAACACTATGTGGATATGTAAGTTAAAGTACTTTGAAAGTGAATTATGCTTTATAAAAGGATACTCATATGGATTCATTTACAAATGAGGAGAAAAAACCCCCAATGTAGTCATCTACAAAACCACATTGTTAGGAACCACATCCTCTAGAACCGATTTGATAGCTATTGAAAATCATCTTATCAAACTTCTTTTGAGAATCAAAGTCAAGGGTAGATGTATGCCTCCCTGATTTTTCTTGATTTATGGAGGTGGAATCAGGGTAGCATTCTAACCTCATCAAATTGCTTTATGTTTGATTAGAAAAATCTACAATAGGGTATTGAAATTATAATACCACATATTGATAAAAATTAGATAAGATCAAGGATGGATTTATGAATCCAACAACACAAACTACATCAAAAACAAAGTTCTCTAGCCCCAAATATGTTGGTTTAAATGAAATGTGCTTAGAACAAAATATCCTTTCCTTAATAAAATTTACTATATATGAATGAAAATGACAATTGTAACTATCATTTGAAATTTACCTTTTGATAATTGTAGTGTTGTATAGAGGAGTAGACATACCCAATCAATGAGTGTACCGACCCCACAATTGAATGTTCTATGAGAGGAGGTTGCATAAGGAAAGTTCCAACATACTATCAGTACAATGTACACTCTCTTTTGATTATTTTATGTTCTACACATGCTTTATTATGCATTTTTAGAGGTTATAGGACCTTTCCCAAAATTATCGCAAAGCATCCTATTTTGGCGCAAAGCGTCCCAAAAAGGCTAAAGTGTTGTGGACCCCCCATCCAAAAATGGCCCAAACGTTCAGTTTTGGCCAACACATTCAAATATAGATTGATTATACTTTAGATGGTTTTATTTACATTTTTAGGTGCATTAATGATGATTTATTTTGTCTTTCTCATATTCCACCATGTGCACTACAATGCCAAGGTGGCCATCACTTTACCCTTCTTTGGGAATAGGTGACCCAACTATCCATGGAGGAGGAGAAGACAATGCACGAGATGGGTTTACTTTGGATCTGCCTCATGTGTCCAATGAGGTATCATGATGCCATGTTGATGGAACTTGTCAAGAGGTGGAATGTCGATACATGCACATTCTAGTTGCATTCTAGTGACATGACAATCACACTAGAGGATGTCCATCGAATATTTAGGATACCCATCCATGGATATGTGGTCTACTTTGAGGAGGGAAAGACATACTGACAGATGTGTGGAGATATTTAGTATTATCTCAGCCACCTTATAGCTAAGAGGCACATGGGACCACAGATCGAGTTGGAGTGGATGTTGTACTCACGTCAAGCTAGAGCACATGGGACCACATGTCGAGCTAGAGCTAGAGTGGAGCTTTTCATTTTGTCTTTTTCTTTGTCTTGTGTTTTCCTTTTGGGGATGATGCAAGGCGTCGAGACATTTAGGTCTCTCCCATGTTGACTCGAAGGATTTTATTAGTTTTCACTCTCTTTGTCTCATTCTTCTTGTTCCATCAGTATTTGAGGAATGATAATAGTCATGCTCTCTAAAAACATTGTAGAAAAGACATACTGACTGCAAATCCATGGATCCCTTATGTGATTTTGGGATTTCATTTTGGGGGAAACCCTTTTCATGACGTAGCTTCATTTGGAAACATATGACTTGGCATAGGGCTTTGCAAATAAGCTCTCATGTCCTCTATTGTTAGCATTTATTGTTGGTGTAATTAATTATTAATTACACTTTGCATAAATTTACTTAGGCATATTTAATTCCTAAGTTATAGGTTCTTATCTTTATCTTATTGAGCTATCTTGTTGCTCAAGATAAGATTAGGTTTATGCATCTTTTCTTTTATAAAGCAAATAATTATCTTGTAATTATTGTACTTAGAATATATCAATTTGCACATCTTTTGCAAATCTCTGATTTTTCATTTTTCTCTTATGTGGAAAGTGATTTTTCTGGTTTGCAATCAGATCTTGGTTTCTAACATGGTATCAGAGCCTCGATTTTCAGCCACTTCTCAACTTTTTTGGAGGAACACATTACAAAGCTCGTTCGAGGTCCCTCAAGGGTTTCATTCCTTGAGCATATTATGTAGCGTCTTAGATCAGATCGAGGTTTTTCATTGGATTCAAAGCACTAGAAAAAGTTAGAAATGACTTTTATTTCATTCATTTTTGTCACCATTTTCCAGATCTGCGAGGGTTTCAAGCTCAGTGAGTTTTCTGATAGATCTAGGGGTCACCTAATTTTTTGAGCACTTTCAGCCCAAACAGACCTCGCCGTTGGATTCGCAGTGCCCAAAAACCCCTATTTTGATATAAAATTTGTCCAATTTGGGAAAAATCATCCAGAGAGGCAAAAAAAATTTGCCCAAGGGTCGTACGGTCCCTAGGCATAGTTTTTGAGGCACAAATATCAAAAAAAATTAAAAATCAAAATCAAAAATAAAAAAAATCCACTTAGGATTTGCACGGCCCCTTCAATAGCCCACCGTCGCGACTGCTCCGCCGAGCGGCCACTGATGGGCCACCTTCGCACCACCGCCACTGGCCGTCATCCCCAGCGCGCCACTCCTGACTCCCTCCAACCCCCGCCCCGATCACATGGGTGATCGGTGGCTCCACCACTGGCCCCTGCCCTTCAGCCCCTGGTCCACCCAGGTGACCAGGGGCCTTATTTTTTTAGCCCCTGAGGGCTTCTAGGGGCCAAATCAAACTTTTTTGGAACACTTTCAGGGAAATGGGTGTAACTTGGGCATATGGCATCCTTTGTTTGCAAAGGAGATATCGTCGAAAAGCTGTTTCGATGCTCTATTCAATGCTATAGGTGTCATTTTCTGGTTTTGCATTTTTGATGTCTTTTTCAGCCTCGAAAGTCAGATATTGCCGTTTTCACTTCAGGAAGCATATCTTTTGACTCGCTTATCCATTTTTTGCAATTTTCACATCGTTGGAAAGCTGGTTTCGGCCTCTATGTAGATCTGAGCTCATTTATATAATATTTGTATCCTATGTTATGCATGCATTCATTTTTGTTTTGTGCACTAGGTTTGCATTTTCGCTTATGTTTCTATAGTTTTTCATTCTCTCCTTCTGCAATCATTGGGTATTGTAATAACGAACTGATATAAAGTTCCATTAAGGGGGGTTCTTGCATCCATATTTTGTATTGGTGACAACTCGCATGAGTTTTTCTGATTTCCTGTTGTCTCCTTTTAGCTTCTTTCTTGCTTAGCTAGACAAATCTTTGGTTTGCTTCAGTTCACACTTCACATTGGGATTTTATGGTTCTTGATCCGCATTGGTTCAGATATTTCTCATTTGAGGGCCATGTTTTTATGGTTAATGTTCTAGAATCTTGATGGTACTTGTTCTATGGGAAGTTTTAGTTTCAGTTTGGCATTGGCTTCAAGAGACACAACTTCCAGATTTGTCATCATTATGAGTCCTTTCATTCTTTCATCTACTGTTGCTTACAGATTCCAAGGTCAATCCAGTATGTGAGTTTCTAGTGTTCCTTGGCATCGGGTCTACTATTGCATTTGTGATTCTGATATGGTATTTTTCAAACATAAGTATCTTTCCTTGCTTTCTGGATTTGGGGTTCTAGTGTTTCTTCATCAGTGTTCTTCTAGTGCTTCTCTGTAGCAGTTCATCTCATTGAGGGGGGGTTTTTCCCACTGGTTTTTCTCTCTCTTTTCATTTTTAAATGATTACCTAATTAGGCCTTGTTGCCAGGACTCATCTTTGCATAATAATCTGCTTCTCCCTAAGTTGCACTTATGGGGGGTGTTGGTGTAATTAATTATTAATTACACTTTGCATGTAAGTTTACTTAGGCATATTTAATTCCTAAGTTATAGGTTCTTATCTTTATCTTATTGAGCTATCTTTTTGCTCAAGATAAGATTAGGTTTATGCATCTTTGCTTTTATAAAGCAAATCATTGTCTTGTAATTATTGTACTTCGAATATATCAATTTGCACATCTTTTGCAAATCTCTGCTTTTTTGTTTTTCTTTTCTGTGGAAGGTGATTTTTATGGTTTTCAATCAGATCTTGGTTTCTAACATTTATTATGTGTTACATTAAAGTAATTACTCACAACATGGTGTTCAACAATTTCTTTAAAGTGGGGGCATACATTGGAATTATTGTTTTGCATTTTATAACTCATGTTTCATTATATATTCTTCTTACTTCATGTGATGCATCTTTCTATTTGTGGTGATATTGGGTGCGATGTACATCAAAATCGTGATATCTCTTAGCATATTATATTCCTCTTAGTGGCTTGATGTTACACACTGTATCCCCTAAGTTGAAAATATCCTATTGTTCAATTGGTCCTCTCTTGGAGGAATTAGGCATGATTTTACCTAAGTTAAGACCTTACATGAACTAAGAAAAAATCCTTTGAACATACCTTACACTACTTTGCATTTACAATAACTATTATATGGCCACCTTGTATAACACACTTTGCTTTCCTGTGGAGCCATCTTATTTGTTGATGGGTGTCAAGCATATGAAGTTTTTCTTGCCTCATGGATCATGTTCATATTTTGTGGCGCCTTATCAAAGTTACCAGTAGCTATAGCTTCAGTATCTATAAAGCATTTTTTCCTTAATCATTTTGATTTTTTGCTTGTATAATGTTTTCAGTTTCGGATGAGCCCATGCTCAAGTAGAGTTATCAGAAAGGTGTGCAATGCGCCATGTGGTGGTTGGGCAGAGCTTTTCGTTTTTTTCCTTCCATTTGGGAGAGAGTCAAGACACATTTCAACTCATCAAAAATTTTCTCAAGGGGCTATATTCATGAGCTTGAAAGTTTCCACCTGTATGACACGTCATCTCTTCACCACAGGCAGATTGCACTTCTTATGAAGTGATATCTTTTGGGAGATTTTTAGAGCTTGATGGCCTTTTTATTTTCTTTGTTTTCAGGATGGAAGCTTTGAGTCAGTCTCCTTGGGTGACGTCATCAGTTAATTGGACCTTTTTCTAGGTTGTTTTATAGGATTTGATCATTTATAGGCCTCTATCTTTGCTAAATATATGAAAAGTATTAATGTGGCGGTTGAGAATTGATGAGAAAATATTGTTGTGAACTATCTAAAGATCTACTAGTAGATCATGTGCTATCAAATGCCAATTGTAACTATGGGAAAAATCCAGGTTAGTAGATTAGGAGATAAATAAATCAAAATCCAAAGTAATAATTAAGAACATGGGAGGAAATAACATGCACTAGTAGAATTTGGAAAATAAATGACTATGTGACTAAAATTTTTAGTCATGTGACTAAATATTTTAGTCAAATGACTAACACTAGTAGAATTTGGAAAATAAATGACTAATTTGGTCATTTATAAGTGACTAATCTAGTCATCGGGTAAAATCACAACTAAATAACTAAATAAATGACTAATATCAGACAAATAAAAATGACTAAATAAATGACTAAATAATTAACTAAATTAATGACTAAATAAATGACTATTACTCTATTCTTTTTTCTTTTGAATTTGATCATAATCCATAGAGTTTAAGCCCCCCTCATGAGACCCCTACCTAAGTGGGCCATTTGGCCGCCTAGGTTGCTTGATGCACCAAAAATACCTATTGTGTGGAAGGCATTGGCTCTCAATGCAGTCTTAAGGCCTTCACATATTTTATAAAAAAATTTAACATTTACATTCTTTAACTTTTATTACTCATTATGTTAATGAATCATTAATGTTTTTAACTATGATTTGAAGCCAGTTTGATTTTCCTATTGTGTTAGCATGTCAAATGTATCAAAGAGCAATTGTGATCAATTTCACTAATAAAATATGATTTAAACAATCCAATTGCATTTTGAGGGCTATCTTTCATTTCAAAACACAAATAAAGATGACTAAATAATTAGTCACACATAAAAATTAGACAATATGATATTAAAGTGGTTAATTAGAAAAAATTGAATTGAGGAAGTGTATTGTATTATAATATAATATAATAATAATAATATAATATAATTGTTATAATATAATATAATATAATATAATATAATATAATATAATATAATATAATATAAATAGTATAATATAAATATAATATTATAATATATTTAAAAGCGAGAGATTTAATTTTGAAATCAAAATCAAATGAAGTAAAGAAGTGGGAAAGTGGGTGATGGTATTTGATTTTTCTAATAAAAATCATAAAAAGGTACCTATTTTCTTTAATACAATGTGAAAAATAAACCATTGGGCCTAGGGTAATGACAAAACCCTAAATCAAAAAGAAACCAAACCCTAATCTCATTTCATTTTTCACTTGTATTTTTGGAGAAGAAACTCATTCCATTTTTCACTTGTATTTTTGGAGAAAACTCAACACCGCCATGCTTGGGTAGGGTTTGAGAGTGGAATGGTGAGGCATTCTGTTGTTTCTAATGATTTTCCTGATTTTTTTTTTTTTGCAGAGGTAAGTCTTTGGTTTTGAAACTGAAAAGTATTCTCCATTTCGAAGCATTTTATTGAGCTCACTTGGTCGCAATTGAGTATTTTTCTGTTGTATTTATTTTTCTTACCATTTGTTGATATCTCTCCTCTTTGTTTAACTGCCATTGGAGTATCTTTGAGGCTTATTTCTAAAGACTTTGGAGGGCGTCTCCTTTACAACAATCTTGTGTAAGTTTCATTATTCTTATCTCTTAAATTTCTATGAGCATAGGCTCAATTTGAGCTCAGTAGAGACAATATGATAAAAAACCTTGTATCTCCCTGCACAAATCTTGATGGGTTACTTTCTTTCTATAGAAAATGTAAAACTTTGCACTCTCAACTTACTATTTTCATTATTTTGAGGGATTTTTGTGTTCTAATGGCTGTGACCTTCATAGCATTCTAAATATTTTTTCTTTATGTTCATTTTCTCTTCCTCATGGCTGTGTGGTAGAGACCCAATACTCAATAAAACAAACTTTTATATACTTGACGTTTCCACAAAGAAAACTCCAAAAATTATATAAATGGCATGCCCTGAAATTATTTCTTTAATTTTCTTTTATGCTCTTCATCCAAGTAAAGTGTCTAATTGTGAATGGGATGAATGACAGATTGGATAGGAGCAGTCAAAGTGTGTCTGAATTCCCATTGAGAGAATTATTATATTTATTGGAAATCTTGATTTTAATAGAGGGCCTTCATAACTGAGAGAATTATTATATTTATTGAAAATCTTGATTTTAATAGAGGGCTTTGTTTAAGCTTCTTTCCACTTAATATCACAACTTTTGACATTTCCTAAAATCTTTGGCATATTTTCATTCATTTTTCAAATTTTGTTTTTGAAGTAGATTTTGTAAATAATCTAGGCTTGTATTCTTGAACCCATTTTATTCTCATAGTGCTTTCAATAATTTCGAGGACATTCATAGCTTCATAGTGTATCTTCCATTCACTACTGATAATATACATTTAAGCTTTTTTGAAGTTTTTTAGTTTTTCTTAAATAATTTTATTACAATAGAATTTTAGTTATCAAGAGACATTCTAATAATTTTTTTAGTTTTTCTTAAATAATTTTATTACTAGCTTAGTTTTTTTGAAGCAATCTTTCTTTTTTAGTTTTTTCTTTTCATTAGAAAAGAAAAAATAAAAAGAAAGGTTGCTTTTATATCTAAATTAGTAATTGTTAAATTAGAAATTAGAATTTAATTTAAATTTAGAATGAAATTTAAATTTAGAATAAAATTGAAGTTTTAGTTTTTCTTAAATAATTTTATTATTACTATTTAGTTTTTAGTATCTTTTATTTTTTAGTTTTTCTTTTTCATTAGAAAAGAAAAACTAAAAAGAAAGGTTGCTTTATATCTAAATTAATAATTGTTAAATTAGAAATTAGAATTTAATTTAAATTTAGAATGAAATTCTTAAATAATTTTATTACTAGCTTAGTTTTTTTGAAGCAATCTTTCTTTTTTAGTTTTTTTTTTTCACTAGAAAGGAAAAACTAAAAAAGAAAGGTTGCTTTTATATCTAAATTAGTAATTGTTAAATTAGAAATTAGAATTTAATTTAAATTTAGAATGAAATTAAATTTTTTAAGATATTGCGGTGATTTGATTTAAAGAATAATACAATAATTGAATCCAAAATAAAAAAAGTAGAGATTATTTTTTTTGCAAATACATTTCTTTTGCAATATCACTAATTCTATGAATTTTTTATTTATTAGACTTTGATAATATAGTAATATATTGAAGATATTACTTTGATATTTATTCTTTTGCAAATGCATTTCTTTTGCAATCTCATTAATTCTATGCATTTTTATTTATTAGACTTACTCTAATATTTATGGGTATTTGCATTTAAGATATTCATTGTTTACAAATATTTAGTAATATGTTTATGGACAGTACATAGCAAGGAGATATTGCTTTGATAAACTAGTAATATTTAAGATATCACTCTGATATTAATTATTTTGCAAATGCATTTCTTTTGTAATATCATTAATTCTATGCATTTTTATTTATTAGACTTACTCTAATGCTTATGGGTATCTGCTTTTAAGATATTTGTTGTTTATGCTACCTAGTAATATGTTTATTTTTTGATTGTGGATAGGTACAGAGCAAGGAGAAAATGCAAAACCAGTGCCTTACTAGATGCATTTACTACCCATCTCATGTGCAATAGTGGCATCACTGAAGATATACATTCACACCATTTAGTTTTAGTTTTTTTTCAATTTTAAAAGTATAATAAATCAGCAGTTTGTATACTACAAAAGATTTTGTATTCAAAACTCTATATATAGAGTTCTTTGTAACATATTTTATATGCAATTTGAATATATAGAGAATTATTTTCCAATGTTGTTCAATCCCAAATTTGTTGAAGTTTTAATAACATAAGAGCTTTAAAGTTTTATATTATTCAATCACAATAGAATTTTCTCTTGGTTTGTAATTTCATAGACTAGTTATTGTAATAGCATTCTCCAAACATAAGAGTTTGCATACACATCTGAAAGTATTAGTTCATAAATGACTAAATAAATGATTAACATGACTAAATAAATGACTAAACCATCACTAAATAAATGACTATAATGACTACCATGACTAAATAAATGACTACTATGACTAAATAAAATGACTAATATGACTAAATAAATGACTACCATGACTAAATAAATGACCAGTTAATAATAATCAATGACTAAATTAATGACTAAATATATGAATAAATTAATGACTAAATATATGACTAAATAAATCACTACCATGACTAAATAATTGACCAATTAACAACAATCAATGACTAAATCAATGACTAAATCAATGACCAAATCAATGACTAGATAAATGACAAAAATAGTTTAGTCATAAATTTGGTCACGTTATAAATGACCGGCAATAAACTACTAATGGTCACGTGACCAAAATTAGTCATTTATATGCAATTTTTAGTAGTTTATTTAGTCATATATTGTTGTTTTTGTACTAGTGATGAAAACAAGAAAAATATCACCTTAAGTCTTCATCCTCCATGATTAACCTCCATTACACCTTCTCTATTTGCTGAAATATGAAGTTTTCCCTTAGATTTTGAGTGAGCAATATGTGACTATGCCAAGACCAAAGAAAAATGTTGAAAGATTTGATATCAAATGCAATACTATGCAACTATGCAACTAGTAAGCAACAAAACTATGACTAAAGTATGCCAAAATGTCAAAATACTAAAATGTCAAGAGTTCCTAAGACAAGATTGCATGAAATGAAAATAGGATGAAGTCAAGTAAACATGAGGTTAAGAGATGTCAAAATAAGACCAAAATTGGCATTTTATAGAAAATGCAATTTTGAATGAATGGCCAAGATTGAAGATTGACAAATGCCCTAGAATCAATGGACAAGATTCAATAAGACAACCCACAATTAGGGTTAGGGAAACATTAGGTCAAATTAAAAATAAGGGGGCAAGATTCAATTTGAGAAAATCAAATCAAGGGTTGACAATGCATGTGACAAGGAGATAAGATTGGCACATAAAAAGAGGTGGCTGGAAAATCAAATAGTAATAGAAATTATTTGATTTCAGAGGGGAAGTTATTATTTTGAATTAAAAATTAATTTAATTCAAAAAGGTGGGACCATGTGACAATAAATAATTAAATTAAATTATTTACTAAAAGAGAGAAAATGGAAAATGGGACAATTTAAAAAAATGATTTTATTTAAATTTAGAGGAAAAGTCAAATAAGACAATTAAATAATTAATGATAATTATTTAATTAGGGGTGAAGAGAATAAGGTGGCCAATAATTAAATAAATTAACGAATTTATTTAATTATGAGAAGATATTAGACATTCATGACATATTTAAATAAACAAATAAAATTTATTTATTTAAATAATCATGGAAGAATAAAAGATGTGAATTAATTAAATAATTAAGAATTATTTAATTAAGAGTCGGATTTGGACAATAGGACATAATTAAATATTTTAATTATGTTAATATGTTTGACATAGAAGAATGTGGTTTGTGGGTCTAGGACAGTTTTATGTGTCTACACCAACATCTAGTAGTAATTACTTTTGTGTTGTGGCTACTCTTTCCTCTTTCTACAGCTATAAAAGAGAGGCAACGATAGATGAAAGGGTTGGATTCCACGTTTCAATTTCCTTTGCTGAGGAAAAGTTTCTTAAGTTTTCTTAGGATATAGAACTACTTTCTGGAGTAAAAGTTGTAGAACTGATTTTCTCTAAGATGTTATATCTTTTAAAGGTTAAACAATTGTCGGATTGGAATCTGACCTTTGTTTTAAAGTTCATTTGATAATGAAAGCATGAAATATTGAGGAGAAATATTTGAGATTGTGCATGTATGGCCTTTATCAAGATTTATTTCTTTATGCTTTCATTCTTAATGAAACACTATCTTGCAAGCTCAATTTGAATAGTTTAAGTGGTTGATTTATATGTTGTATGCTCGTATAGTAGAATGATAACTTATGAAAACTAGACTATGTCATTGGACTTCTCTATTTTTCTGAAGGGTTGTTGTTTTTTTATATTATGTTGTATTCTAGGAGGAAGAGTTTATACAATTTCTGAATTTTTTTCTATCACCCTTAGAAATATTTATGTTTGATCGAACCTTAATGAAAACTTCCTATGGAAAGATTTGGAAGTCTGCTTTGTGCTTTTTGTTAGCCTTTGTTGTTCGTTCTCTTTCCAACAATAAGGGGTTATCGTATTTTGTGTTTAATTATATCACTCATAGGAATGAATGGGTTTGAAATGTTGTAAAAGTGTTGGCTCATCACCATTTTATGTTTTCTGTTACATTTCCTTCTACCCTTTTCTCCAAATCCCAAAGAAGAGCCTTCTTTCTATAAAAATCCCAGAGGTATTCAGTGAGGCAAAAATTGGTCGCCCACTCACTGAATTTCCCATAAGACTGTTAGAGAGGCATAAGATTTGATGATCAACAGTTCTTTTTCTAGCATGCCCAGTGGGACAAGAAGGTTTTTGAATGCTTGATTAGAAGTCAAAAATATTTCTTAAATTAGGCTAAGGAAGGAAACTAGAAGTTTCATGCTCAGAGTCCAAACAAGAGCATCTTCAAGAGGCCACTTCTAATAATCCTAGTTACTTCCCTCAGTACCTAGGAGAAGGAGACTTACAGGCTCTGTATCACCTATAAGGAGAAAAAGATTAAGAAATAAGAGCGCAATATCTAGAGCCTTATCTACTCCACCTGGAAGCTCAACCTTCCAAATCAGAATAACCGTATACCTGATTCATAGGAATATTTTTTCTATGGCTCATGTACCTCCCCCTTGCTCCTAGAAATTTCATAACCTAGGATAGCAGTAGTCCGCTATGACCACCCATACCCCTAGATGTATGGCCTGCCATACCCACTAAAACCCTCAAGTATATTCTAAAATTCTCTGGAGAAGACTTTAAAATCCCTTCTGAACACCTTCAAGATATAGCGGAGGTATGTAGGCTACATAATATAGTAGAGGAGAACATCACCTTGAGGCTGTTAGATGCCTTTTTCAAAGGAAAGGCCCAAGAATAGTATCGTTCATTGGTCTTGGGCTCTATCATCTCCTAGGATCAGCTGAGAGAAAGGTTGTTTGAATGCTTCTCAAAGAAAGGAGACCGTTCTTGATTGTTGCAACAACTAATTACTATCAAGAGAGCTCTGCAAGAGGCCATGAGCGATTTTAACACCAGGTTTCACAAGACCTAGCAAAGGATCCCTATGATTGCTCGACCCTAAGCCATGATGGTGTTCATGTTCTATTTGAAGGACCTCAACTCATAGATCATAGTGATGATAACGTCCATGGGAGGGGATATCTTACCTGACGCATATGAGTTGGTTGTCCATGCAAAAAATAGTTTAATTGATGTTGGGAAGCTTCTCCCAAGACCTTCACTGCCTGTATTTGGAGAAATCTCTAGTGGTCTCCAGGAGGAAGCTACTCCAAATGCCCCTGCTACACAATTGACATTGGCTACGCCATAGTCTATGTATGTGTATCTTGCCACCTAAACAAGCATGTCAGGCTCTTCCTCAATCATAGCAGATATCAACGACATGAAGAGTCTCATGCAAAATTTTGTTAATGAGTTGGTCATTATTAAATGATAGCAAGAAACGCCTCCGATGCTGACCACCCAAGCCTATGGTGTGGGAAAACCATCTTATCAACATAATCCATACTAGGGATCCTCCAAAGGAGGAAGTCAATAGGTGAAATATGTGAAGCAAATAGTTCTATTCACCATGCCATTATAGATAGTCAAAGACAGCCCGAGTAAAGAGTTGATTCTAGACCAGAACAATTTGGCGTAAGATGAGAATGTATCGTGCTTCCCATGCAATGATAGCCATATGACCCAAACTTTTCCAAGGGGGGATATGCAATGGAAGATAGTGGAACAAAGAAGCAAGGGCATGATCTTGAATGCACATGAATATGAGTCTTCTGAAATGGAAAATGCTCGTTTCAGGGCACAAATGCAAGGAATGTCCTTGGAGCAAGAGTTGGATATCGTGCCTGATCAAGCACTATTTTCATGGATGGAAGAAGAAGATGCAATGTTTGTGAGCGAAGCTCTGATGACTAGTTCCTCACAAGTACAGTTAGATTACAACATAAGATCCAAAAGAAGGCTCATGGGAGAATATGTGCAACAAGCTTTGCCATGCCCTTAGCCACATCAATTGCCACTGTAAGAAAATAAAGTTGCATTGCCTAGAGTCTAACCTATTCTACAGCTACACAATATGCCATTGCTAGAAAATGAGGTGGGCAAGGCACCAAGCCCAGTCACGACACGTTTTCTTCTGAAAATGAGAGAAATACCATTGTTCAAGCCTAAGACCCAACCAGTCGGAATGCTTAACATGGTGGAACAATTGAAGAAGGAACCTACCAATGTATCTCTATAGGACATCATATCTATTCTTGAACAAAATACATTGCTTCAGGAAGTGTTGAAAAAAGAAGAACAAATGCCACAAATGGGCGTGATTCCATCATGTAGCCGAAGTAGAAAAAGAGGATCCGTGCCAGCCCATCAAGTTCCAAAACCAATAGCTTATACAAATGATGTGAGCATTTCAAAAGAGAAAGAGGTAAGCAAGCCAAAGCCCACGCCTTTCTTTTTAACACTTGTTGTGGGAGATAAGATTTTGCATAATAATATGAATGATTCAGGGGCTAGCACAACTGTCATTCCAAAAAAAGTGGTTTATGCCTTGAAACTTAAGTATGAACCCCTTTAGAAAGGAATCATGCAACTAGACAGGAAGAAGGTTCCCACCATCGATCAGATAAAAGATCTATCTCTAATCCTCTTCTCATGTCCAAGCCAAACAGTTGCATAAGAAATAGTAGTGATAGACATTCCCCTGGTGTTTGGAATGTTTCTTTCAAGAGATTTCACTATGAAGCTTGGTGGATACTTAGCACTCAATTGGTCCCACCTAATATTGAGAACCAAGCATGAGGATAAGATGATGATTTTGACTTAATCTTTGCATCTCGAACACATTGCAGACAATGCAGTCCTATGCTTTGAAGTAGTGCATACCTCCATCTCTCAGTAGGAGAGATATTGTGTGGAAATGCTTGAAGATGAGGATGATACAAGTGATCAAACTCCCAAAGAAGAAGTGCTACTCAACCAATTCATTGACTCTGATCCATTTGGTAACTTTCATGCAACAGGGCTAGGCACCTATGTGATTTTCGATGATGATCAGGTCTTCCCAAAATTGATGAAAGATTAGGAGGAATATGATGATCTAGGAGATAATCATCTATGGACCCTGTATTTTGATGGTGCCAAGTGTAAAGCTAGCTCTCGAGCGAGTGTCCGACTAGTATCTCCAATAGGATTAGAGACTCTCAAAGCTTACCATTTTTTGTTCTCATGCTTGAAAAATGACAGGTAAGTGCAAGATCATCATGGAAAAAATAGGCCCTTAAGTGGCAAAAAATTTCAAAAAATCAGAGTTAGGCAACTTGACGTAAAAATTTGAATAAGTTATCTATATTATTTCAAAAATATGTAAGAATAGAATCTATAGCAAATTGAATATAGTTTCTAAACTACTAGGTTTATTTTTAAAAATATATATATATACATAGTGAAAATTTGAAATTTCAATGCAGTAGTAATTAATTTTAGGGGAAAAAAATAAGAAATAGGTGTCTGTCTAACCACCCTAACCACAATAAAATGATAATATTTTTTTATAAGATTTTATACATAAGTATAGGACTCATGTCCAGATGTGATGCATATTTTTTTGTAATTTTTTCCAAGTAAATAATTAATTATGAATTTTTTATTGTAACTTTTAAAAAATATAAAAATTTGTGTGTCTGACCACCTTAACTTGGTCAAAAATTCATGAAATTCAATTTTTCTTTTTTTAATCTTATAGTAAGTGAAGCATAGAATGTGATGCATATTTTGTATTCCAAAAATGTGATACTGTTTGAAAGCTATAGATGTTTTTCAATCAGCCTATCAATCAGGACTTTAGTCATAATTCAAATAGAAAATAAATAATAATTATTTATTAAATTCAAAGTAAAGCATAATTTATATTGGTGGAAAGCTGAGAATCTCCTTTAAAAACCCTTTTCATTTCATCAATTTTGGGTTTAAAAAAAGTCGTCAGCCACATACCCTACAAATACCCATCATATTGCCACTTTTTGGCCCATCATGATCTTGCACATACCTTGATTCTGAATATAGACCTTGGTCCATGGTATGATCCTTGTAGAATGAATGGGTATAAAGATAGTACAAGCTTTCGAAGATTCAGAGCTAGTGGTGAGTTAGGTACGTGGGCAAGAGACTATAAAAATACAAGGATGAGGTCATACAAATAGTGGATTTGGGACTTAATTGAGAGCTTTGAATCCTTCAATATACAATTTATTCCCTGATCTCAAAATAGTGTTATTGATTAGATGGCCTCTCTCAGTTCACAATTTGAACCAATTTTTGATTCAACAAAGTAGAATGCGGTAAAATTCATCGTTCGACCCTCAATTCCTGAAAATGATGAAAACTAGAAAGTTTTGTATTGTGACATTCAGATTGTTGCTTTCATATAGAAAGGAGGAAAAACTTCCGAATATTCACCACCAAGAGAAGAATTTCTCGAAGTGTAAGTCATCCAGTTAAAGGGAAACCAGCTTCCTTGAGGATTGATTTCCCCAGAGAATCTATTCAACTGTGAAGATGAGAGAAATGGTAAGGAAAGGTTCACTATAGATGCTAGGGACTATGAAGAGCTTGATGTTAGAAATGATAGATAGTTAAAAGTCAGAAAATAAGTTCCTCACAAGGACAAGAGAAGACTGAAGGATCTATGTTTCAAATATGACAGAGTTATCGCTTGGACCTATGATGATCTAAGAAGGTATGACCCAGGCATAATTTAGCATACCATTGACTTGGAAGAAGGATCTAAACCTGTCCGACAAAAGAAAAGTCCAGTCAATCTGAAGGTTGAGGTATTGATGGCGCAGGAGCTCACCAAATTCCAGGTCGAGTCAAGGATCATATTGTAGACACCTAAAAATGACCTAGGCCTGCAATCTTCATTTTTACCACTTTTGTCCTAACATAATTATGACATTTAATTATGTCCTTGGTCCACATTCGACTATTGATTAAATAATTCATAATTATTTAATTAATTCATGTCATTTATTCTTCATGATTATTAAATAAATAAATTTTATTTATTTATTAAATACGTCATTAATTGTCTAAGTCTTCCCTTAATTAAATAAATCTCTTAATTTATTTAATTGATTAATCTTATCTTCTAAATTAAATAATTAAATTTAATTATTTAATTGCCAATTAATATTCTTCTCATTTTAAATAAATTAAATTATTTAAAATGTCATCTCAATCTGAACTATCTGTCCATTTTGATAAATAATCTGAAAAAGATTATTTATTATCTCACAAAATCATTATTTTGAATTAATTTAATTCAAAATAGTATCTAATCTTCTAAAAATCAAGTAATCAGGCAGATTCTTGGTTTTATAAATCGAATCTTCAGTTCAAATCTTATCTTCTTGATTTTTCAAATCTCACAAATCAGGCAATCTTATCTTCTTGATTTTTCAAAAATCTTTATTTCTTTAATTAATTTCCTCATTTATTCTCCACCGTCGATCTGATTATCTGAGACATTATTCTGATCGTTCAATTAAGAATTTTTCCCAAACCCTAATTAGGGACTCTCAGATTTAATCTGGACCTCTCATTTTAGGTTCTCATCATCAATTAATCTCGTTCATCCACTCAAAATGACATTTTCTATAAAATGGTATTTTCCTCTCACTTTTGGATTACACACACGCACATGCTGACATTTTACATAGACATTCTAGGCATTTATTCACTTGCACACTTATTTTCATAGGCAATTTCAATATTCATTATAGTCATTTGATCAAGTCTTGGCATTTGTTTAGGCATAGACATTGGCAATTATAGTTATAGGAATAGGCATTTAGACATAGCATAAATCCTTCAAAGCTTGGTATAGGACTTAGGCATTTGTAGATTTGCTTGCACGACGAATCTGAGGGCAACATCATCCAGCAAGCAAGAAGGTATTACAAAAGTGAATCATGGAAGTCTCAGCGATTATGTATAATCGTTTTCTATTTTACTTCCTTTGTGTTTTGTAAGATCTTTGGGTTTCATTGCCATTTATGATTTATTGCTAACACTCCTAATCAAACCTAAAAGAAATCCCTTGATTACATTGGTGATCCCGACTCCGTTTTTTTGGTTTTCCATACATTTTTTTGGTGTTTTTTGCTATTTTGCAGGTATAGGTACGGATCGGCGCAACTATTTTTTAAAAACATCATGATGCATTTGATGTGTCGTGATGCATCTGCCGACAGAAGAGCCGCAATCGCCCTGATAAGCCACAATTGATACCTGGAACGACGCATCTGATCAGTCGAGACGCATTCAAAGTCCTGAACGATGCATCTGATCTGTCGTGCTAGATTTGACTAGTAAAAATTTTCTTTCATTTTTGACATTCTGATTTTTGGATTTTAAGGTTTTTCTGGTTTCTGGTTTCTTTTCTAGTTTTCTATTTTTCTAATTTCCTGGTTTTTCATTCCTGCATGTTGGCTAGCTTAGATTTTTGTGTTACTAATCTTCAGTTGTAGCGTGTGGCAGTTACTATTCGGGTGTCAAAGATCATTGCATAAAGAGACTACAGATATTTTTTTGTAGATTCGAATGTCGAAGACAGCATAAAACAAACATTGTGCTTGTTTTTCATAGATTAGCAAACATTTAACTTTGGTGTACCTAAAAAGAACATTCATGTCTTCTTTGATTGATTGTGTTTGCAAGATGGTAGGTGAGTATGCTCTCACTTGGTGAAAACCTCATGATCAAAAAACTAGACCCATCTTTATTTGTTATTACCCTGACTTTGTATATCGGAGTATCCTCTCCCCTCGCGCTTTCGGGCAATCTTGGGTGTAAGAGAAATGGTTACCAACTCTAGAAATTGGGCCTGCCTAGGGATTTCATCACCCCAACACGACTCAAACTGGCAATGGAGCTAAAGCCAAGCTACCCCCAACCGGTATATAAATGTAAACCTTAAGGGAAAGCCTAAGGTTGCTTGTGCAGATGTGTCATACGGATGGAGTTGTACTCCCTTAAACCCTGTTAAGCTTAACCTCTTCAGGCTAGAGTGCCACCTTAATGGTGATTAGTCTCTTTCCCCATGTATGGCCACTCGAACGGGGGTCCCTAACTAAAAACTCTTGTATAAAAAGCCAAAATCCTTCTATTTGCTAGCACAGCACCGGTTGGTGTGAAGGCATCCACACTTTCGCAGTTTGTAGTAGAGGTGATAAGCTCACTATGGGAGTTTCATGGGGGTTGGAAGCTTGGTTGGCCTGAGAAGAGAGTGCACTATAAGGGGGAGCCCGTGCATCCAAGCTTCTGAATTCACACGCTACAGATATGCGGTTGGGGAAACCCACATGGAATCTTGTGAATATTGTCACGGCCTAACCTAGGATTGTGCTTATCTGATGTGTGTTTGGTTACATTTAAAACACTATGTTTGTCAAGTGTCTTCTGGTTCTATCATAGTTCAAAACAAAACATTCTCCAAATAGATCAAAATTTCCATCAAAATGACAAGAAAAATCATTTTGAAATTAAACTAAGTCGCATCTGTCGAACCGCAACTAATTTTCTGCAACACAACAGCTCTGTTAAACCACATCTGATACTTAGAACACCGCATTTGTAGGTGTCACGATGCATTTGAACACTGAAAAGATGCATATGCCAAATCAAGTTGCATCTAACAGTCCAAAAGCCGCAATCACAAAAATGAACCGCATTTGCTAAACTGTGACGCATTTGCAGCTTCAAACGACATATTTTCCTGTCAAAATTTTAAAATTTACATTCAACACCTGAGGTCTTCAAGTTTTCAACCATTTTTCAACCATTGTTTCCAGGGAGATTCTGTCAGAAACCAAAATTGAAAATTGCTCAAAGTCTTGACCATTAGTTTGCATTCATCACCATAGGTTTCACACTTCATTCTTTTTTGTTGCATATGATTATCCCTAGGTTCACATTTTGCATACTTAGGATTAGGAAAATATTAAGCACACTTTGCAAAGACATTATTTTCAAAATTAGGCCCTCTTGGACTAAGTTATCAAACCCCCTTTTTAGTCATTATCCTCTTTTGTGAGATTTTTTCCAACTCAAAAGTCTAGTTAGGAAAACTCACTAGTCATTTAGACCTTCTCACCTTGTCATTTTCAACAACGTACTTTAGCAGTCAAAATCAAAAACAAAGTTTGAGCTTCGAAGTGCTTAGATAACCTTGTCTTACATTATTACACATTGCATATCCTATTCACGAAAATCCAAAAAACATTAGTCATTCTAGTCGTCATCTTGAACTTAGACTTCACGTAGTGTTATACTTGCATTTAGTTGTCATTCCCATTTGAGCAATCTCATTTATGGTTGAAACTAGACTTCAAAAACAAAAGAGACAAATGGAAAAATTTCGACAAGACCCCACGTTTACTTTCAACAATCCTCCACATGACCCAAACTGGACCTTTTACGATCCATTTTTAGACAATCAACCTCCAATGACAACGCAATCCTCATCAAACAGTCCATTCAAACAATTCTTGCAAAAAGATGAAAATGGCCAACTAGTTCAGGAAAACTTAGAGGCATTGGCACAAGACCTAGAGGCCTATCAACTCGTTGAAATAATGGTCTGTCAAGACAAAGACAGATTCTTAGCTATGCTCTTGAGTGAAGGAGCTAAGTTACCACAAGGATTTGATGTTAACACGCTAAATTTGACACCTCCTGACCCTAATGCCAACAATGCACATAACATGACACATAGTGGTCAACTTCCAAATACTACGAGCAATACTTCTTTTGGGACCACAATGACAGTGCATACCACTCCCAACGTCCCAAACACCCCCAACATCCCCAACACCACAAATATCACAACAGTCAATGCCACGACAGTAAATGCCACGGGGGCATCATCAAGTCACAACAACCCCCCCTTGACACCTCCCTTTACTACCATGAACACAACTTCATCATATCCATCCAGTGGTATTTCACAAAATCCTTTGGGAGGAGGCACAAGATGTATATTTATCCAAGGACAACAACAAAACGTTAACATGACAACATAGTCAAATGTCATTGTCTTCTAAGGTACAAACACAAACGTTCCCCTTGTACAAAATCAACAATTTACACAAGGTGGCCAAATAACACAACACATGACATCATTAACACACCATAACATCCATGGACATAACATCCCCCAAATAATGACACACATGGTTGGGGGACACATCCCAACCTACTCATCTAACATTCATACTCATCAACATGCACCCACTCATAACTTCCAATACCAACAACATGTCATACATACCACAACTATCCATACTGCCACAATACACAAATATTCACGCACAAAAAATAGGAACACATGGTGTACCAGGCAATCCAATGTACGAAAACATAAATGACCCTGATATGGATGCCCTCAAAACAAGAATGAGGGATATGGAGAAAACTATCCAAAACATGTACATTTCAAGCAAGAAATCAAAAATATCATATGACCTAAATGTATACCCATTCGACATGAGCTTATACATGCCTCCATTTCTGCCAGGATATGTGTCACCCAACTTCACAAAATATAGAGGCAAGATAAATCCCATTGAACATGTTCGCGAATTCACAACCAATTGTATGGACATCGCCTACGAACAAACATACTTGATGAGAATTTTTTCTAAAAGCTTGGTAGGTCAAGCCCTTGAATGGTTTTCAACTCAAAAGGATATCCAGACATGGGATGAGCTTAAACAAAAATTCATAAGAAATTATGCGTACAATATCGACATGGATACCTCTATCACTAACTTGTGTAATCTCACACAAGAAGATTCTGGTGAGACATTTATTCCATTCTTTCAAAAATGGAGAAGCCTCGCTAGTCGATGTCACATTGACATTCCTGAAAGGGAAAAAGTCGACATGTTTGTCCAAACACTTCTAGGGCCCCTAAAATTTGCATTGCAAATACATTGTTGCACAAACTTCACATAATTAGTTGAAAAAGGGGTCCAGATTGAGAAAGCCCTTATCACAAAGGGAGAACTGAGATATGGTTCCAAAAACACAAACATCAGTCCACCTGCCGACAAAAACAAATATTGGGTTAAAAATAAGCACGTTACAAACGATGGTGTTGTCAACACCAAGACTGCAAACACTGTAGGTCCTGTATTGGCCTTGAAAGGGGTTCAACAATAAAACAGACCAACAACGACATTGACACCTCCTCCCAATACTTCTTCAAACAACCAAAGCGGTCAAAACAATCAGGGACAATACCGTTAGATGAGACAATTTCCTAGGGATCGCACACCCATTTGGGTGAACCCATTGAAGAAGTCCTTAACAAATGCCTCCAGCATGGGGTCATCATACTTCCAGAACCAAAATCGTATGACCTAGGACAATTCAAACTAGCATGGTGGAATGACAATGCACTTTGTGAATACCATCGAGCAAAAGGGCATACAACCTCTAAATGTCGACAATTGAAAAACATAATACAAGACCTTATCGAAAGTCACACCATCAAAGTAGGTGGATCATAATTCGCCTCCAATTCAGATCATACTATCCACAAGAATCCACTGCAGGACCATGGTTCTCATAATGCTTCCACTTCAGGCCCACATAATCAAGCTAACTTCACCCGAGTCAAGTACAACTATTCTGGTGGACCTATTATAAACAATGTCCAAACTAAAAATGAATACATCAATACCATTACGGTTAAAAGAGCACCCCAATGTAATGCTACTACTCGAAGTGGCAAGGTCACTATAGCTGGTCCACCTCCTGCTAGACAAGCCAAAATCACTATACCAGGCCCATCTACTAAACAATCACAACCTACTCCACCTGCTAAACAGCCATAACCTGTCCCAACCACACAGTAGTGGAAACCCAAGAGTCAGTTCAACCTCATTGACCAGCTAGGAAAAACTCCTGTGCAAATATCTATCCTTGAGCTGCTTCGTATCTCTCCCGTGCACAAGGAAATCCTAGATAAAACTCTCCTAGAGTCGTCGGTCCCCAAGGACATCAATGTCAATCAATTTGAAACTATGGTGGGATATCTCACTACGCCGTACCACGTCACCTTCTCAGATCAAGATTACTCATCACATAAAACCAACCACAATGACGCATTACACATAGAAACTTTTATCCACAAGCACAAAGTTAGACGAGTTTTAGTAGATGGCGGAGCAGGATTGAACATATGCTCCCTCAAATTGGTTAAATCTCTAGGGTTCTCTGATGCGTGCATAGACCCAACGAAATGTATAGTGATCAAAGCATACGATGACGAGGAATGCTCTTCACGTGGCATTATCTCTCTCCCAATCAGAGTGGGACCGGTCATCATGGACACGACTTGCCATGTCCTAGATTTGGAACTACCGTATAACATATTGCTAGGCCATCCATGGATTCATGCCTTAAAATCCGTCCCATCCACATAACACCAATGCCTCAAGTTTCCATTTGACAGCACAGAAGTAACCATATACGGAGACCCTGACCCTTTCCAATATTGTACAAACTTAAGGGGTATCTCCGAAAACTGAGTACCTATTAACTGAGAAGCACCTGGCTCCTCATCATCCAAGTATATCGACCCTTCCACA
The DNA here is from genome assembly GCA_007258455.2 of Sequoia sempervirens. Lineage (NCBI taxonomy): Eukaryota > Viridiplantae > Streptophyta > Pinopsida > Cupressales > Cupressaceae > Sequoia > Sequoia sempervirens. Next base: position 197,680,606 of record VDFB02353493.1, on the reverse strand, counting down.
CTCACGTCATCTTCCACATCCACTCCATCCATGTCTTCCACGATACCACCACCTTCCACTAGCCCTAAGACTGAATCCACTATCAAAATCCAGGACCTTGGCTGCAGAGAATTCAAACTACACATAGCATACAACATAACAACAATGCCCAGATCTCCAAAGGATATGGTCACACTACCCCCGTTACCAGTTCAAAGATATGGCAAAGGTTATGACATAATGAAGGCCAAAGGCTACGACGGTACTAGTGGCCTAGGAAAAAATAAAACTGGTTGAAGGGAACCCATAGAAACTTTTCAAATTCTAAAGTATCTTGGATTAGGGTTTGGATCACCCAACAATGACGATCGACGTATATCAGGACTTTCAAATGAGCGAGTACATGCTTCAGATAGTGTCGAGACTACTAGGGAAACCCTCACCAAAATAGACTCCCATGAGTGGGAATTTGGCTCAGAATGATCCCTAAGTGACTGTTGTCTTGATGATTTGTTTGTCGAACCAGGGGAACTGACCTCTGAACAATGGTTTTGGCAAACATTCAAAATTGAACAGGCACCAAATAGTCAAAGTCCTACTACCACCTCCCATGATGTACAACACCCATCATCTAAACCCCATCAGTCCAATCCATCCGAGGTATCAGATGACATTGACAACCAGGGCTCTACAACCTTCACTCCTTATTTTGACAACGAATATGACACTATTGAAGGAGGATATTGGATAGAGTCCGATGTCGAGTTGGATGATGATAATCTCATCTACAACATCACTGAACATGTTTGTATGTTGTTTGCATCCTCACCCCAATTCACCAACATGGATGATGGCATCTCCTTAGTTTACCCTAACCTAGTCGATTGGGACCAGCAAGGACCGCCAGTGCTAGATACATTTCAGAATGATGAGGCAATTGCTGACTTTATGGGACTGAGAGAAGGCATACCCAGTGGGGACCACAAATCAGGATTTTCTATTGATTTAGACTGCACGACATACTTCGGTGAGACTGTTTAGTCCTCTAGTCGCAAAAGTAAAAGTAAAAATAAAACAAAAAGTGAAACATCTCTAGGTGAAAACCAAAAGGCGCCTCTTGACGATAAAATAGTAAAAATAAAGAACATATCTATAGGTGAAAACCTCTCTGAGGCACCCAAAGATGGAGGACTGGACTTTCTCCCCGTGCAACAAAAGAAATTGGCCATGCTTATTGAGGACACAATAGAGGATAACATTTCAACTGCAGAAGACCCCAAGATGGTCGTATTTGTTGCATCATTGACTAACGAAGAGAAACCGGAATTTCATAAATTATTTGCAGAACAGAAAATCAACTTCACATGGTCCTATGCTGACATGCCAGGATTGGACCCCAAACTGGTTCTGCATCATCTACCACTATTACCCAATGCTAAACCAGTCAAGTAGAAGTTGCACAAAATGCACCCTCAAGTTGCTCTATTGGTCAAGGCCAAGTTAAAGAAATTACTGGATGCCGGATTCATTAGGTCTATAGATTAT
>VDFB02353493.1:197493949-197678982 GCA_007258455.2 Sequoia sempervirens | reverse complement strand
CCTTACCAGATGATCTAAGCAGGAAGATTAGGGAATTGGTAAAGAACTTCAATGATTGGGGTAACACACTGTTACCTGATATAATTGATGAGTAGGGGGAAATCAGAACAGTCCAACAATGGCAAGATCAAGCAAGTAAAGTCATCAAATTAAAATAATTTGTGATGACTCAAATTATGATTTGTTGGTAAATTGTATGGCTAAGATTATTGGTACCATCATTTTGGAATCTTTTGAAAGAGATGCTAATCGTAGTGGTAAATTATTTTTTTATAGCACAAAGGTAAAAGAGGTGATTAATTTTGACTAGCCAACCGACGGAAGAATACCGTGAGGTGGGTGGCTACATTGAATGATGATGAGTAAAAAGAGTGGCTACCGATACAGTGACAAATTAGATATGTTATAGCGCTTCTAGTTTTGTGGATGACTTTCGCATGGGTTTTATGTGTTTTGTTATTGCATCAACCTTTCCTCCACGACATGATGAACGCAGAATATGCTCCGCGTGATGATTGTTGTTGTAACAATTTTTGAACAAGAATATTTTTCAAGGTGGTGGTTGTTGTAACAAATTTTGGAATATCACCAGGTGCTCCAATTGACTGGTGATAGGTGTACTTTCTGGCCTGGTGCTTGTTTGCTCCTTCATTTTCTATAAGAAAGATTTTAAGGCCAGAAGTACGGGTTAGCAAGTTAGATAATTTTTGTCGACTCTAGGTGAAGTTGCAGAGAGAATTGTAAAGTCTGATGGTTTTAGAGAAATGCAATTTAGGTTTTGAGTCATTATGTAACATGTTTGAGTTCATAGAGATTTAATGTTGTATAACAGTACTAGCATTTGAGTTGAAATGAAAATTCGAGCTCATGTCTCTCCATTGTTCATGCATATCTGAACTTTCAATGAAATAACTAAGGGTTGTTTTATCCATCTCACTCTTGTGGTGTGTATGCTTCTATTTTAGCTTTAATTCAAGGAATTAATCAAAATGCTTGAATGGGATTATAGGTAGATATGTGTTGTATAAGGATTTGATAAGTAGTCCTGGGTTAGAATGCACACTGATGAAATTGTAATGCAATATTGTCAGGGATCTTATATGTGATGTATTAAATCTGTTATAAACCTCTAGATGCTTATGAATTTGACTCCTGCAATTGATATATGGCACTGATCTAAGTTGTAATTATTCGTGTAGTTCAGTATTTGTTTATCTTTTCCTAGAGCTTGCTACAAATTGCAAATCATTGACTATCTTATACAATGGATTGTGTTTAGTTATCTCATGCTCCATATAGTTGATATTGACTATGAACAACCAATTATAGTTGATATTATCTTATTATGTTGAGCTATTAAGTGAGATCATTTGCTATTGTTAATGTTGTTTATAATAATGGTGCAGAGGTTGTAAACACATTAAGGGATCACCCTCCCGGGTCTTGCAGAGCCCGAAGTGTATGAGGCTTTTAAAGTCCTCGTCAGTTGGTCCAAGTCCTTCGAACTGCCTTCAATTGGAATTGGCAATTCCATAGGTATATTAGAAGACAAACCTGGTTACATTGTCAAAAGAACCAACATACACGTCAACCACTAAACAACCACCTCTACAACTGACTTTTAAATCTTTTATGATCACATAAAACATAAAACACACTAATTTCAAGGTTGTTAACATCACTATTAAAATGTTTTAATTTTTTGACCTTTCAAACATTAAAAAGTACATAATTAAATTAATTATGTAATGGCATAAAAATTAAAAACATCATGAATTAATTATGTAACCACATAAGTCAAATATAATTCTATCAATAAATTAATATCAAATAGATAATATAATCGCATAACTTATACATTTCAATGTCATTGATCTTCTTCTTCATCCAACTCTCTTGTCTCAGATTACCGGGAGCAAAGATTCGACATTGTAAGGATTGGTCATATATCATCATCATCGCTATCGATATCAGCTGAGCACGTCATCATCCACACAGATGTCATCTTCTATGAACATTAACTCCTACATCATCATCATCTGTCCTCCTCTTTCACATCTTCATCGTATTGTCATCAACCAACCGCTGATCCTCGTATCATCATCTACGCCGCCATCTCTAGTTCTTCTATCTTCTTCTTTCCACCACATTATACTTTATCGCCTTCTCTTGGATCATGTCTAACAACAAATGACCAACCCAGTTTACCTAGAACCTCTGAGTAAAATACCTGCTCACATTGGCTTGGAAGAACATAGGGCTCATTTCCAGCTCGCTCGATCAACCTTGTATTAACCATGGTAAATCCATTATAATGTTCAATAACAGTTCTCTCAGGATCATTTTCATTCAATCGTAGCCTGTACCATAGGACGACGAAAAAAATTAATTTGAAGGACTTAAAGTCACACTCAAGTATATCATCCAAAATCCCATATTATCGATTTTCTAAGACTTCTAGATGTATGTCGCTTCTAGATGAAACATTAGTCACCTGAAAGACTACAGTTATACCAGAATCACAAGTTTTCTTCATGTCATCCAGCATTTTGATTCAAAATTTACAACCATTGCACCACATAGCCTTGTGGTGTTTCACTTGCAATATGTCAAACATGTAAAAATTATTGCAATATCGTCAGTTGATAAACATATTTATTCTTGGCCGAATGTATGCAAAGAAAAAAATCTCAAGATATATATACATCAATATACTTGAAAATAATTAAATAATATGGGTGATTAATATATTTATAGGTACCTATTTATCTCTTAAACCATATGATAAATCAATTTCCCTTTGTGTAACATTGGAATCTCCATTACAATAAGCTTATTTAACCAATGAAGCCACACCTTCCCATGTTAATGCGCAACCAGATTGTTGACATCATTCAATCCATACCGTCATCCAATCAAGATTGTTGGCGATGTACAAATGTAGTGCATCCCACTCTCGACCAACTATACCAAAATAAATTGAAATTCACAAATGGCGTATAATTAGTTAAATACCACAGTATACGACCTTAATTTATAATTGATGTATATTGAAGATTAAAAATTAAATAAGTACAATATACATAAAAATCATATGTAAAATGCATTCCAATTAATCTCCATGACCATCTTATAATTACCTCTCACTTTCCTCAATCTACCTTTCCCCAACAGGTACTCCCGTTTGAATTTGTTAATGGAGTTGGGATCCCAAATGCAATCTAAATGGATCTTTGCTGCAAACTTAGGAAGATATTCACTAATGTACACCATGGTCTAGTATACAATATATCCACCCACCATAGAACCCTCAGGATGTGCTCTTTGTCTAACCAAAGCCTTCAAAAATTTTAAGTTCCTCTCAACAATCCACATTGACCTTGTGTGTACAGGTCCACACAATTCAATCTCCTCAACTTGGTGTATGAGGTAGGGTTCTTGTGCATTGAAAAATGTTGAAGGTGGACACTTTTGCATTTCACACATTAGATGAGGAATTTTTCTCTTCAATAATTTATATCTTCTTTATGGATTTCTTTAGATGATAGCCATCTACAAGTGATTCAAGGCGCAAATATATTAACGATATTTAACAAAAATATACACTATATTACATAACAAGTAAAACAAATAGAAATTATAAGATGTATACAACGAATTGAACAAATCTCGCTACTTACCTCATGTATTTTCCAAGATCATATATAACTTGCTTGACATTGTTCTCAAAGTTGTCTGGGAGAGAGAGGTAGAACGTACTGCAACAATTATAAAATGATCTTTTCATTATTTTTCCAAAAGTAGTAAACACAATACACTGAAAAGTACATGCATTATACAAGTGTATATAATATACCAGAATAATTACCTTAATGAAGGTATGCCAATCATGCATTTTCATCCCTGACTCAAATTAACCTTTCTTTGTTATTATATTGTTTATGTTCGCAGCAAATCCTATGGGAAATCAAATTTTTTGTATGACTTCTTTTATGTTGGTGTAATTAATAATTAATTACACTTTGCATAAGTTTACTTAGGCTTTATTTAATTCCTAAGTTTTAGGATCTTATCTTTATCTTTTGAGCTATCTTGTTGCTCAGGATAAGATTAGGGTTATGCATCTTTGCTTTTATAAAGCAAATCATATCTTGTAATTATTGAATTCTTGAACATAATTATTTGCACATCTTTTTGCACTGTGTCTGCCTTTTTTGATTTTTCTCTTTTGTAGAAGGTTATTCTGGTTTGAAAATATAATCTTGGTTTTCTAACAGGGTATCAGAGCCTTGATTTGCAGCCCCTTCTCAGATTTGGAGAGATTCATCGTAGAATTTGTTTGGGATTCCTCGAGGGTTTCATACCTCGAGTTTGTCTCTCTATTTGGGTGTTCTTGCATGGTTGCTTTCAGTGCATGTTGGAGGAAATTTGAGCTCATATTCGAGTTTAAGGCTATCGAAAAAGTCAAGATCAACTTTTGTTTCGTCTGAATTCGACATTTTATGCCAGAGTTATGAGGGTTTGAAGATTTGCCAAATTTGGGAGTTGCGAAGCTTCTAGTGCATTTTCAGGTAGATTGAACCTCGCCATCAGATCCAGAGCATCCGAGAGATGAAAAATGATATATAATATGCCTATGTTTGGCATCAGCTCTTTTTGAGGCAAATTTTTTTTACCCAGCAGGTCGTACAGCCCGCCAGGTATAGGGTATGATATTTTTTTTGCAGAATAAAAAAAAATTATTATGTTCTACAAAAATTTTCATATTTTCGAGCTATTAAAATTTTGGGCATATTAAATTTATACGGTGGAATTATATGGAGGTTTTCATTTTTTTTTATGGGGATTTGTTTTTTGTGCGGAGGTTTTAATTTTTTGTAGGGGTCGTACGACTGTACCCTGCCCTGTCACTTCCGCCAGCCTCCCTCCATTCTCCAACCTTCCCACCACCGCCGAAATTTCTTCTTCCCGGCCCCCGTCACTATGTTCCACCATCGACACATCTCCAGTAGCCGCCAATCTCTTGCCGACTGCCAGCATCATCCTCACAGGCATCTGCGTCTGCCGGTTTACATTGGCCCCCCGTCATATGGCCCGCCCCGGGGGGGCTCTCTTGCCAGTGGCGCTAGGAGCGGCGCCACCTCTGCTTAGCCCGCCCGCCACCCACCTGGTGGCGAGTTCTTTTTTTGATTTTGTGGAGACTGCGGTCACATGGAGGACCAGCCACTAGCGCCTAGGGGCTGGATTTTTGTGCCCATTTAGCCTTCTTGTACCCTGATTTTCCCACAGATAGCCCTTTTTTTCATTTTGCCATAACTTTTGATCCCTAAGGCGGATTTTTTGAAACAAGATATTACCGAAAAGTTGGCAAGCCCAATTTTCTGATGGTGTGGTCTATTTCTAGAGATTTTGTTGTTTGATGGGATATTTTTCTAGTTGAAGTCAGATGTTTAGATTTCGCTTCGAAGGGCATACATTTTGACTCAGTGATCCTTTTTTCATCATTTTCACGGCATCAGAAAGCTGATTCTGTCCTCTACACAGATCTAACATCAATTTCTATTTTATGTTTATGAATGTTTGTATGCTCTCCTTTTACAATCATCGGGTTATTATAATAAATGAACTATGATAAAGTTCCATTCAGGGGGGGTTTTTTGCATATCCTTATTCATCTTGATTTGATGATAGCTCGCATGGGTTATATCTGGTCTCCTAGTTTCTTTTGGCCACATTTTTTGCTATAGCTTGACACATGTCAAATTCATCGGTTCACACTTCAATTGAGAGATTATGTTTCTTGATCCTCATTGGTTCAGATTCTTCTTAGTTTGAGGGCCATGTTTTTATGGTTATTATTCCATAGTCTATTTTTGGTACTCCTTCCCATGGAAGAGTTTTAGTCACAGTTTCGCATCGGCATCGAGACACACGGCTTCTAGATTTTGTCATCATTTCATCTACTATTGCTTCACAAATTCCAGGGTTGTTCCAGTTTGTGAGTTTTCGAGTGTTCTGTGGCATCGGGTCTATTGTCACATTAATCATGATTCTAATTTTGGTTTCAGTTGTAGACAGAAGTATCTTTTCTTGCTTGTCAAATTGCAGTTCCAGTGTTACTCCACAGTGTTCTTCCAGTGCTTCTTGCAGCAGTCATCTCATTGTAGGGGGGTTTTGTCCCACTGGGTTTTCCTTTTCTACCTCATATTGCATTTGTACTTGGGTACCTGATCAAGCCTTATTGTCAGGACCCATTCATGCTTTCTTGCATTCATCTTAGTTTTAGGTGCATGCTTTATTTTTCTTCTCCCTAAGTTGCACTTATGGGGGGGGTGTTGGTGTGATTAATAACTAATTACACTTTGCATAAGTTTACTTAGGCTTTATTTAATTCCTAAGTTTTGGGATCTTATCTTTATCTTTTGAGCTATCTTGTTGCTCAAAATAAGATTAGGGTTATGCATCTTTTCTTTTATAAAGCAAATCATATCTTGTAATTATTGAATTCTCGAACATAATTATTTGCACATATTTTTGCAATATGTCTACCTTTTCTGATTTTTCTCTTCTGTAGAAGGTTATTCTGGTTTGCAAATTTGATCTTGGTTTTCTAACATTTTATAGCATTGCTTTGCTGCTCTGTTAATAACCAAGGAATGGCACTTATATTAATTTTGTCTCCATCACTATTTAATTGAATGACATTTTTCATTGCATGATTGGATTCCTGAATGTCACTACAAATTTTGACAATTTTTTCTTTGTCATGCCTTCCATCCAATATTTTCCATAACGTTTCTGTTATATTCTTTCCGATATGCATTGTATCAAACAAATGCATAATTTGTAGCTGCTCATAGTAGGTCAACCTATTAAATTGTCTGGGATAACTTTTCAGTCCCTGTGGAAGCTGGCCATTAATGCCTTGACACACTTCATGAAGCATATAAGTTAAACAAATTAACAATGAAAATCATTGTCAATTACACCATGAGTAAACACAACACAATATAAAAATATAAATTCAAAACATAACATATATGATAAATAAACAATTTGATCCGATGTATAACCTTGACGATTAATTCTATTATATTCCAACTTCCATAAGTGAGGTGACATTCTTCATGGTTTTGATGTAGTCTCTTCTTTCCCATTGAAAAGATGTTTTTCAGTAGTTTGATACTTATGATTTCTATGGAGGAAGTGCCTATACTCATCAAACACCTGCTTTCCTAAACTTGTTGAATGAGATTTCATCTTTGGACCACAAATTGGACATGCAAATTTTCCCTTTGTTTGAAGACTTGCAAGATGATATATAATTGGATTAAATATGTCAATTTTTATAATTATATATAATGAATAGATTATTTTAAAAACATGCATGATATCTACTTCATCAAATTAAATATTGTTAAAGTCAGTCGAACGTTATAACATACCACAAAATGTGTTAGCCCAGGGCATCATGAATTGTCCATACAAGCATTGCATGGAATTGAAATTATCTTTGTCCTATTGGTCTAGAGACGTCATACATAGTGACGCCATTCCATAACTTTAGTAACTCTCGATAAGAGGCTTGATATATACATTAATATCTTTAACTTGGTACTTACCTAGTTGAATGAACATAAACATTACATAATTATTATAACCATTTTACTGCAATATATATAAATTAATGTACATGACTATTGAATGAAAAAAATATAAGTCATTATGCAACAAATAAGACAAATGAGATGCTACTACGTTAAAGAAAATTGATGTAAACAAATACCTGGAACAATCATTGACAAAATTATGTGCTCCCTCTTTATTGACATCCATGGAGGAATGTTATTGTTGATAACAAAAATAGGCCACACTGAGTAAATAGATCTCAGCTCTCCAAATGGATTGACACCGTCTGCTCCCAATGAAAGCCTGAGATTACGAGGTTCTTCTTTAAAGTGTGGCCATTTTCCTCCATGTCCCTAAATGCAAAACCATCTAGGCATTCGAAGAATGTCATCTCCACTTCTATTCTGTGAATGGTAATCCATCAATTGCGCTAAGCTTTCACACCTAAATAATTGTTGCATACGTGGAATAATGGGAATATGGGAATATAATGAAGAACCTTGCAAGGTACCTTTTTTGTTAGTTGATCTGTTCGATATCTACTGATATGACATTCCAAGCATTCTATTGCAAATTCCTATTGTTTATGATATAATATGATCATTGGGACATGCATCTATTGCTTCCATACTCCATTTTTATATCTTCATAATGGGTACAAATCTCAAGATGATGAAAAGTAAAATATTTGATGGCGGGTAACAAAAATTCACTCAATCAATCTACAACAAAAATAATTTTGTTCATATAAAGCACATAATGTACATATTTCATCCTTTATTTACTAGTGATGAACTAACAACAATTAAAATAGATGAAAAGATGACATATATGACACAACTTTAACATCCATGATTGCTATGTTTGATACACCATTCATAACCTTCAAGTTCAACAACAACAATACAACTAAGAGAAGAGTTGTTTCAGAGCCTTCATAAAGGGGCTTGTATGCCTTGTCAAGTATAGGTAAATCATGAACATCATCAAAGTCATCTTGATCATCATGATCAGCTCTGCCACTAAATGTGGCATGGATCAATGTATTCGTACCATCATCTTCAACTGTGTTTTCTGGCGCATGATCATCTTTTTCCATAGGATCATTAACTTCATCTTCGATATTCACAGCTCCATGTTCCTCCGCTTGAAAAAACACATTCTCTGGGCCGTGATAATCCATATCATCTGCCCTAGGGTGCCCAACCTTTATAATAATGATGGAGATAAATAAACCATGATCATGATCAAGTGATTATATATATATATATATAATGTTAAAACAATATAAACATTTACAAATTCAATCAATATAAACACATATAATAAACAACTTAAATTAATGGATACAATCATGCCCCTCCAACGGACCATGCTTCCTACAATGTTTCTCGCTTGTTGTGATTACAAGTCCACATCTTTAAGCCCTTGAAATTATTGCAAGGACAATAACATTTCTCATCACCCTTTCTTTTCAATCTAGCCCACAATCTATCAAGTGTCTCTTCATTTTGTTCTCGACTAATATTATCTGACATGATTTTTCTTTACCAAGCTTGACTATTTAGATCTTCAAAAAATATCAAACTCACACTCCAATAATTTTTATTCATAGACATGTAACATAATCTAATAATTCTGATATTTTACACCAAAAAAAATTGGCGTGCAACCACTCCTACAAAAGAGAAGATAGTCTGAAGTTAATGACCCCAAAAAACACTTTACAATACTAATTCTGAAACTTATTAAATTCTAATTTTACTATGATTTCCAACTATTAAGACTCCTAAAATCAGAATATTGAACTTGATCAGAAAAGTCCTACAACAATGGAGGTAGCGAGCTAGTAAGAGCAAGTGACCCATTCCTAAGGAGCAACAAGTCGGAATCATCATTGCTAATGTCAATATGGATTTATCCTTTTAGTTAAAGATGCAATGTGTCAGTTCTTATGACAAGCTTATCCCTAGGGCCCTCAACATTGAGAGAGCCCTAATAAAAAACAACAAAAGCATTAGTAAGAGCATGATTAGGGTACAAACCCTAGGCCTCCGTAGAAACATAAACAATAACTATAGCGGATTAGTGAGGTTGCAATACCAGAAAGATTGAGACATTGTAGGTAATTAAATTGTAAAATCTTGGTAATCTAAAAAGATTGTAGCCAATAAATTGAAGTAATAATTCTTTATGTAGCTTAGTGACATTTGTAAATGCACCTACAATAAGAAGAATGATAGTCACTTGAGATGTGACAACAAAAAATAGGCTAAGCAGCACAAAATAATAAAGCTCAAACTTTGCATAGTAAAGTGGAGATTTTAATAGTGAGTTTCTTTACCCCCTTGTTGACCTTAAGGGTTTTTCAAATGCTTTTGATAGTGTTAGACAAGGAAAATGCAATCAGGGAATGACTGTCAAAATGAAGTAACAGTGGTAATCATAGGTTCAATGTTTCTTCAGCCATTAATATTGTATAATGGAGGTAGTGGATTGCATGTTTGAGCAAGCATTTTGAGACTCACCAAAGATGGGAGAATAGTGAATAATACCTTGTGGACTCCAGAATTAGGTACACATATTAGTTGATCTTAAGAAACTACAATAATTACGAAACAATGAGTCCCCTGTAGTAAGTAGGCAGTCTATAGGGCATAGTTTAATTTTATAGAAGGATGCTCATGAAAGGAATCTTAAAGTGATAGTGAGTGAGTTGTTTGAGATTGCAGCTGAGGGTGCAATACCCAGTCTTAAAGGAAGTTAGCAAAGCAGTAAATGTGCAAGAAAATTGAATCGTACACAACAAACAATTCACAATGTTATCTTCCATGATACCTTGAGTTTGAAGACAAAAATCTCATTGTATCTTCATGATGAAAGTGGTGACTTTAATGGTCAATCACTGGCAACCATGATTTTAAAACATGCTATTGTGCTTATGGAGGCAACATTTTAAGCAAGGCAGTGAGTGGTGGTTTGGAACAATGGCAGGTATGAAGGACTTGCTTTATATGCATACTATGCAGTCTAGCTTAAGATAACATTCTTAGAAGAGATTGAAGGTGGATTATGGAACTTAAGGGTTACTATGAAAAGGATTAAAGCAAAGACTGAGATCTATTTTAAAAGCCATGGTCATGAAGATATTAAAGATGTCACATGCAAAACCCAGTAATGGAGTAAATGAATACAGCCCAAAGAGGATAGTATGTCAGCAGATTTTAGGAGGATCTCCACATTCATTCCAATTATATGTTACATCATTTATCTTTTAATTAAAATAAACTGGCCCTAAACCCTATATAGGATACATTGATACTCCAAAATCCTCTGAAGGAATTTGAGATTATGCAAATATATGTCAAGTAACATTCATAAGGTTTAGAAAATCTTGATCACTCTCTAGAATAGCCCATTAAATATGGGTTGTGCTTGAATGCACTACATAATTGATATAACACAACCACTCTGCATATCAACCAGAATTATAGGCTCTTTATTGCAGCAAGAGGTAATCACTCTTTGATCATGCTATAATTACATCCTAACTTGTTAAACTTGAGACAACCTGAATGCACCCAATGATGATTGACACCTACATTATACAACCTGAATTAACTACATTATATGAGTGCCTCCATTTCTATCACAACATAGCCACATTAAAATTGGGTCACACATGAATGCATCCTGTATTTGTTATAGCACAACTGTGCCACATGACTAATAGAGTTATGGATCACATAATTATAGTCACAAGAATTTGTTCCTCCATTGTGATCTTATGGTGATTCCACAAAACAAAATTTGGACATGAAATTCTCAAAACCCTTAACCTCTAAAAATGAAACTATTTGAGATGTTGTTTAAAATATGTTTTTCTTAAACTTGAACTAAAATCTAACTTCACAACTCCACTCGCAAAAAGACAATGACTACCCTCAACTTGCTATATTCCTTTCTTGAATTTTTTCTTGATTTTTTCCAAGCAAAATCATCCTCATTTCTCCACAAACTATCTCTGCTAGAGCAAAACATTGTCAAAGAATAAATCCAAAAGTGAACTCACTTTTCATTATGTTGGCCATAATTTTTTTTTTTTTTAATTTTCCATGTTTGTCGAGAATTTGACGAAAATGATAGCCGACATTTCGAAGAACCCCAGGTTCATCAAAATTTTGATGAACATCGGAGATAAACTTTCAAAAAATTGGAAATTACACATCAAATTTTACAAGCACCCGACGAACATCAAATTTTACATATTTCGTCAGACAGTTTCGTCGTATTTTGTAGTCAAATGTATTAGTGTGGTATGTTTCCCCTTGCGATGGATGCAAGACATGCAATAGTGAGAATGTGATTATCTTATAACTATTACATGGCAAGGAGCATCAACTAAATCTATTGATGTGAATAAGGAAGAATTTTAGAAGAGGCTTGTGTAATAGTATTGATGTTAAGTGAAGGAGAATAACCAAGACCATGAGTCTTTTGTTGTGTGTTTGGCTCTATAGGGTTGTAGATACCTTGCTCTCGAGCACCACAACCTTTTCCATTATACCCAAATTGTTTCATAAATTCATATCCTTTTCCATAAAGCTTTTGTAGTGTTTTTGAATTGGGTGGTTGTTCATTGTTGTGTTCATCAAGAGTGATTGTATAATGTGTTGCATTGTCTAAAGTAGTTGAGGTGGATGCTTTTGAAAGGTTATCTAAATGTTGCATTGACATGTTAGTTTTTTTTGTTTCTCATCTTTCTTTTGTGTGAATATGTATTCACCCATAACTGATGGTGTGAATTCTAAGGATCCCCAATTGTCACCAAATAATTTAGATTTTCATTCTTGATTGTTATGTTCAATTTCTATGTTGGAAGTGGAAATCAATGTTTTTAGAAGACTTGTAGCTCTGTTTTCAAGATGCAAGCAACTTTTAGGCTCGAGATTTGCTTCAATTTGATAAATTTTATGGTTATAGACATATTTCACTATATGATGAAGGGTTGAAGGTACTGCATTCATCTCACGAATCCATGGTCTACCTAGAAGAAGGTTGTACGAAATATCATAAGGCATGACATGAATAGGAGTTTGCAAAGTAACCACCAAAACTGTAATAGGCAAAGTGATTACACCGAGCGGTTGCTTTGTTGAATTATCAAATCCTTGAATATAGATGGAATCAGGTATGATTTGTGACGTATCAAATTTTAAGTGATCAAGGAGACTCACACCACACACATTAAGGGAAAAACCATTGTCGATAAGAGTTCTCTTTATGCATGTCCATTTGTATTGAGAAATGATCATGAAAGCATCACTTTGTTTGCGCAACTCTAAACGAGGGATCTCATGTTGATGGAAAGTAATGTCAAGCTTATATTTTTGGATGAGAGCTGTCATATCATTTGGAGTGGTCTTAGAAGGAATTGTGATTTGTTTTAGAGCGGTTTGAAGAATGGTGTTATAATTTGGTGAAGTTTGAAGAAAATCCCAAAGGGAGATCTTAGCAAGAGTATTCTTTAATTGTTCAACAAGATCATACTCCTTTGAGGTTGGGTTATAACAAGGAGCATTAGGTGGATTAGGAAAAGGTAGTGAGGCTGGAATTGGTTGTGGTGGTTGTACTCAATTAGGGTCTTTCACCTAATGGAAAGAGATAGATCCCACACCCAAAATCTAAGAGGTTCATTAAAATTAGGATGTGTGTGTTGTTGTATGAGCTAAATGAGATGATCTAAGTGTAATTAAGCTATGGAATTGATTGATTAACTATGCACAACCTAGACAATAAGACTTGTTTGAAAATACATTATGTATTGCAACAATGAACTAGAAACTTAAGCAAATGAGATTGAACATAGTGCACTTGGAGGTAGATTGATGTCACTAGAAGATTTTGGAATGTATCAGAAACCTCTTTTAATGTCTACTAGAACTCATTTGGCATGTATGGTGAATAAGTCCTGCTTCTGGTAAAAACTTCCAAAAACCTATTTTTGACTATCGGCAGCTTAAATATGAGAAAACCAATTTTCAAGCCTATAGATGGGACTCATTTGCCATGGGTGGAAAATCAGTAAACCTACAAGAATCTATAAAATCAGAGGAAGATTTTGTGGAGTTAGATCTACACTTGTATCTCCCACAAGTCTCCACTTCTGAAATTATTAGATCTAGGTCTGAAAGTGTCTTTTTGTTGATGATTTGACTTGAACGATGAAGAAATGACTTGAATAAATTTACAACTTATCTTCACTGATTTCTATGCTTCCAAGAGACCTAAATATGCAAACAAACAAGACAAGAAAGAAATTTTGTTAATTGTTAAGGCTTGGGGGTTTGCCTTAGTCAGACCCTATTTAGGTAATTAAACCAAAATGATGAAATAAAGGAACGAAGCATACAAAACGGAAGTTATTACCTTATCATGATGATTTGATCTTGTATGTCTATAACATTACATGAATATTAAGCTCTTGAGTTCTTTAGAAAGCCAACTTGAAGACCTCCAATGAAGAGACCTTGATTTTCTTGACTTGGAGTGAAAGATTGATGGATGAGTAATGAAGAATGGATATTAATTGAGTTTTTAGATGTAAAATGAAGATAAAAACACTTATTTATACACAATTGTTCCTTAGTTCCTAATAATACCTCATCACAAGCTGATGTGTAGTGAAAATAAAGTTTAAATTTCACTTTTTACCACTCAAAGGTCAAAATGGGGGCTAGCTAGGACGCATTCTCCACACATGGTGAATGGGTCCCTCCTAGATGGGACTCATTCACCATGCATGGTGAATGGGTCCCACAGGGGCCATTCTAACACCTAAGAAGCCAAGGATTCATGAAATAAGGTTTAAATTTCCAACTTGTCAGGTGTTTGATCAATTAAAGGCCCAGGATGCACAATATGGGTTAATTAGAGCCTATTAGTGATGATGTAAATGTTAAATAGGGATTGAGACACATAAATCAATGTGAAAGTGTAATTAAATAAAATTTACAACACTAAAATGTGGTCCACATAGCCTAGGAAGGGACAAGAACCAATTTGAATGTGCAAGACACATTAAAACACTAGTTTATCATTAAGTTTACATTAAGAATCTTCTAGATTGATGTAATAATGTTATTACACACATTTTTTATAATTTTTAATTAGGGAGAAATGAGTTCATTAAGTCTAGAAAAGTGTGAAAGTATCTTACAACACTTTATAACACCTTTACAAGACATCGTTAAAAGCATGTTATTCAATTTTCAAGGGCCCAAGACCCAGTGTGGAAGCATAAAGTTCCTCACAACACTTTAATCAAGGCCTTATTAAGTCCATTTTATCATGAATTAATCCCATTTCAAGCAAAGGGTTTTTTTTTCTACAACACAATTCTAACACACTTGAATAAGGTTTCTTTACATTTTATCTCTTAACACCTTATATGCACTTAAGGTTAGGGCTTGCACACACTATTATTTTTCATATTTTCATCTTTCATCAAGGTTTAATTACCAAATTTGGGGTTTGACTGAGGAAAACCCCCAATAAAAAAACCAATTTTTTTAATTTTTACTACAAATCTAGAGTCGAGATTGAAGATTTGTAGGTAAAGGAGTAGAGTGCACACAAAGGGCTACAATATCAAATTTTGATTTTATAGAAAGGGATGGAAGGGCCCATTCACCCTTGGGTTAACCTATCCTAATGTAGAGCCTCAATACCACTTTTGGAGTTGGGTACATATCATCTTAACCTTCTCTGATTTGTGTGTCCATTCTTCTTTATGTTAGCTTTATTATAATACTTCTTATTTCAAGTGATAGATCTCATTAGTTTGATTGCCACTGCACTTTGATTCTTCTCCCAAAACTAAGTTATTCAATAATTTATGTCATAAGGAAGTTAAGGAAACAGAGTGTCCAAACCTAGGGTTGCAACTGAATTCTATTCAGTTGTGGCACTATCCCTCTTCCTAATGAACATGGAAAAGGAATATTTATGATTAGGTGGACACCCCATTTTTTTTTTTCAATAGGTCCCTCATTATTAAGTTTCCTATCTGTCTTCGCCCCTTTTCCCTATGTTTCATTTTGGTAAACCTGACTTTGTACATCTTAAATTCTAGTTTGGAGACATTCAAAACCCTAGATCTAGGTTTGTATTAGTTTTCTTTGCATTTAGGGTTGAGTTTTGCATGTTTGCATCACTTAAATTCATAAAATATAAAAAAAATTGCATTAATTTTACATACATATTGTATTCTAGTTGCATCAAGAGTATCTATCAATCATTTATATTCAAATTCAATTTAAAATGGCATTTTAAAAGTTGTCACTTTGTTCACTATTTTTCACTATTCAAACTTGCATTAAGACACCTAAAAATGGAAAATTTCATCATAGAAATCACAGTCTGCATCCTGAAACAAAAAACACTAATAGTAACTCAGACTTAGAATCTTCCATTTTTTAGAACCATCAACAAGGACCCATTTTCCCTTGGGAAAATCTATCCTTATACAGGTGTCCTGCCATATTTTTGGGAGCCTTTTTGTTGCTATTTGTGTTTTTTTATTCTATTATCAAATTTGAGAATCACATTTCTGAAACAATCTATTTTGCACATTTTGGATAGTTATCATTTTGATTAAATCTTGAAACAAATTGGATTTTTTAAAATTTATTTTAGTTGCAGATAGTTTTAGATCTATATACATTTTATTTACTTTTAGTATCATTTCATAGTTTAAATAGATTAATTTACAGTTTTCAATCATTGGAAACCATAAAAAACCCTAAAAACATAAAAAAAACAAAAAGCTTACACTAAATGAAAACACTTGGTAAAATCATAGTTATTTGACAATGCCATATATCTCTTTTTACAAGTTAACGTATCCCTCAAGCCTTTTAGTAGTGATGACTTTGACATGTTAGATGAATCCCTTGAGGAATTAATCTCACAAATCTCATCCAATAAATCTTGTCATAACAAAACAAAACAAAGGGAAGTAAATGCAATCATACCTCAACTTACCATTTACCCACCTTCACAACAACAAAAAGTTAAAATCAAGCTTGTGCTTATCATATGACCACCTCAAAATAATCCTAAACATGTTGTAAGTATCTTGAACTTTACAATGCAACTCACTAACACAGTAACAATGTTTCACAACAATCTAATTATCATAATGTTGCTCATACATACAACACAAGGAACAATATGAAACCATAAACCAAACCTAATTCATTACCACTCCCTCAACATATCTTTCCTAGTGCTCCTCGTCTTCCTTTCCATAGTGGAAAGGAGTATGATCTTGTGAAACAAATTTAGAACACTCCTTCCAATATTTCTATATATGATCTCATCCAGGCATCACCTAATTACCGTAGTATGCTTCAAAGTGCTTTACAACAAGTAGTGGTTCCTCCTAGGGTGCAACCAAATGATGTAGAAACCCTAATTCAAGGAATTAATGTAGTCAATATTAATATTATCTTTTATCAAGATGAGTTACCTCCAACTGAGATCACAAACAAAATGAGGCCTTGATGATAGTGGTTGTTATTAATAGATGTGGAATAAAAATAACTCTCATTAATAATGGTTCAACCCTTAATTTGTGTAGTATAAACCTCTTGGATAATATTGGAGTAGATAATACTAATATTGAACCATATTCCTTGTCTATCCATGGTTTTGATAATATGGAAAAGCAACCTCTTTTTGTGATAACATTACTTGTGAAAGTTGGAAAAGTTACATTGCAAACTCTTAACCATGTCATGCCACAAGATATCTCATATAATCTCCTTTTGGGTAGGCCATGGATCAATTAAATGAATGAAGTACCTTCAACCCTACATTTTTTAATGAAGTATGTTTATAAGAATAAGGTATACACAATGAAAGTTGACCTCAAATTAGAAAGTTTCCTGCAAACTGAGAAAAATAAAAAGAGCCCTTTGAAAACATTAATACCAACCTAACAAGTATAACCTGGGAAAGAGGAAGAAATAGAGAAAATTTCTACAATAGCTATAAAATTATTGGATTATGATTTGGGTTCATTGGATTTCACACCTATGTTTATGGGATAATATAAAATCACAAGAAAATTAAGGAAAGGAGAGGGAACAATAGTAATGGAAACTTAACACATGTCAAAACCATCAACAATATCCAACTCAACAATTTTAGAAGACACAAGTTACACAACAAGTTATGACGAGGTTGATCATGAGAAACTTCCATATTTGATAGAAATGGAAGCTCTTTATGGAAAAGGATGTCAAATCTTGAAGCAACTTGGTTAATTGGAAAAGGATGTGGTGTGAATGAATAAGGAATTCATGTCCCTATAGAGCCTAACATATAAGAAACAAAAAATGGTCTTGGATATTATCCTAAGATAACAAAAGCAAAAAAATGACCTTCACTTAACACCAATACAATTATGCCAGATTATCCTAAGAAAATTCTCACATTGAAGCATCCTAATTTAATAGATACCACAAGTTATGAATCATTGGATTATTTTCAGCATGTGAAGCTTTGGCATAAATTTTGGGATTTTATGAAAATTTACCAACTCGTCACCAAAATTGAAGATTCACTTGTGCCTTAACAAGTAGGGGATGCTTTGGTGAAGTAAAGAAAAAAAGTTATATTGAACAAGATGAAGAAGAACAAATTCCTAAAATTCCAAACCAAAGTACATTACTTGTGGGAGATAATTAACTTACCAATGGACACATCTAAAGAAGAGAAAGTGATTCAAATAGGAAAGTTCCTTGATAACAATTAACAAGAACATACAACATCATTACATCACTTGCATGAGCGTTTTGCTTGTACTTATTCAATTATGTCAGGTATTGATGCTAAGATAGTTACGCACAACATTGTTCATGTGCAAGATGCTAAACCCATAAGACAAAATATATGCAAGATGAATCCTAAGATAACCTTATTGGTTAAGGTCTAAATGGAGAAGCTCCTGGATGTTGGATTTAGTTTTCCTATGGATTATTCACCATGGATTTCAAACATTGTAGCAATGGAAAATCTTGAAAATCATATTAGGATGTGTACAAATTTTCATGATCTTAATTAAGCTTCTTTGAAAGATGATTTTCCCCTTCCTAATATTAACATGATAGTAGATTCAGCCTTGGGCCATGCCTTATTATCATTCATGGATGGTTTTTAAGGCTATAATCAAATATTCATCAATCCTCAAGATCAATACAAGATAATATTTACTACACCTTGGGGAACATTTTATTGGGTTGTAATGTATTTTAGATCAAAGAATCCTAGCGCAACATATCAAAGAGCTATGAAATTGATATTTCATGATTACATACATAAAGGTTTGGAAAATTATGTTGATGATATTTTTGATAAATCCTTAGCTCATTAAGATAATGTTAAAATCCTTTGGAAGATCTTGGAAAGAATGTGTAAGTACAACATACAATTAAATTCGAAAAAGTGTGTCTTTGGTGTGGAAAGTGGAATTTTTTGGGTTTCCTATTTTCCCATAGAGGCATTGAGGTGGAAACAAAAATGATTGAAGCTATCATTAACACACCACCTCCAAAGAACATTTCTCAACTGCGTACTTTACAACCTATCATGTACTTTACCTTTTACCCAACTTATTAAGAAGGAATTAAAATTTAAATGGAATGAGGATTGTAAACAATATTTTGAAAGTTTGAAAGAGTATCTAGCTAATCCTCCTATTTTACAACCTGCCATTAAAGGATAGCCATTCATTCTTTACATATTGGCATCCACCCATGCTCTAGTAGCATTGTTGGCTCAACAAAATTACAAAGGTAAAAAAAATATTATTTCCTTCATTAGTCGAACTTTATATGATTATGAAACTCGATACACAACAATAGAAAATAATGTTAGGCCCTTTTATTTTCTACTAGTAAGTTGAGAGACTATTTACTAAATGTGGAAGTGCATGTTGTTACAAAGTTTGATCCCCTAAAACACCTCTTTGCTAAAACATACTTACCAAGATGCTTAGATAAATGGGTTATGTTGTTAACTTGGTTTGATTTTAAATTTGTCTCTCCAAAGGTAATCAAAGGACAAGTCTTAACTGAAAATTTAGCTGATGCTCACTCTCCATTAGCATTACCTAATATGGACTCATTACCTAATGAGAGTGCATTGATAATTGAAAAGGAAACATGGGAATTGTACTTTTATGGTTCTAAACTTGTGTCAAATTGGCTATGGAGCAATGGTTATATTAAAATATCCTTCAAGAAATACTATTCCCCTATCTTACCATCTAACCTTCCTATGTACAAATAACACTACAGAGTATGAGGCTTTAATTGTGGGAATACATGCAACCTTATCCTTAGTTGTTCAAAAAATTCACATATTTGGTGATTCTCAATTATTCATTAAACAAATCAATGGATGCTATCAAGCAAAACACGATAAATTAGTCCAATATAAAAAGCTCACAATGACATTGCTTGAATCATTTTAATCATATACCATTGATATTATTCCTTGAAAGGATAATCGACATGCAGATGCAATGGTAAGTGTCTCTTCTCCTATATCTCCTAATGATACTTCTATGGATTTCACATTTGTCATCCATACAATTACCAAACCATCAATTTAGATGAAAAAATGAAAAAAACATTAAATATTGAAGCCTCTACTAAATGGTACACATTGATATTTAATTATTTAAAAGAAGGTACCTTTCTTGAACCAACCACTAAGAACACTAGAGCTCATATTCAGAAGCTTACTACTAGATATGTAATCCTAGCAAATTTTGTATATAGATGATACTTTGATGGTCTTTTACAAAGATGTATTAAACAATAAGAGATCCCTATAATCCTTGAGGAAGCTCATGTTGGCGCTTGGGGGGGGCATTTTTGGGGAAGATCATTAGTTCAAAAATTAATTTGCATAGGATATTATTGGAAACATATGGAACAACATTTCTTTGATCTTGTTAAGAAATGTCACAAATGTTAGGACCATAAAATATAATTCACGCTCCCACTTCTGAAATTTGTGCCCAAATTCCTATTTGGCCATTTTCGGTTTGGGGTTTGTATCTCATTAGAAAGATATCCCATCCCTCTTCTTCTAGACATACATTTATCATAACCACCATAAATTATTTCCTAAAATGGGTAGATGCAATTCATTTTCACTCCACAACAATTGATGCAATTTGTCATTTCATATTAGAACACATTATTGCTTGCTTTGGTCTTCCTTCCACATTACTCTCAAACAATGGTACACCATTTAAGAACAATGATGTAAAGAAATTCTTAGAAACATTTCACATTCAACATCATTTTTCAACACCATATTACCCACAATCTAATGGACAAGAAGAACTAACAGACAAAACAATCAAACAAAACTTGTAGAAAATTGTAAGTAAACATAATAACTTGGATTGGCACACCCAATTATTTTATGCATTGTGGGCTTATAGAACTAGTATTTGAACATCTATAGGAATCACACCTTATAATTTGGTCTATGGTGCAAACAAAATAATGCCCTTTGAGTTAGAAATTCCATCATTATGAGTTTTCTTTGAGGGCTTATTGATGATACCACTTATAAAGAGAAACAGTTGTAACAACTTGAACTTCTTGATGAACACATTAATTCTCTCTAGCATCTTCAAGCTTATTCAAAAAGAATGCAACATAGTTACGATGATAATATCATTTCACGCTCATTTAACAAAGGTGATTTAGCGTTATATAATTTAAATCAACACAATGTTAATGTCGCCCTGGGTGAAAAAGGAAAGTTTAGTCCTAATTGGTTAGGACCTTACATCATTTAGGTGGTGAATATACATTAACAAAAATGGATGGTCTACATCTTAAAGAACCTATAAATGTTGTGCATTTACGCATTTATTACACTTTTAATATCTCTTTTGAATAATATGTACATTAAAACATGTTGCTATATTTAGTAGGTAGTTTTATATTTTATTTCACATTTCTTCATTATTGACAAACATTCTTTGTGTGTCTTGAATTATAGAGTAATTTTTCATTAGTTGGATTATTACTTTATTTTACATACTATTCAATTTCATGTGTGTTGTGCTAAATTAGATCATTATATGCATTTAAGTTTCCATAATTATATCAAGAGCATTTAATTTAACATGATTACACTTAATCCAAATTTTGTATCTAATGTAAACATAGATGTTTAGGCTAGATCACATACATAAAATTACATCATGAAGACATTTATTAAATAATCTATACCAAGATTGTTTAATACATCATGTTGACATCTAATCTAGATAAGAATGCATATAGAGAGAAAATGATTATATATTAATCAAAAAGAGTTTATATACATGATCACCATAATGTGGCATAATACAAACATAGGTACATCTAGGTAGGCTTATGACTATTGGATTCCTTAGGACCTGGTAGTGGAGCTCATCAGGAGACAATGGATCATGTGTGGCTCATAGAACTAACCCACTCTCATAGGCCTTAGAGCTCACCCTCTACAGAAAACACTTGTAAAATTAGTGTGACACGTTCCTACTTAGCCCGATCCCTACCTACCTATAGTCTCACCTAATCTACTTTAACTCTAGTAAGCTCTCCATGTAGTCTACTGAGCTCCGCCCGTATGACAACAACTAACTCACCCTCAACCAAAAATTGGGTGGCTCAGAGCTCCTCATATGTAGCTTATAACTCTATGAATGCAATGCTTGACTTCTCCTCCCAAAATTTGTAATCATCAAGGGCCATGATAGCCTCCTCGTAGGCAGTCCTCCATCATGTTAAAGGCTCAAATAGATCTACATGCTGCCCCACCATAAGTGTTGGCCCATTCTCTACTCGTGTAGCCTATTGTAGGGGCAAGATGAGGATCATCTATATAATGATCTCTCTAACAAAGTACTACCACACTTGTATATCACCTACAGAAAGTAAAACATATGAACCAAAGGAAATAGGATGCTCCACCTTTTAGGAGATGGAACACACAAAAGGGGGATGGGTACCTCCTATTTCACTTTGGTACATTAAAGGAAATCATAGAGATCTCAACCTAATGATCCAACTAGGAAAATAGATTACTACAAGGTCTCCTTAGGTGTGATTAAAAGGGGGTTCACCACTAAGTAAATTCTTAGAAAGAAAGAAATGAATGCAATATGCAAATCTAGCTATATGACCTAAAAAATGGACTTGAAATCATAATAAAAACTTGAGGCTAAACAAAGAAGTACCTAGAAGATTGAAGATTCCCGAAATAAATGTCTACAATCTTGAAATTATGACATTTTATGTGAACTGGGACTCATACACCGGATTGGACAATTTAGTCCCAGTTTAGGGTTTTTGGGTGAATCTACAATCTACAACTAGAAAACTAGGATCTGTAGAAAACTGATAAAAGGGGTATATTGGGACTCATATGCCCAAGGTGTCATTTTAGTCCTAGTATTAGTGTTTTTCTGAAACTATAATACCTCTAGTGACCTTTTGTAGCTTCTCTCTTGTCTAATATCTGATTTTGAAAGTCTGAATTACGAGTTGTAGGTTAGTTTCTATGAAGATGACAGCTTCTTGACAACTTTGACAACTTTCTTCAATCTTGCAACTTTGTCTTCAAAGGATCTTCAATTCTCGAAATGCCTAGATCTACAATCACACATGTAGAGGGAATAGGATTTTTCCTTGGTCAAACCCTGTTTGGGTAATTAAACCTTGAAATGAAATGAAATAGAATGAAGGAATGTTGAATGAACAATATGCAATGTTGCAACTCACCAAACCCTTGATATAAAGGCTACAATCTTGTATGAAATGGCTAGCATGAATGTAGATCTTGACCCTTGATTGAATACTTGAAACTTGATCTTGAGTGCTTGTTTGAATCATGAAAATCCTATATCACAAATTTTAGCTCAGAAACACACATGATGTAAGATGAATTTAACATGATGCTTGAATCTTGAATGTAGCTCCAAATCCTTGATAATTAGCTCTAGAAAGCTCTTGAATGCTTGAATTTCTAGAATTATTGAATGCTTAGATCTTATTATGGTTGGTTAGATGAAATTATGTGAAATAACCTTCTATTCATACTTGTTTATGCCAAATTTCCTAAAATTACAACACTACAAGCCAACATCAGATCTAGGAGAACAAAATCCAGCCAAGAATTGAATTCAAAATAGGTTTGAGCTAAAGCTAGATACATACACCAGTTGGGGCACATGAGTCCCAGTAGCCTAAGCTTGGGAAAAACATTGCAAGAAATGTTAAGTTTAATGTCATATTCAAGATCAAGCCTCGAGACTTACGTGGGACCCATGCACACCCATGATGGTGTATGAGTCCCAGATCACTAAATCTGGAACACACAACCTAGAATCATGAATTATAATTTGTCATTTATTAAGTGTCAGGACTATACTCATAAAGATGCATTAAAATGGGCTTGTGGATGTAAAATAGGACCAAATAGGGCACAAAGAAGCCCAATTTTAGTAGGGAGGGCCCAAACAAGTGTGAAAATGTAAAGGGATACATTTGTACACACTATATTTAGGCCCCACTTTAGTGAGAGGAGGAACTTGCTTCAAACTCATACTAAAGTAGAAAAACTCGCATCAAGAGGGGTCCAAGTGTACCAATGCCACTGAGATAGAATGACAATGATCAAGAGGGTTGTGCAAGCCCCAAGGATCAAGATCCTATGAAAAACCAACATAGGCACAAAAGAACACACATGTGAATGATATAAGAAGAAAAAATAAGAAACAAGCATACACTACCAAAGACAAAAAGAAGAAAGAAAAAGAAAGAGAAGGTGGATCAAGCCTCGACCGTTTTCCAATGGGATATGGATCATATCTAATTTTTTTGTCCAAAAAATGTTTACTAGTGGAATGCCATGTCCACTATGCAAACCAAACACATGCTCATAATGGCTAGTGGATCCTCAGGTCATCCACTAGGTGAGCCCCAGAGACACATATGCATGCAGCCGGTATGCACTCACATATACAGGTGGCTATGGGAAATTCCCTCCTAAGTTCGGCTCCCATATGCTAACCATATTGTTGATCATCAAAGCTTGCACCTCTCTGATAGTCTTATGGGAAATTTAGTGAGTGGAGGACCAATTTACGCCTCACTGAATACCTCCAGTATTTTTATAGAAAGTTGACTCTTCTTTGGGATTTGGAGAAAAGGGTAGAAGGAAATGTAAATAGAAAACATAAAATGGTGATGCGTCAACACTTTTACAACATTTCAAACCCAATCATTCCTATGAGTGATATAATTAGACAACAAATGCCACAACCTCTCATTGTTGGAAAGAGAATGAACAACAAAGTCTAACAACAAGCATAGTGCAAAATTTCAAATATTTATGTAGGAACTATTCATTAAAGTCTGATCAAACATAAAGATTTATAAAGGTAACAAAAAAACATTCAGAAATTGCATAAACTCTTCCTCGTAATACAACAGAATATAACAAAACAAAAACCCTTCAAAAAAATAGAGAAATCCAATGACATAGTCTAGTTTTAACAAGTTATCATTCTACTATATGAGCACACAACATAGAAATCAACCACTTAAACTATTCAAATTGAGCTTGCAAGGCATAGTGTTTCCTTTAGAATGAAAGCATAAAGAAAGAAAGCTTGATAAAGGCCATACATGCACAATCTCAAATATTTTTCCTTAATATTTTGTGCTTTAAATATCAAATGAACTTTAAAACAAAGGTCAGATGCCAATCTAACAATAGTTTAAGATTTAAAAGATATAACATGCTAGAGAAAAGCAATTCTACAACTTTTACTCTTGAAAATAGTTCTATATCCTAAGAAAACTAAAGAAATTTTCCTTAGCAAAGGAAATTGAAACTTGGAATCCAACCCTTTAATCTATCATCACCTCTCTTTTATAGTTGTGTGGAAAGAAGAAATAACCACCACAACACAAGTAATTACTGCCAAATCTTGGCATTTGATAGCACATGATATGATTGTAGATATTTAGTTAGGTCACAACAATCTTTGCTCATCAATTCTCAACTACTGCATTAATCCTTTTCAGATATTTAGGAAAGATAAAGCCCTGTAAATGATCAAACCCTAGAAAATCGCCTAGAAAAAGGTCCAATTGACCGATCACGTCACCCAAGGACACCGACTCAAAGCTTCCATCCTGAAAACCAAGAAAATAAAAATGCCAAGAAGCTTAAAAAAACTCCCAAAAGATATCGCTTCATAAGAAGCGCAATCTTCCCACAACGAAGAGATGACGTGTCAAACAAGAAAAATCTTTCATGCTCATGAATATATACCCTTGAGTAAATTTTCAATGAGTTGACACGTGTCCCAACTCTCTCCCAAAAGGAAGGAAAAAAAAGAAATTTGCATGGCTACCACGTGGCACATTGCGCACCTTTCTGATAAGTCTACTTGAGTGCGGGCTCACCTGAAAATGAAAACATTGTACAAGCTAAAAATAAAAATGATCAAGGAAAAAATGCTTCACAGTTCTCGTGACTCATAGGGGGTCTTCGCTTGTGGATGCACGAACATAGGCCTCAAGTAATTCTTGGAGGTTGAGGAAAAAGGAATGTTGTGCCTTCTAATCTACATCAATTGATAGGACAATGGTATGGATCTGCATTGATGCTTGCTCCAGCTTGAAAACTTGTTTGTAGGAGATAAATCCACATGTGGAAGAAACTGCTCTAAGGTGATAGTAGGTTGAGAAAGAGGAGAAATCTTGTGCTCAATATCATCAGCATTGTGCTTGAACCTGAGAGTTTTGTAGAAGTTTGGGCATTGTGTTGGATCACATTGATGACTTGCTCAATTGTCAGCACATCTCCATTTGGTGAAATAAGGTGGGGAAGCCTGCAGTCGACTAGGATGCCAAAATATTTCTTGATTTCATTGACCAGTTTGTTTAGTGTTAACTGGAATTCCTTTCACTTTGCTGCTACCTTGTGATAGTTGATTATCTCATTAGATTTGATGGAGGAAACTCTCCAATCGAAAACCCTCCAATCAAAAATCTCCACACTTTTTAGGGACTTATCAGTGGCTAGGCATAACTTAGAAATGAAGCTTTGCAATTCTGCCACTCGGGGTGAGCATGTTTGTATAACATGATTGGCCATTGGGCCAACCGTAGTATTCAATTCTGAAACATCTCTTAAGAATTGTAAAGGAGGCCTAAGAACAACAACAACAACTATGATCCACTCCCAATGCATGGATATCAACCTCTTCATTATCGAGAGGGCTTCAGATCCTTGTGCAACAACTAGCTCCTAGTTAAATTGAACCTCTCCAACTCTCATGCTTTCCTCCATTTGAATTTTTACTCTAAGGGCATATTTTAGTTCTAAGCTCAACCTCCTGATCTCCTATTTTGAATCTCCCGCTTCTACATGGGCCTTTTGAAAATCGTTGAAATTTTGGGATCAGACACTATCCAACTCCTTTTTCATATTTTTAATTTCAGCATAAAGTTGAACCTATTCATTTTGAGCTTCTGCAAGCAACCTAGATGTTTCTCCTTGCTGACCTTGAATTTTCCTTATACGAACTAGCTCAATGTCTCTGGCTCAAATCTTGTTTTGCAGCCTACTCACTATTTCCTTCACAATTACCAACTCTGCCTTGCGCTTCTTCAACTTTTTGTCTAGCCTCTTGTAGTCTGCATATACTACCTTTTGAGTGGCCTTACCTAAGACTACTTTGTTGCATGGGAAAGTTTAGTTCAAATCTAGAGCCATGGCATGGATGTCATAATCCTCCATCTGCATATGTCCTTCAAGCTTGGACATGAGTGGCTTCATGGTAGTGATTAGTAAAGAGTTATGCTCTTCATTGAAGAAAGCTTCAATCTTCTTAGTGGCGGGCAACTTGGCATTCTTTAACAATATTTTCTACTATCTGGTCTATTGATCCTACTTGGTAGCATCGAAATGGCCTTGGAGAGTCTGAGGGACATCAATACTCTATGTTGCAATGGAAGCACCATGAAGGAGTTTGAAAAGGGTGACAAAAGGGGAGATTTTAGATGTATGAGCATGCGGGGATGCAAAAGGGAGCATTATCGCGGAGAAAGGTGGGTAGCCAAATTGAGATTGGGAAGGGGAAAGACTAGTAGGGGTAAAAAGAGAAACAAGCTGAATGAGAGGTTCCTTCTCTAACGTAGATGGGCCAAGAGTGGTGAGTAACATAGAGGCTTCAACTATTTAAATGGGGGTACTTGACAGGGACATTAAAGAATCAATAGCGGACACAACAGATGATGCTCATTTGGCATGTGGGGTGACTTCAAAAGATTCATTAAAAGTGGTAGGAGGTGTATTTAGGATTATCAACTCAGGGTCTAAGTAAGGAGGATTCCTTTCCATAGGACGAGGCAGAGGAGCAACCAAAGATGCAGAAACAAGAAGAAGAGAGAGAGTGAAACTTACCTAGGTCATAGTAGGTAAGACATTTTTTAGGGTAGAATCCTCTTCTTCTTCCCCTTGGGCTAACACATAAGGTACACCTAGGTCTTGGACCCATCTTCTCTTTGTATGACCAAAACTAGTACATTCTAATCCTCTAGTAGTTGATCCTTCCAAAACTTGGCCTTCATCGGCCATAGTGGACCCTCTAGGGGACCGTCGGGTCCTTTTTCCTTTACTTGGAGCACTAGTGGAGGACAAAGCTTGTGAGTCCTTTTGCCTTGAGTCTCTTTGACTATTAGATTCCTTAGGCTGAGAAGCCCGGCAAAGATCTTGTTCCTCATCAATTTCATGGTTGGTCTCTAGATTGCTATTGTCAGAATCAACCTCTCAATCATAAATTTCCTCGAACTCCTCATCATGTGGCTGAAAGTTACCGAACATGGCACTTGGGCATCTCATCTCCTATTGGAATCTCCAAAAATATACCTTTTTCCTCTCAGACCATCCCTTGCACTTCAACTATGTGTTGAGGGGTTTTCCCATCGGGACATTCCTCCAATACTCTGCTTGAGGCTCATGGAAATTCAACCATTTTCATCGCTTGAGCGGGATACGAGCCAGGTCAATATACATCTCCGGCCTCTCCCAAGTCATATTTCTCCTTCTCTCAAAATATTCTTGATTCTCATGTTTCAAACTGTAGTGCTTTATTGGGTTGTAATGCAACTCGTCACAAATGAGAACTAAGCCTAAGGCTGCCAATAGATTAGTGAGCTCGCCCTCGGCCTCTTGCTTATTTAGTGTTATCTGACTGTTGGAAATTGAGAGGAGGAATAAGTATATTTTTCTTTTGTTTCTTTAGGTACCATAGATGTTGTGGACAATGGTTACCTGATGGAATACCTCCAACGTGAAAACTCTATCTGTTACAAATCTGGGGAGTCGAAAAGGCTTCCCGAAAAAGCTATGAAATATGATAAATGTAAAATCCTCGCACAGGAAATAATCCATCGGGGTTGGCAGATCTTCCATCCATTGTATGACCTCAAGAGAAAAATGACCAATATGATGTGGCAATAGGTCTTGAAGCACTGGCCTTAGAAAATGATCTACAAATCGGTAATAATCCCTTGTTCTTGATAGCATATGGGTCCAAATAGAAACTAGCTGGAGATAGCCCCTTACATCCAACTTAGACACCGGTACATTCCTCTCCAGCCACTCAGAATTCTGATGCAAAACTAAATGAGCCAAAAAAGAAGAATAATTTAATTTAGACTGGGTACTGTAATTCTTTAGTTGGTCTAGCATGTTTCTAGCTATCACCTTAGAAAAATCATAGTACCTTTGATACTTTTCCCTTTTTAGTGCAAAATCCAGGCCAAACTGAAAAGGATTGACCTCCTTATCATCATCAAGGCCAAAAACCAAAGCCAGCAGATTGAGAACACAGA
Organism: Sequoia sempervirens; assembly: GCA_007258455.2. NCBI lineage: Eukaryota > Viridiplantae > Streptophyta > Pinopsida > Cupressales > Cupressaceae > Sequoia > Sequoia sempervirens. Next base: position 197,649,358 of record VDFB02353493.1, on the reverse strand, counting down.
CTATGTGTCCTTGAATTTCTTGTGTGAAAGAGGAAAGAGGAGATGACCTCTCTCTAGTCGTTCCTTTGCCTCATCCTCATAAAAATTTGTTTCCCTATACATTTCTTCCCCAAAGAGGTCCATTGTTCTTCATCATAATGTTTACCACCCCAGGTCATAGGGATACACAACATATCTCGTATGGCTTTGACAGAAATAGTAACTTTGATCCTGATGCCCTCAATGGCTTTTGTCCTTTTTTTGAATCTTTTGGCACATGCATCGACCAACTCCGGGCATGGATGCACAATAGGTAGTATGAACTGTGGGAGACCAATATTCCAGACCAGAGAGACAAAGCCCTCTGAGGGTCCATGCTCCACCATTCTTTGGAGCACACCTTCCTTAAATTTTTTAGGTTTTGTTGATAGCTTGGGGTTGAAAACATTGTTAGCTATATCCTACACCTCCTCTCTTGGGATGCGTCTATCAGGTAGCACCTTCCTATAGAACTCAAAAGGCCACTCCTCTTATGTTGAGGCATTGGTGAATGAGTTGCACCAAAAAATATCAACATAACCTAGCCTTTTGTTTGAAACTACAAATTTTCTACTAGAGGTTGATGGCTCCGCCATGGCTATATCAAGAAGTTATAGAGAATTTCTTAAATGAAAACGACCACTTGCCTTTTGGTTCTTTAGAAAAACCTACTTTTGAGTGTAATTAATTCCTTGCTTGTACATGTAGTTAAGGCTACACCATTATTGTTGGTCCATTAAATGCTACCACTGAGGTGGTACGTGTGGATTTGAGATCTATATCCCTTGGAAATTCCAAAAACATTGTAAGAATGGAATTAGTACATTCTCTCTGCCACCTCTCTTACAAATAAACTCATTGCAATTAAAAGAATTCTTTTCACTTTGTGAAATGTACTGAAGTGATGCAAGGTATCCTTGAAAAGACATGACCATTAATTTGTCAAAGCTTAGCATGTTAATCAATGTATTTTCCTATTAATAAGTTGGCTAGTGCTAATGATGGAAAAGGACACATGTCAACAATCGACATACGAGAGCATTTACTCCCAACACCCTAATTTATTTCTCAAGACATTATGTCAGATCCTTTGTAAGATTTATCTACCTTTCTTTGTTTTTCTTTGATATTTCCCAATTTCCATCCAGCCAAAATTAGACCATATGTTGGTTGGGTTCGCCGGCTTCACTTTTCTATATATAGCTATGCCACCTTATGCAATATTCATTCTAAAATATAGCCTCTTAAGTTTAGCAAGCTTTTTCATTGTCTTTTGTTCTGCCATAGTTTGATGCTCTTTTAGAATGTCTATTGGCTTGGGCACTCCTATTTGGCTCCTCCCACAGAGGCCACAATACTACTTTGTGGGATATTTCACTAGTGACCGAATTAAGTGTCTGGTGAAGAAATACGATTGCCTTGCCATGGTTGTATTCAGGTGGGTAGTTGGCCAGGACTTCATGAACAACAAGAACTAGCTCCAAAGCAACTGCAATATCCTTTCTCGCTTCCTGGCATTGCTACTTGACCTGTATGTGGCCAAGCCTAGGATAATTGAGCTATGCCACCAGATGTTCGATGCTTTGCTGATGGAAGGGCTTAAAGAGATAGTGCAAGTGGCCATCCCTGTCGTTGGTATCCCGAGCTCCATGGACCTTTGTAGGAACATGGAATTTTAGATAGATGTACCCTAGTTTCCCTTCCTTTTTGAATTTCGTACTATGGACCTTGAGACACACCGTTGCTCTTCTCAACCAAAGACCACCTATCTGATGTGGGAGTATGGCATGGAGCATGTACCAGGACTCACTTAGTGGAAACACTTCAACTTCCTAAAGCAGAGTCCAAGTGAGTAGGCCTTGGGTCTGCGTCAAGTGGAGGTCACATGTGTTGTGTTCAACCCCTTTTTGCATCCTGACAGACAAAAAGAAGAAGAAGAAGAAGAACTCAATAATGAGCACTTTTCAACTTCCTGGGCAACAATTGGAGGCTTTTCTTTACTATTTTTTGCATGTTGCCTCCTTTTTGCATCTTTTTGCTCTACTACTCTTTTTGGGTTTGCTCGAGAGAACCTCATGTTTAAATTTGAGGCTCAGGCCTTGCATTATAATGTAAATTTTTTGATGAATATAATATGATACAACTTTTCATTTCTTTAATGTTGTTCTCAGATGGCTTATTTAAAAATTTAAAATGTATCTACAAATATTTTACATATGGTACATAACTGTTAATTTTTTTTAAAGAACTATGTACTTTAATGTAATAACTTTAGATAAATACCATTCACTAGTATATCTAAAGTGTTTCCTTCCATATCTTTGATTTCGTACACATTATTTTCCTTGCATGTGCTGATTCAGAAGGGTCCCTTCCATAGCACTTCAAATTTTGTGTGTTGTGTTGGTTTTGCAGTACATTGATCGTATTTTAGCACTAAGCTCCCCTCCTTGAATTCTAGGTTAGAGGTCTTTTGGTTGAACCATCGATTTACTGTTTGTTGATGGTATTCAAAATTTAATTGGCAGTAATCTAGTCGTCCCATAGAGTAGGTCACAGATTCTTGTGCCAATACCTTTGTCGTTCCGACCCAATATGCTTGATTAACCTAATTAGGTTTTTATTGGTTGAATCTGCTAACCCATTTCCTTGTGGGTGGTAATTCGATGAAGTTTTAAGGAAAATCCCATTCCTGATAGAAAAATACAACATCCCTAATCCCACAAAAGCTTAGGCATTATCGGATATGATGGTCTTGGGCGGGCCAAATTTGTTACTAGCTCTTCAAGGAAATTGAAAATTTCTCCCTTTTTGGCATCCTTTAGGGCTATGACCTCCATCCACCTTGTGAAGTAGTAAGTTTCCATGAAGATTCACTTGTGTCCGACACTGGAAATAGGATTTATCCTTCCAATAAAATCCAAACCCCGTTGAATAAAGGGTTCCTCAATTACAATCGGGCTTAGGGGCAAAGCAACATTCTTTCTTTTACCAACAAAAAATTGGCATTGGGTACACTTGTGCACCAAATGGTGTGCTTCAAAATAAATAGATGGCTAATAATATTCTACTCGCATTATCTTTAAAGTGGTAGTCTTGGCGAAGAAATGTCCACCCTCGAGACTGCGATGGAATTCATTGAGAGCTCTTTTTTCCTGTAACTTGTCTAAACACTAGAGCAATACACCATCATAATTTCTTTTGAATAATATACCCTCAATTAAGACACACCTAGTACCTTGTCATCGATAGTATCACCTTTAAGGAATGGAAGGTTGGTTGGGTAGTACCCCTTTTGCATATACTACATCCTATCAGCCACCCAAGATTCATTGGACTCGAATTGGTTCAAGTAGACCTAATCAGTGTCTCTTTCAGCTTCGGGACTTGATTCCTATGCAATGTATTCACACAAACCTCTTCCTCAAACCAGATTTTAACAATGGAAAAAGCTTGTTAATCTACAAAACTATACCTGGCTTCATAACGTTTAAGGGTCCTTGAGTGGAATGCAATAGGATGCTCTCAATTATCTTCCTCTCACTTCTGAGTGAGCGCAAAAGCTATGCTATGTTTTCCACTATACAAATAGAGCAAAAAGTATTTGGAAAAGTCAGGATTGACTTGATACTGGGGCTGTAGAGATGGCTATCTTTACCAGCTCAAAAGATGCTTTTCCTTTGGGGGTCCATTTAAAAATTAGGTTTTTCTTGAGTATCAACATGATTGGTCTCACAATGCCTATGAAATCTGATATGAATCTACTGACAAAATTGATCTTCCCTAGAAAGGATTGCAGTCCCTTTTGGTTCACTGGAAGGGATAATTCCATTATAGATCTAACTCTTTTGGGAGGTATTGCTATTCCCTCTTTAGACACCACAAAGCCAAGTAAATTTCCTTGAGGTACTCCAAAAACACATTTTTTGGGATTCAAAGAAATCTCAAATTGTTGGAATTTTTGGAAAAATTTCTCTAGATGATCGAAGTGATCATCTTTTGATTTTGAAAAGATTGTTAGCTCATCTAGATATATTAGGATAATTAGGTTGATCAATCCCTTGAAAGTAATATCCATTGCTCGTTGAAAATTCACACCAACATTTGAAAGTCTGAATGACATTTTTGAATATTGAAACATTCCCCACTTAGTGGTAAATGTTGTATTATGTTGATCAACTTCCTTCACATATATTTGGTTATAGCTTGAGAAACCATCTAGCAATGAAAACATCTTTGATCCGACCATAATTTGTAGGATCTGCTCCATCAATAGTAAGGGGTGATGATCTTTTAGTAAGGCTTTATTCAAATCTCAGAAGTCAACACAAATCCTAATATCTCCATTATTTTTTTAGATTGGTACCAAATTTGACAACCAAGTGCAATACTTGATCGGATATATGTGTAATCAAGGGATTTCTTTTAGGTTTGATTAGGAGTGTTAGCAATAAATCATAAATGACAATGAAACCCAAAGATCTTACAAAACACAAAGGAAGTAAAATAGAAAATGATTATACCTGATCGCCGAGACTTCCATGATTCACTTTTGTAATACCTTCTTGCTTGCTGGATGATGTTGCCCTCAGATTCATCATGTGAACAAATCTGCAAATGCCTAAGTCCTACACCAAGCTTTGAAGGATTTATGCTATGTCTAAATGCCTATGCCTATAACTATAATTGCCAATGTCTATGCCTAAACAAATGCCAAGACTTGATCAAATGACTATAATGAATATTGAAATTGCCTATGAAAATAAGTGTGCAAGTGAATAAATGCCTAGAATGTCTATGTAAAATGTCAACATGTGCGTGTGTGTAATCCAAAAGTGAGAGGAAAATACCATTTTATAGAAAATGTCATTTTGAGTAGACGAACGAGATTAATTGATGATGAGAACCTAAAATGAGAGGTCCAGATTAAATCTGAGAGTCCCTAATTAGGGTTAGGGAAAAATCCTTAATCGAACAGTAAGAATAATATCTCAGATAATCAGATCGACGGTGGAGAATAAATGAGGAAATTAATTAAAGAAATAAAGATTTTTGAAAAATCAAGAAGATAAGATTGCCTGATTTGTGAGATTCGAAAAATCAAGAAGATAAGATTTGAACTAAAGATTCGATTTAGAAAATCAAGAATCTGCCCAATTACTTGATTTTTAGAAGATTAGATACTATTTTGAATTAAATTAATTCAAAATAATGATTTTGTGAGATAATAAATAATCTTTTTCAGATTATTTATCAAAATGGACTGACAGTTCAGATTGAGATGACATTTTAAATAATTTAATTTATTTAAAATGAGAAGAATATTAATTGGCAATTAAATAATTAAATTTAATTATTTAATTTAGAAGATAAGATTAATCAATTAAATAAATTAATCAATTTATTTAATTAAGAGGATTAGTGACATATTAAATAAATAAATGTAATTCATTTATTTAATTAGGAAGAATTAAATGCAGAGGAAATCAAATAAATTAAGAGATTTATTTAATTAAGGAAGACTTAGACAATTAATGGCGTATTTAATAAATAAATAAAATTTATTTATTTAATAATCATGAAGAATAAATGACATGAATTAATTAAATAATTATGAATTATTTAATCAATAGTCGAATGTGGACCAAGGACATAATTAAATGTCATTTTTATGTTAGGATGAAAGTGGTAAAAATGAAGCTTGCAGGCCTAGGTCATTTTTAGTGTCTACATTTTGCCCCTCTTTGTCATAATGTCGCTTATCACGTTGTGACAAAGAAAAATAAGTCAAGAATATGCCCTAGCGAATGTACGGAGTATTATTGCCCCCTCGAGAAATTTTTCAAAATTTGGGCCGGCGACGGAAAAAATTGTAAAGGGTCCCGATAAATCAATTTAATGCTTAGAAAAATAATGGCGCAGTCGGTTTCGGATTCAGACATGTTTAAAACAGTCAACGAGGAAGTCAAAGGTGGTCAAATGAGCTTCCAGTAGTAACCCTCCTGAGAAAAATGTCATTTTGACCCTATAAATAAGTTGACAAAGGGGTAAAAGTCAATTCATTTCCACTTTTTACTTTGCAAATTTTGAGAGTTCAGAGCAAAAGACACAGTAGCGAGGATGGTGATTCTAGTGTCAGAGCATCGTGGGGAGATCATCTGGACCTTCAAACAGCTAGAGGGCTCAGAGCCAGCGGTATGTCCCCTTGCCTTGCTTTGTCATTTTTTCATTTTGCGTGTCAAATGCTAGTTTCTAGGGAAAACAACGAATGCATCATGACGCATATGCGTTCATGTAAGACGCAATCACTTTCACATTCGACGCATTTGATGCGTCGTGACACAAGTGCGACAATAAAAAATGTGGACCGGCAGTTTGCACCGCATTTGACAATTCGTGCAACGCATGTGACTTATCGAGTCGCATTTGACTATTGAAATGCCGCAATTGCCATTTTGTGACGCAGTCGCTGTTTTGAGAGATGCATATGCCAAGTCGTGTCACATTCGCCATGTTGCGACACAATTGCAAAATTTTGGGACGCAAGTGTGATAATGTGACGCAATTGACCTATTGAGATGCAACGCATTTGATGTTTGGAACGACATAGTTGACTTTTCGCGACACAATTGCTTGGTTGCGATGCAATTTCCTATGTCTTGACCACATTTAATTTCCATGTTTGTGTATCCTTAAATGCTTTTCATGATGCTGATAGTTGTCCAAAAAGTACTGATGCATTGTTCATCTTTTTGTAGAGGCAGCTTGCCCCTATCTATATGAGAGAGAGAAGACCGACCACCTTTCGGTTCACCAATCAGTTGGGCCCGCGAGAGCGGTGATGATTGATGCGCCTAGGTTTATTCTATGCTGCGTTCATGCCTGCCATTCAGGCAAATAGGGGTCTACTAATGGAGTTGTGCGAGCGGTGGCACTCAGAGACCTGCTCCTTCCACCTGCCGACAGGTGAGGCTACCATCACCTTAGAGGATGTCTACCATATTTTGCGAGTGCCAATTCGCGGGGAGCGGATTGTCTATGACCCTCGGCACGGCAACCAGACTTTCCATGCCTACTATCAAGATCAGGGTGCAAGACTAGGGATTCAGGGCTATGAGATCCAATGGGAGTTCATGGTGGAGCACTACGGGTGCTTTGATGCATTCTTGGTGACTATGATTGTAGGTATTTTGATTCCTGACCGACGGGGACATGGGTTCCCTATTGGCTGGGGAGACGTCCTGGTGGGTATGAGGCGAGACAGGACTATTTATGCTTGGGGTCCTTGTTTACTGGGGACACTTTATCACCAGCTACATAATGTTGTGTACAGGAGAGGAGAGAGCATCTCCTGTGGGATGACCCTGATGATGATTTGGGCTTGGGAGCACATTGTGATATTTCAACCTCCCATTGAGAGATCGCAGTTGGCCAATGGTATGCCCTATGCATACTATTATGCAGGTGTGTTACAGTAGACCCATATGGGAGAGACAGGGTGGTGGCGGCATCGTATCGACACGATGATATCCTTTATCTAGAGGTCGTACCAACATTGTGGTTAGTGGGATGACAAGGATGAGCACTTGAGTCTGTGTAGGCAGTTCAGGTACCTGATTGGCTGGACAGTGCAGACGTCCCTGATTATTGAGATGTACTTGCCACAGCGTGTTTTGAGACAGTTTGGAGAGTAGTAGGATGTGCCCATAGGGACAGCGAAGTATGCTCGATCATCCAAGGAGTACGCGTGGGGGCTAGCTATCCCCATGGCATTCATATAGCAACAGATAAATGAGTTAGTAGCCCAGGTTTGGGGTTGGAGGGGAGGAGTAGCGGATCCTGGTACGACTGCAACTTATGATTTATGGTGGAAGACACACAGGCCAGTGCCTTTGACGGATCCAGATGGGCCAGCACTAGTGGACAAATGGTCGGTTATTCTGCGGGTGCCACGAGCCAGACAAGGTGGTAGAGGTAGAGATGGAGGCAAAGGGAGAGGCAGAGGCAGGGGTGGAGATGGAGGGAGGGGTGGAGATGGAGGGAGAGATGGGGGTAGGGGTGGAGACGGAGGGAGGGGTGGAGATGATGGCGGAGATGGCTAGAGATGACAACGGGATGGTCAAAGACAGGTCTGGAGAGTGCGCCCATGTGTGGCGAGGGTAGCACTAGATGCTATCCCCGACGTTGGTGAGGAGGGGGAGAGAGAGAAGAGAGGACAAGGGAGGATGTGGCGGTGGGAGGGTAGGAGGAGGAGTTGGCGGTGGGAGGTCAGGAGGAGGACGTGGACGTGGTTGGGCAGGAGGAGGAGGCAGCGGTGGGAGGTCAGGAGGAGGAGGTGGAGGTGAGGGGATAGGAGGAGGAGATAGAGGTGACAGGACAGGAGGAGGAGGTAGAGGTGGGAAGGCAGGAGGAGGAGGCAGAGGATGATGATGACGAGGACGACGCCATGGATGAGGCTGAGAGACTTCTCAGATGGCGGATGGTGGAGGGGGAGGAGGAGATACCCTCTAGCTCAGGACTGCCCTAGGATGCCACAGCAGATCAGAGGGTGGTAGACCTACAGTAGAGATTGGATGCCAGCTTGGCACAAGTTAGATCTTTACTGTCAGTGTTGGAGGTAGCCTGGGTAGAGCAAGATCAGGCGGTGATCCGTCAGCAGGATGTAGCGCAGTGGTGCACAGATTTCACAGCATTATGTTCAAGACCTATGGGGCATATGGCCCGGGAGTTGGCCAAGGTGAGCACGAGACTAGGGTAGTACAAGACTTTGTACGAGTAGGTAGTGCCACCAGAGCGACGGGATCCGACTTTGTCACGGTCACAGTCAAGGATAGGCAGTGGCCGTAGATTAGGCAGTGCTACTGGCAGCAGGAGTCATACTAGTGCCAAAGGGTCTACCTCAATAGGGCACACTTCAGGGCATAGGTCACATCATTCACGCCGACATACTCCTAGTCCTTGGTTGACTGGTTTAGTACAAAGATCAGCACAGGTACAGCCACCAGTTGGTGATCCATCTACTACTTAGAGTCAAGCAGCAGTGACATCACAGATGTCCCTTACAGTTGAGATGACACCGTCTTTTGTAGCTCCATCAGTGGCATAGGAAGAGGTTACGACAGGTCCTATTTTTTCAGTACTAGCAACAGAGTTTCCATCGCCACATTCTTCACCACGATTGGATGATGAGAGTCTACCCTAGGGGCATTTTGTTATTATGACACACTATGTATATTATTTGAGCCTGCGAGCTCCATTTTTGGGATATCCCATGACTTTATCTTGTGACATTGTACATTTTTGAGATGATACTATATGATGATACAGTTTTGATGTGACCTACATGTGTTATGTGATGTTTTTTGATTTAATGCTTTATGATATGTATGATGTATGATGTTAGTTTATGATGCCATGTATGTCCTATGATGCTTATGTTGTGATATTGATGTCATGATAATGCAATGCTTATTTATATGTGATGATGATGATAATGATGTGCATAATGTATTTTAGTAAAAGATGCAATGTTGATGATTATGTTAATGCAATGTTTGTGATTATGTATATGATTAGATGTTGTGGATGTTGTATGTATGGACCTAATGCAGTGTTTATATGATCATGTATGCACTTATGTTTTTGGATGTCACAGGATATCATCATGAGGTGGACGAGAGAAGATGATGAGGCTAATGAGAAAAGATGACTGGATCGAAGAAAAGAAGATGACTAGACTAATGAAAATGCATGTTAATTACTAGACCAAATCCTTCAAAACTTTACCATAGGACATTAGTATTTATTGCTCTTAATCATCATTGGGCAGACTATTGTAATGGCCAAGAAACACCATGATATGACATAGATCAAGGTGTGCAAGGTCATACCATTACGTAAGACAAACAGTCACAGACAAGGATGATCATGACTCATACTAGGACCGTGTTTACCCTAGTCTTTTTGCCATAATCAACCACATGCAGAAAAAAGACAAGGACAAATCATGAAACGTCACTGCTTCTCTAAATCCTGTTTCCAGGAATTCCTTGAGAAACTAGTAGCATGCTTTTCGAAAATACAAAAACAAATAAAGCCCTTACCATGGTATGTCATTGTTTTTCTAAATCCCCAAAAATAGGACCTCATTGAGAAACTAGTAGTCATGCGTGTCAATTGACATGATACGTCGCTACTTCTCTGAATCCTGCTTAGTGGGATCTCGCTGAAAAACTAATATCATGATAAAAACTAAAAGATAATTGTCAAGTGTTTGCCAAGTGCGTCTGGATATCCATTGTTCTGATGCCAAGATGCCATGTTTGATAATGTTGAGGTGTCAAAATGTTTAAAGTTTTGATGACCTTGGAAAATGTCAGGAATTGGTGAATTCAGGAAGGACACATCCTGAATAATGTCGATGACAAGAGGATTTGATCCCTAATGGTCATAAAGGGTCCCTCGAAATAACGACGATGCCTAGGAAGGACACATCCTAAGGCATAAATGACAGCGTTGGTTCTTCAGAAGGACACATCTGAAGAATACTGATGTCATGAAGAGTGATCTTTAGATGTTAAGAGGATCACTCAAAATGTCGAATGATGATGACAACACCTAGGAAGGACACTTCCTAAGGCGTAAATGACAGAGGTTATCGTTCAGAAGGACTCATCTGAAGACTAACTGAAATTTGATAGTTTGACTGATTTATGATGGTTTGACTTGCTCTGACTGAGTTTGACTTGTGTTTGACCATATGCCAATATTGCCTTGATGATATGAGTGATGTGCTGATGAGATTGCCATGCTGAATAAATGATTGTTTTACTTTGTTTTAGGAGTTTCCCCATGTGGAAATTGATTGAAGATTTTTGACGTGTGTGCCAGTGTAGTGCCATGAACCTTAATGGACTGACCTAGTGCGGCCTCGGGAGCTCATCAACAGATGGCCTTGCCTACGTCATACACTCAGAGACCTCGTAGTTCAACACGACCAATGACTTTGTCTTGATGAGCAAAGATTGCATTATGATTTTATTTTGACAAACCTAAAAGGACTGACCTAATGTCTCAGGGACTCAAAATGTGAGTCTTGCCTACATAGCAAGTGCGCAGAGACAACGTAATTCAACAATGACAAAGACTGATTGATATGACCGACTTTGACAAGAGATGACAATGTGTTTGTGCTTTTCGAGCAGTCTGATGTTTTTTTTTGTGGTTTTCTTCAGGATGTTTTATGATTTTGATTTTTTTTTTTTAGGTCTTTCTTCCAGACTTTTTACAATGTTTTTGGTCATTTTTTCAAGGCTTTTTGCGATGTTTTTGTCTTTTTTTAGGACTTTTTACGATGTTTTTGTCTTTTTTCAGGACTTTTTGTGATGTTTTTGTCCTTTTTAAGGACTTTTTGCGATGTTTTTGTCTTTTTTCAGGACTTTTTTGTGATGTTTTTATCTTTTTTTAGGACTTTTTGTGATGTTTTTGTCTTTTTTTCAGGACTTTTTGCAATGTTTTTGTCTTTTTTCAGGACTTTTTTCCAATTGCCAAGATCATGTGCGACATCCACTATAGTTTCATCATAAAAAATTTTGCCCCCAGTCAGGTCCAAGACTTAGCCATTTTAATGAACATGGACGGGATATTGCTGGTTTACAAGATGGACAGTCGTCAGGACTTGATGTCAATCATTTATCTACTATGACAAGTAGGATAGGATGTGGTGACGATTTGCAGAATAATGGCAAAAATACCTTTCATCCTAGGCCAAGTTAGACAAAGTGACAGGAGATGGCAGAGCAATGATTGATTACGCATGGTGCCTATTTGCCAAGTTTTCACCATGGTACCTGTCCAAAGCACCTATTTGCTAGGTTTTCACTATTAGATGAATCATTTCTCTTTACTATTTTCTTGACTTTTTGATTTTTGATTTTTTTTTTTAATTTTTTTTTGGTGTCACCAAGACGCCTGTTTGCCAGGTTTTCATCAGGGTGATGATTTTTTAATGTTTCATTTTTTTTTTGTATTTTATGGTTTGTCGCTACATCCTCTGATGCTATGCGTAGAACCTTCGAAGATGTAAATTGTTGATGGGCTCTGTCAATTGTTCTCCATCTGGAGTTGCTAGTTGATAAGCTCTAGAACCAAAAGAAGATATGATAATGTATGGACCCAGCCAGTTTGGTTCAAATTTTTCTAGCTTTTCTCTATCTGCTTGGTTCTTGGGGTTCTGCATGAGAACTAGGTCACCAATGTCAAAATTTCTAACCATAACCTCTTTATTGTAGCTACGACAAAGACGGTTTTGATATGCTTGGAGATGGTTCAATCAATTTTGTCCTCTTTCTTCCAGCATTTCCAGCTCGTGCAAGCGTGATTGTCGGTACTCCTCTTCATTAGTTAGACCCTTCAGGGAGACTCGTAGCGAAGGAATTTCGACCTCAATGGGTAAGATGGCCTCAGCGCCAAAGACTAGGGAAAATGGGGTGGCCCTGTAGGAGTACGAATGCTAGTTCGGTAAGCCCACAGAGCAGGGTTGAGTTGTATGTGCCAGTCATGGCCAGCGTCATTGATAGTCTTTTTGAGAATTTTGACAATGGTTTTATTGGATGCCTCAGCTTGGTCGTTTCCTTGTGGGTAGTATGGAGATGAAAAGTGGTGTTGGATATGGAATCGCTCGCATAACTCACATACATCTTGGTTTTTAAACAGATGTCTGTTGTTAGTGATGATGGATTGCGGAAGGCCATACCGACAAATGATGTAGTTAAGGATGAACTTTGATATTTGTTTGCCGGTAATATATTTCAATGGGATGGCTTCAATCCACTTTGTGAAATACTCAGTGGTAGTGATAATGAATTTATGGCCATTGGAAGAGGTTGGATGAATCTTACCCATGAGATCAAGTCCCCATTGAGCAAAGGGCCAAGGAGAAGTGATCAATCGAAGTTCTTGTGCTGGAGCATGGACCAAATCACTGTGAATTTGACATTTGCGACAAGTCCTGACATATTCAATTGCATCTTTTTCCATTGTCGGCCAATAATACCCAAGTCTCATTACCTTCTTAGCCAGAGTAGGACCACTCGAATGAGATCCACATATATTGTCTTGCACTTCTTGTAAGGTCGTACATGCTTCGTCGGTGTCAAGACATCTAAGGAGGGTATCATCGAAACTACGATGGTAAAGGGTGTCACTGATAATGGCATACCTTGCAGATTTCCTAATGAAGGACTTCCTTTGGTTATTGGACAGGTTCAGTGGAAGGGTTTGAGACTTTAGGTAGTCGTAAATGTCCTAATACCAGGGAGAGTTGGGACCAAAAAGTTCGCAAACCATTTTTGATTCTTGGATATCATATGCCGGTATCAAGAGCTGTTCTACTAAGAACTCAAATTGTGACACATTTTTAGGGATGTCCAAGAGAGAACTAATAGTAGCCATTGCATCAGCTGCCTTATTCTGTGCCCTGGGGATTTGTTCAAAAGAAATCAATTGGAAGTATGTCAGGAAACTGTCCACCATCCTCTTGTAGGGAAGCAACTTCTCATCTTTTGTTTCATAGTCATCATTCATTTGGTTGATCACAAGCTAGGAATCCCCAAATACAAGCAATGTCTGAATTTTCCATTTGATTGCCAACTTGAGACCTATGACTAGTGCTTCATATTCGGCAATGTTATTTGTACAAGGGAAAGTGATCCTGAATGACTTAGGAATTGAATCCCCCTATGGTGTGATAAACAAGATTCCAACGCCTAAGCCATGACCAACATGAGACCCATCAAAATATAGCTTCCATGGTGCCACCGGTTTTGCATGAAAAATGGACTCATCAGGAAAATCAATTACTAGTGGATGAGTGACTTGGATTGGTGCATCTGCCAGCTGATCTGCTATTACCTACCCTTTTATTGCCTTATGCTCGACATATTGTATGTCATACTCGCTTAGTATCATGACCCATTTTTCCAGCCGACCTGTTAATGCCACCTGACTTAAGAGATATTTCAGTGGATCAATCTTGGCGACCAGTTGTGTCTGATGACTGAGCATATAGTGTCATAGTTATTGGGACGCAAAGACAACAGTGAGGCATGCACATTCAATGTATGTGTAGTTCAACTCATACCCTATCAATGTGCGACCGATGTAATATATTGCTCTTTCTTTTCCTTCATGATCATTTTGTGCCAACAATACCCCCAGTGCTGAACTAGTAGTTGAGATGTATAAAATTAATGGCTTTCCATGAATAGGAGGCATGAGGACTGGTGTTGACAGTAGGTAATCTTTGATTTGCTGGAAGGCCTCTTGACATTTATCCGTCCATACAAAGGGGATACCCTTGTGCAACAGATACTGAAATGGATGACACTTATCTGCCAATTGGGCTATGAAATGCCGAATAGACTGTACTCTGCCTTGTAAAGTTCTTAGTTCACTGATTCCTCTGGGTGGAGGCATGTCTATGATTGCTTTGACCTTTTCTGGATCGACCTCTATGCCTCTTCGGGAAACTATGTACCCCAAGATTTTACCTGATGTGACCCCAAAAACACACTTCTTAGGGTTTAATCAAACTTTGTACTCTTCAAGTCTCTTGAAAATTGTGTCGAGTACCTTCAAATGATCTTTCCTTGTTGTTGATTTGGCCAAGAGGTCATCTACATAATCCTCCATTATTTTGTGCATCATGTCATGGAAGATCGTGGTCATAGCCCTTTGATATGTGGCACCTGCATTTTTGAGACCAAAGGGAATGACGTTCCAATAGTATGTACCCCATGGGAAAGTAAATGTTGTTTTGTGTTGATCTTCAGGAGCAATGCGAATCTAATTATAGCCACAGAAACCATCCATGAGGGATAGCATCTCATATCCTGCAGTTAGGTCAACTATGATGTCAATGTTTGGCAAAGGAAAGTCATCCTTTGGACATGCTTTATTTAGATCCTAAAAGTCTGTACATACACGAATAAACCCATTTGGCTTTGTCACCGGCACTAGGTTGGAAATACATTCAGCATAATCTATAGACCTAATGAATCCGGCATCCAGTAATTTCTTTAACTTGGCCTTGACCAATAGAGCAACTTGAGGGTGCATTTTGTGCAACTTCTACTTGACTGGTTTAGCATTGGGTAATAGTGGTAGATGATGCAGAACCAGTTTGGGGTCCAATCCTGGCATGTCAGCATAGGACCATGTGAAGTTGATTTTCTGTTCTGCAAATAATTTATGAAATTCCGGTTTCTCTTCGTTAGTCAATGATGCAACAAATACGACCATCTTGGGGTCTTCTGCAGTTGAAATGTTATCCTCTATTGTGTCCTCAATAAGCATGGCCAATTTCTTTTGTTGCACGGGGAGAAAGTCCAGTCCTCCATCTTTGGGTGCCTCAGAGAGGTTTTCACCTATAGATATGTTCTTTATTTTTACTATTTTATCGTCAAGAGGCGCCTTTTGGTTTTCACCTAGAGATGTTTCACTTTTTGTTTTATTTTTACTTTTACTTTTGCGACTAGAGGACTAAACAGTCTCACCGAAGTATGTCGTGCAGTCTAAATCAATAGAAAATCCTGATTTGTGGTCCCCACTGGGTATGCCTTCTCTCAGTCCCATAAAGTCAGCAATTGCCTCATCATTCTGAAATGTATCTAGCACTGGCGGTCCTTGCTGGTCCCAATCGACTAGGTTAGGGTAAACTAAGGAGATGCCATCATCCATGTTGGTGAATTGGGGTGAGGATGCAAACAACATACAAACATGTTCAGTGATGTTGTAGATGAGATTATCATCATCCAACTCGACATCGGACTCTATCCAATATCCTCCTTCAATAGTGTCATATTCGTTGTCAAAATAAGGAGTGAAGGTTGTAGAGCCCTGGTTGTCAATGTCATCTGATACCTCGGATGGATTGGACTGATGGGGTTTAGATGATGGGTGTTGTACATCATGGGAGGTGGTAGTAGGACTTTGACTATTTGGTGCCTGTTCAATTTTGAATGTTTGCCAAAACCATTGTTCAGAGGTCAGTTCCCCTGGTTCGACAAACAAATCATCAAGACAACAGTCACTTAGGGATCATTCTGAGCCAAATTCCCACTCATGGGAGTCTATTTTGGTGAGGGTTTCCCTAGTAGTCTCGACACTATCTGAAGCATGTACTCGCTCATTTGAAAGTCCTGATATACGTCGATCGTCATTGTTGGGTGATCCAAACCCTAATCCAAGATACTTTAGAATTTGAAAAGTTTCTATGGGTTCCCTTCAACCAGTTTTATTTTTTCCTAGGCCACTAGTACCGTCGTAGCCTTTGGCCTTCATTATGTCATAACCTTTGCCATATCTTTGAACTGGTAACGGGGGTAGTGTGACCATATCCTTTGGAGATCTGGGCATTGTTGTTATGTTGTATGCTATGTGTAGTTTGAATTCTCTGCAGCCAAGGTCCTGGATTTTGATAGTGGATTCAGTCTTAGGGCTAGTGGAAGGTGGTGGTATCGTGGAAGACATGGATGGAGTGGATGTGGAAGATGACGTGAGTGTGGAAGGGTCGATATACTTGGATGATGAGGAGCCAGGTGCTTCTCAGTTAATAGGTACTCAGTTTTCGGAGATACCCCTTAAGTTTGTACAATATTGGAAAGGGTCAGGGTCTCCGTATATGGTTACTTCTGTGCTGTCAAATGGAAACTTGAGGCATTGGTGTTATGTGGATGGGACGGATTTTAAGGCATGAATCCATGGATGGCCTAGCAATATGTTATACGGTAGTTCCAAATCTAGGACATGGCAAGTCGTGTCCATGATGACCGGTCCCACTCTGATTGGGAGAGAGATAATGCCACGTGAAGAGCATTCCTCGTCATCGTATGCTTTGATCACTATACATTTCGTTGGGTCTATGCACGCATCAGAGAACCCTAGAGATTTAACCAATTTGAGGGAGCATATGTTCAATCCTGCTCCGCCATCTACTAAAACTCGTCTAACTTTGTGCTTGTGGATAAAAGTTTCTATGTGTAATGCGTCATTGTGGTTGGTTTTATGTGATGAGTAATCTTGATCTGAGAAGGTGACGTGGTACGGCGTAGTGAGATATCCCACCATAGTTTCAAATTGATTGACATTGATGTCCTTGGGGACCGACGACTCTAGGAGAGTTTTATCTAGGATTTCCTTGTGCACGGGAGAGATACGAAGCAGCTCAAGGATAGATATTTGCACAGGAGTTTTTCCTAGCTGGTCAATGAGGTTGAACTGACTCTTGGGTTTCCACTACTGTGTGGTTGGGACAGGTTATGGCTGTTTAGCAGGTGGAGTAGGTTGTGATTGTTTAGTAGATGGGCCTGGTATAGTGATTTTGGCTTGTCTAGCAGGAGGTGGACCAGCTATAGTGACCTTGCCACTTCGAGTAGTAGCATTACATTGGGGTGCTCTTTTAACCGTAATGGTATTGATGTATTCATTTTTAGTTTGGACATTGTTTATAATAGGTCCACCAGAATAGTTGTACTTGACTCGGGTGAAGTTAGCTTGATTATGTGGGCCTGAAGTGGAAGCATTATGAGAACCATGGTCCTGCAGTGGATTCTTGTGGATAGTATGATCTGAATTGGAGGCGAATTATGATCCACCTACTTTGATGGTGTGACTTTCGATAAGGTCTTGTATTATGTTTTTCAATTGTCGACATTTAGAGGTTGTATGCCCTTTTGCTCGATGGTATTCACAAAGTGCATTGTCATTCCACCATGCTAGTTTGAATTGTCCTAGGTCATACGATTTTGGTTCTGGAAGTATGATGACCCCATGCTGGAGGCATTTGTTAAGGACTTCTTCAATGGGTTCACCCAAATGGGTGTGCGATCCCTAGGAAATTGTCTCATCTAACGGTATTGTCCCTGATTGTTTTGACCGCTTTGGTTGTTTGAAGAAGTATTGGGAGGAGGTGTCAATGTCGTTGTTGGTCTGTTTTATTGTTGAACCCCTTTCAAGGCCAATACAGGACCTACAGTGTTTGCAGTCTTGGTGTTGACAACACCATCGTTTGTAACGTGCTTATTTTTAACCCAATATTTGTTTTTGTCGGCAGGTGGACTGATGTTTGTGTTTTTGGAACCATATCTCAGTTCTCCCTTTGTGATAAGGGCTTTCTCAATCTGGACCCCTTTTTCAACTAATTATGTGAAGTTTGTGCAACAATGTATTTGCAATGCAAATTTTAGGGGCCCTAGAAGTGTTTGGACAAACATGTCGACTTTTTCCCTTTCAGGAATGTCAATGTGACATCGACTAGCGAGGCTTCTCCATTTTTGAAAGAATGGAATAAATGTCTCACCAGAATCTTCTTGTGTGAGATTACACAAGTTAGTGATAGAGGTATCCATGTCGATATTGTACGCATAATTTCTTATGAATTTTTGTTTAAGCTCATCCCATGTCTGGATATCCTTTTGAGTTGAAAACCATTCAAGGGCTTGACCTACCAAGCTTTTAGAAAAAATTCTCATCAAGTATGTTTGTTCGTAGGCGATGTCCATACAATTGGTTGTGAATTCGCGAACATGTTCAATGGGATTTATCTTGCCTCTATATTTTGTGAAGTTGGGTGACACATATCCTGGCAGAAATGGAGGCATGTATAAGCTCATGTCGAATGGGTATACATTTAGGTCATATGATATTTTTGATTTCTTGCTTGAAATGTACATGTTTTGGATAGTTTTCTCCATATCCCTCATTCTTGTTTTGAGGGCATCCATATCAGGGTCATTTATGTTTTCGTACATTGGATTGCCTGGTACACCATGTGTTCCTATTTTTTGTGCGTGAATATTTGTGTATTGTGGCAGTATGGATAGTTGTGGTATGTATGACATGTTGTTGGTATTGGAAGTTATGAGTGGGTGCATGTTGATGAGTATGAATGTTAGATGAGTAGGTTGGGATGTGTCCCCCAACCATGTGTGTCATTATTTGGGGGATGTTATGTCCATGGATGTTATGGTGTGTTAATGATGTCATGTGTTGTGTTATTTGGCCACCTTGTGTAAATTGTTGATTTTGTACAAGGGGAACGTTTGTGTTTGTACCTTAGAAGACAATGACATTTGACTATGTTGTCATGTTAACGTTTTGTTGTTGTCCTTGGATAAATATACATCTTGTGCCTCCTCCCAAAGGATTTTGTGAAATACCACTGGATGGATATGATGAAGTTGTGTTCATGGTAGTAAAGGGAGGTGTCAAGGGGGGGTTGTTGTGACTTGATGATGCCCCCGTGGCATTTACTGTCGTGGCATTGACTGTTGTGATATTTGTGGTGTTGGGGATGTTGGGGGTGTTTGGGACGTTGGGAGTGGTATGCACTGTCATTGTGGTCCCAAAAGAAGTATTGCTCGTAGTATTTGGAAGTTGACCACTATGTGTCATGTTATGTGCATTGTTGGCATTAGGGTCAGGAGGTGTCAAATTTAGCGTGTTAACATCAAATCCTTGTGGTAACTTAGCTCCTTCACTCAAGAGCATAGCTAAGAATCTGTCTTTGTCTTGACAGACCATTATTTCAACGAGTTGATAGGCCTCTAGGTCTTGTGCCAATGCCTCTAAGTTTTCCTGAACTAGTTGGCCATTTTCATCTTTTTGCAAGAATTGTTTGAATGGACTGTTTGATGAGGATTGCGTTGTCATTGGAGGTTGATTGTCTAAAAATGGATCGTAAAAGGTCCAGTTTGGGTCATGTGGAGGATTGTTGAAAGTAAACGTGGGGTCTTGTCGAAATTTTTCCATTTGTCTCTTTTGTTTTTGAAGTCTAGTTTCAACCATAAATGAGATTGCTCAAATGGGAATGACAACTAAATGCAAGTATAACACTACGTGAAGTCTAAGTTCAAGATGACGACTAGAATGACTAATGTTTTTTGGATTTTCGTGAATAGGATATGCAATGTGTAATAATGTAAGACAAGGTTATCTAAGCACTTCGAAGCTCAAACTTTGTTTTTGATTTTGACTGCTAAAGTACGTTGTTGAAAATGACAAGGTGAGAAGGTCTAAATGACTAGTGAGTTTTCCTAACTAGACTTTTGAGTTGGAAAAAATCTCACAAAAGAGGATAATGACTAAAAAGGGGGTTTGATAACTTAGTCCAAGAGGGCCTAATTTTGAAAATAATGTCTTTGCAAAGTGTGCTTAATATTTTCCTAATCCTAAGTATGCAAAATGTGAACCTAGGGATAATCATATGCAACAAAAAAGAATGAAGTGTGAAACCTATGGTGATGAATGCAAACTAATGGTCAAGACTTTGAGCAATTTTCAATTTTGGTTTCTGACAGAATCTCCCTGGAAACAATGGTTGAAAAATGGTTGAAAACTTGAAGACCTCAGGTGTTGAATGTAAATTTTAAAATTTTGACAGGAAAATATGTCGTTTGAAGCTGCAAATGCGTCACAGTTTAGCAAATGCGGTTCATTTTTGTGATTGCGGCTTTTGGACTGTTAGATGCAACTTGATTTGGCATATGCATCTTTTCAGTGTTCAAATGCATCGTGACACCTACAAATGCGGTGTTCTAAGTATCAGATGTGGTTTAACAGAGCTGTTGTGTTGCAGAAAATTAGTTGCGGTTCGACAGATGCGACTTAGTTTAATTTCAAAATGATTTTTCTTGTCATTTTGATGGAAATTTTGATCTATTTGGAGAATGTTTTGTTTTGAACTATGATAGAACCAGAAGACACTTGACAAACATAGTGTTTTAAATGTAACCAAACACACATCAGATAAGCACAATCCTAGGTTAGGCCGTGACAATATTCACAAGATTCCATGTGGGTTTCCCCAACCGCATATCTGTAGCGTGTGAATTCAGAAGCTTGGATGCACGGGCTCCCCCTTATAGTGCACTCTCTTCTCAGGCCAACCAAGCTTCCAACCCCCATGAAACTCCCATAGTGAGCTTATCACCTCTACTACAAACTGCGAAAGTGTGGATGCCTTCACACCAACCGGTGCTGTGCTAGCAAATAGAAGGATTTTGGCTTTTTATACAAGAGTTTTTAGTTAGGGACCCCCGTTCGAGTGGCCATACATGGGGAAAGAGACTAATCACCATTAAGGTGGCACTCTAGCCTGAAGAGGTTAAGCTTAACAGGGTTTAAGGGAGTACAACTCCATCCGTATGACACATCTGCACAAGCAACCTTAGGCTTTCCCTTAAGGTTTACATTTATATACCGGTTGGGGGTAGCTTGGCTTTAGCTCCATTGCCAGTTTGAGTCGTGTTGGGGTGATGAAATCCCTAGGCAGGCCCAATTTCTAGAGTTGGTAACCATTTCTCTTACACCCAAGATTGCCCGAAAGCGCGAGGGGAGAGGATACTCCGATATACAAAGTCAGGGTAATAACAAATAAAGATGGGTCTAGTTTTTTGATCATGAGGTTTTCACCAAGTGAGAGCATACTCACCTACCATCTTGCAAACACAATCAATCAAAGAAGACATGAATGTTCTTTTTAGGTACACCAAAGTTAAATGTTTGCTAATCTATGAAAAACAAGCACAATGTTTGTTTTATGCTGTCTTCGACATTCGAATCTACAAAAAAATATCTGTAGTCTCTTTATGCAATGATCTTTGACACCCGAATAGTAACTGCCACACGCTACAACTGAAGATTAGTAACACAAAAATCTAAGCTAGCCAACATGCAGGAATGAAAAACCAGGAAATTAGAAAAATAGAAAACTAGAAAAGAAACCAGAAACCAGAAAAACCTTAAAATCCAAAAATCAGAATGTCAAAAATGAAAGAAAATTTTTACTAGTCAAATCTAGCACGACAGATCAGATGCATCGTTCAGGACTTTGAATGCGTCTCGACTGATCAGATGCGTCGTTCCAGGTATCAATTGTGGCTTATCAGGGCGATTGCGGCTCTTCTGTCGGCAGATGCATCACGACACATCAAATGCATCATGATGTTTTTAAAAAATAGTTGCGCCGATCCGTACCTATACCTGCAAAATAGCAAAAAACACCAAAAAAATGTATGGAAAACCAAAAAAACGGAGTCGGGATCACCAATGTAATCAAGGGATTTCTTTTAGGTTTGATTAGGAGTGTTAGCAATAAATCATAAATGGCAATGAAACCCAAAGATCTTACAAAACACAAAGGAAGTAAAATAGAAAACGATTATACATAATCGCTGAGACTTCCATGATTCACTTTTGTAATACCTTCTTGCTTGCTGGATGATGTTGCCCTCAGATTCGTCGTGCAAGCAAATCTACAAATGCCTAAGTCCTATACCAAGCTTTGAAGGATTTATGCTATGTCTAAATGCCTATTCCTATAACTATAATTGCCAATGTCTATGCCTAAACAAATGCCAAGACTTGATCAAATGACTATAATGAATATTGAAATTGCCTATGAAAATAAGTGTGCAAGTGAATAAATGCCTAGAATGTCTATGTAAAATGTCAGCATGTGCGTGTGTGTAATCCAAAAGTGAGAGGAAAATACCATTTTATAGAAAATGTCATTTTGAGTGGATGAACGAGATTAATTGATGATGAGAACCTAAAATGAGAGGTCCAGATTAAATCTGAGAGTCCCTAATTAGGGTTTGGGAAAAATTCTTAATTGAACGATCAGAATAATGTCTCAGATAATCAGATCGACGGTGGAGAATAAATGAGGAAATTAATTAAAGAAATAAAGATTTTTGAAAAATCAAGAAGATAAGATTGCCTGATTTGTGAGATTTGAAAAATCAAGAAGATAAGATTTGAACTGAAGATTCGATTTATAAAACCAAGAATCGCCGATTACTTGATTTTTAGAAGATTAGATACTATTTTGAATTAAATTAATTCAAAATAATGATTTTGTGAGATAATAAATAATCTTTTTCAGATTATTTATCAAAATGGACAGATAGTTCAGATTGAGATGACATTTTAAATAATTTAATTTATTTAAAATGAGAAGAATATTAATTGGCAATTAAATAATTAAATTTAATTATTTAATTTAGAAGATAAGATTAATCAATTAAATAAATTAAAAAAATTATTTAATTAAGGAAGACTTAGACAATTAATGACGTATTTAATA
The DNA here is from genome assembly GCA_007258455.2 of Sequoia sempervirens. Classification (NCBI taxonomy): domain Eukaryota; kingdom Viridiplantae; phylum Streptophyta; class Pinopsida; order Cupressales; family Cupressaceae; genus Sequoia; species Sequoia sempervirens. The sequence continues at coordinate 197,626,194 of VDFB02353493.1, read as the reverse complement.
AATAAATAAAATTTATTTATTTAATAATCATGAAGAATAAATGACATGAATTAATTAAATAATTATGAATTATTTAATCAATAGTCGAATGTGGACCAAGGACATAATTAAATGTCATAATTATGTTAGGACAAAAGTGGTAAAAATGAAGATTGCAGGCCTAGGTCATTTTTAGGTGTCTACAATATGATCCTTGACTCGACCTGGAATTTGGTGAGCTCCTGCGCCATCAATACCTCAACCTTCAGATTGACTGGACTTTTCTTTTGTCGGACAGGTTTAGATCCTTCTTCCAAGTCAATGGTATGCTAAATTATGCCTGGGTCATACCTTCTTAGATCATCATAGGTCCAAGCGATAACTCTGTCATATTTGAAACATAGATCCTTCAGTCTTCTCTTGTCCTTGTGAGGAACTTATTTTCTGACTTTTAACTATCTATCATTTCTAACATCAAGCTCTTCATAGTCCCTAGCATCTATAGTGAACCTTTCCTTACCATTTCTCTCATCTTCACAGTTGAATAGATTCTCTGGGGAAATCAATCCTCAAGGAAGCTGGTTTCCCTTTAACTGGATGACTTACACTTCGAGAAATTCTTCTCTTGGTGGTGAATATTCGGAAGTTTTTCCTCCTTTCTATATGAAAGCAACAATCTGAATGTCACAATACAAAACTTTCTAGTTTTCATCATTTTCAGGAATTGAGGGTCGAACGATGAATTTTACCGCATTCTACTTTGTTGAATCAAAAATTGGTTCAAATTGTGAACTGAGAGAGGCCATCTAATCAATAACACTATTTTGAGATCAGGGAATAAATTGTATATTGAAGGATTCAAAGCTCTCAATTAAGTCCCAAATCCACTATTTGTATGACCTCATCCTTGTATTTTTATAGTCTCTTGCCCACGTACCTAACTCACCACTAGCTCTGAATCTTCGAAAGCTTGTACTATCTTTATACCCATTCATTCTACAAGGATCATACCATGGACCAAGGTCTATATTCAGAATCAAGGTATGTGCAAGATCATGATGGGCCAAAAAGTGGCAATATGATGGGTATTTGTAGGGTATGTGGCTGACGACTTTTTTTAAACCCAAAATTGATGAAATGAAAAGGGTTTTTAAAGGAGATTCTCAGCTTTCCACCAATATAAATTATGCTTTACTTTGAATTTAATAAATAATTATTATTTATTTTCTATTTGAATTATGACTAAAGTCCTGATTGATAGGCTGATTGAAAAACATCTATAGCTTTCAAACAGTATCACATTTTTGGAATACAAAATATGCATCACATTCTATGCTTCACTTACTATAAGATTAAAAAAAGAAAAATTGAATTTCATGAATTTTTGACCAAGTTAAGGTGGTCAGACACACAAATTTTTATATTTTTTAAAAGTTACAATAAAAAATTCATAATTAATTATTTACTTGGAAAAAATTACAAAAAAATATGCATCACATCTGGACATGAGTCCTATACTTATGTATAAAATCTTATAAAAAAATATTATCATTTTATTGTGGTTAGGGTGGTTAGACAGACACCTATTTCTTATTTTTTTCCCCTAAAATTAATTACTACTGCATTGAAATTTCAAATTTTCACTATGTATATATATATTTTTAAATAAACCTAGTAGTTTAGAAACTATATTCAATTTGCTATAGATTCTATTCTTACATATTTTTGAAATAATATAGATAACTTATTCAAATTTTTACGTCAAGTTGCCTAACTCTGATTTTTTGAAATTTTTTGCCACTTAAGGGCCTATTTTTTCCATGATGATCTTGCACTTACCTGTCATTTTTCAAGCATGAGAACAAAAAATGGTAAGCTTTGAGAGTCTCTAATCCTATTGGAGATACTAGTCGGACACTCGCTCGAGAGCTAGCTTTACACTTGGCACCATCAAAATACAGGGTCCATAGATGATTATCTCCTAGATCATCATATTCCTCCTAATCTTTCATCAATTTTGGGAAGACCTGATCATCATCGAAAATCACATAGGTGCATAGCCCTGTTGCATGAAAGTTGTCAAATGGATCAGAGTCAATGAATTGGTTGAGTAGCACTTCTTCTTTGGGAGTCCGATCACTTGTATCTTCCTCATCTTCCAGCATTTCCACACAATATCTCTCCTGCTGAGAGATGGAGGTATGCGCCGCTTCAAAGCATAGGACTGCATTGTCCGCAATGTGTTTGGGATGCAAATATTTAGAAAAAATATTCATCTTCTCCTCGTGCTTGGTTCTCAATATTAGGTGTGACGAGTTGAGTGCTAAGTATCCACGAAGCTTCGCAGTGAAATCTCTTGAAAGAAACATTCCAAAGACCGATGTAATGTTTATCACTACTATTTCTTATGTAGTTATTTGAGTTGGACATGAGAAGAGGATCAAAGATAGATATTTTATACAACCGATGGTTGGAACCTTCTTCTCGTCTAGTTACATGATTCCTTTCTCAAGGGGTTCATACTTAAGTTTTAGGGCATCAACCAATTTTTTTGGCATGACAGTTGTGCTAGCCCCTGAATCAATCATATTATTATGCAGAAGCTTATCTCCCACAATAAGTGTTAAAAAGAAAGGCGTGGGATTTGGATTTCTTACCTCTATCTCATTTGCAATGCTCACATCATTTGCATAACTATTGGTTTTGGAACTTGAGGGACTAGCATGGATCCTCTTTTTCTGCTTTGGATACATGATGGAATCACGTCCATCTGTGGAATTTTTTCTTCTTTTTTCAATGCTTCTTGAAGTAATGTCTTTTGTTCGGGAATAGATATGATGTCCTATAGAGATACGTTGGAAGGTTCCTTCTTCAATTGTTCCACCATGTTAAGCACTCTGAATGGTTGGGTCTTAGGCTTGAATGTTGGTATTTCTCTCATTTTTAGAAGAAAATATTCCGTCGTGACTGGGTTCGGTGCCTTGCTCACCTCATTTTCTAGCAATGGCAAATTGTGAGGTTGTGGAATAGGTCAGACTCTAGGAAATGGAATTTTCTTTTCTAGTAGTGGCAGTTGACGTTGCTGAGGACGTGGAAAATCTTGATGCACGTATTCTCCCATGAGCCTTCTTTTGTATCTTGTGTTGTAATCTGACTATAATTTTGGGGCACTAGTCATCAGAGCTTTGTTCACAAACAATGCATCTTCTTCTTCCATCCATGAAAATAGTGCTTGATCGGGCATGATATCCAACTCTTTCTCCAAGGACATTAATTGCATTTGTGCCCTGAAACGAGCATTTTCCATTTTGGAAGACTCATATTCATGTACATTCAGGATCATGCCCTTGCTTCTTTTTTTTGCTATCTTTTGTTGCATATTCCCCCTTGGAAAATTTTGGGGCATATGGCTATAGTTGCATGGAAAGCACCATACATTCTCATCTTTCACCAAATTGTTCTAGTCTGGAATCAACTTTTTACTCGAGCTTTCTTTGACCATCTTTAGTGGCATGGTGACTAGAACTATTTGGCTCACAGACGTCGCCTATTGACTTCCTCCTTTGGAGGATCCCTAGTATGGATTTTGTTGATAAGATGTTTTTCCCCCACCATAGGTTTGGGTGGTCTGCTTCGGGGGCATTGCTTGCTATCATTTGATAATGACCAACTCATTAACAAAAGTCTACATGAGACTCTTCATGTCATTGATATCTGCTACGATTTAGGAAGAGCCTGACATGCTTGTTTGGGTGGAAAGATACATGTACATAGACTGTGGTGTAGCCAACGTCAATTGTGTAGCAGGGGAATTTGGAGTAGCTTCCTCCCAGAGAACACTAGAGATTTCTACAAATATAGGCATCAAAGGTCTTGGTAGAGGCTTCCCAACATCAATTAAACTATTTTTTGCATGGACAACCAACTCATATGCGTTGGTTACGATATCCTCTCCCATGGACATTATCATCACTACAATGTAAGAGTTGAGGGCCTTCAAATAGAACATGAACACCATTGTGGCTTGGGGCTGAGCAATCATAGGGATCCTTTGCTAGGTCTTGTGAAACTTGGTGTTAAAATCACTCATGGCCTCTTGTGAAGCTCTCTTGATGGCAATTAGTTGTTGCAGTAATGAAGAACGGTCTCCTTTCTCTGAGAACTGTTTAAACAACCTTTCTCTCAGTTGATCCCAGGAGATGATAGAGCCCGAGACCAATGAATGATAGTAGTCTTGGGCCTTTCCTTTGAAAGAGGCATCTAATGGTCTCAAGGCGATGTTCTCCTCCACTATATTATGTACCCTACATACCTCTACTATATCCTGAAGGTGTTTGGAAGGGGTTTTAAAGTCTTCTCTAGAGAATTTTGGAAAATCCTTGAGGGCATTAGTGGGTATGGTAGGCCATACATCTAGGGGTGTGGGTGGTTGTAGCGGACTACTGCTATCCCAGGTTACAAAATTTCTAGGAGCAAGGGGAGGTAAATGGGCCATAGACAAAAGATTCCTATGAACTGGGTATGCGGGTATTCTAATTTAGAAGGTTGAGCCTCTGGGTGGAGTAGATAAGGCTCTAGATATTGGGCTCTTTATTTCTTACTCTGTTGCTCCTTATAGGTGATACAAAACCTGTAAGTCTCCTTCTCCTCGGTACCGAGGTGGGTAACTAACTGGGAGAATTGGAAGTGGCCTCTTAAAGATGCTCTTTTTTAGACTTTGGGCATGAAACTTCCAGTTTCCTTCCTTAGCCTAATTTAAGAAATATTTCTGACTTCTAATCAGGGGTTCAAAAAACTTCTTGTCCCACCAGGCATGCCAGAAAAAGAACTATTGATCATTAAAGCTTGTGCCTCTCTGATGGTCTTATGGGAAATTGAGTGAGTGGGGGACCAATTTTGCCTCCTTTGAATACCTGCAGGATTTTTATAGAAGAAGGCTCTTTGGGATTTGGAGAAAGGGTAGAAGAAATGTGGAAAACATAAAATGGTGATGAGCCAACGCACACAACATTTCAAACCCATTTCATTCCTATGAGTGATATAATTAGACACAGAATGCAACAACCCCTCATTGTTGGAAAGAGAATAGACAACAAATGCTAACAACAAGCACAAAGCAGACTTTCAAATCTGTCCATAGGAAGTGTTCATTAAGGTTTGATCAAACATAAATATTTCTAAGGGTGATAAAAAAAACTCAAAAATTGTATAAACTCTTCCTCCTAAGACAACATAATATAAAAAAAACAACCCTTCAAAAAAATAGAGAAGTCCAATGACAGTCCAGTTTTCATAAGTTATCATTCTACTATACGAGCATACAACATAGAAATCAACCACTTAAACTATTCGAATTGAGCTTGCAAGACACAATGTTTCATTCAGAACGAAATCATCAAGAAATACATCTTGATAAAGGCCATACATGCACAATCTCAAATATTTCTCCTCAATATTTCATGCTTCAAATATCAAATGAACTTTAAAACAAAGGTCGGATTCCAATCCAACAATTGTTTAACCTTTAAAAGATATAACATGCTAGAGAAAATCATTTTTGCAACTTTTACTCCAAAAAAGAGTTCTATATCCTAAGAAAAATAAAGAAACTTTTACTCAACGAAGTAAATTGAAATTTGGAATCCAACCCTTTCATCTATCGTTGTCTCTCTTTTATAGATGTAGAAATAGGAAAGAGTCGCCACAACACAAAAGTAATTATTGCCAGATGTTGGTGTAGACACATAAAAATGTCCTAGACCCTCAAACCACATTCTTCTATGTCAAACATCTTCTTAACATAATTAAAATATCTAACTATGTCCTATTGTCCAAATCCAACTCTTAATTAAATAATTCTTAATTATTTAATTAATTCACATCTTTTATTCTTCCATGATTATTTAAATAAATAAATTTTATTTATTTATTTATTTAAATAAGTCATGAATGTCTAATATGTTCTCATAATTAAATAAACTCCTTAATTTATTTAATTATTGGCCACCTTATTCTCTTCACCACCAATTAAATAATTATCATTAATTATTTAATTTTCTTATTTTACTTTTCCTCTAAATTTAAATAAAATCATTTATTTAAATTGTCCCACTTTCCATTTTCTCCTTTTTAGTAAATAATTTAATTTAATTAATTATTGTCACATGGTCCCACCTTTTTGAATTAAATTAATTTTTAATTCAAAATAATAACTTTCCCTCTTAAATCAAATAATTTCTATTATTATTTGATTTTCTAGCCACCTCTTTTTTTGTGCCAATCTTATCTCCTTGTCACATGCATTGTGAACCCTTGATTTGATTTTCTCAAATTGAATCTTGTCCACTCATTTTGAATTTGACCTAATGTCTCCCTAACCCTAATTGTGGGTTGTCTTATTGAATTTTTTCCATGGATTCTAGGGCATTTGTCAATCTTCAATCTTGGCCATTCATTCAAAATTGCATTTTCTATAAAATGCCAATTTTGGTCTCATTTTGACATCTCTTAACCTCATGCTTACTTGACTTCATGCTATTTTCATTTCATGCAATCTTGTCTTAGGCACTCTTGACATTTTAGTATTTTGACATTTTGGCATACTTTAGTCATAGTTTAGTTGCTTACTAGTTGCATAGTTGCATAGTATTACATTTCATATCAAATCCTTCAACATTTTGCTTTGGTCTTGGCATAGTCACATATTGTTCACTCAAAATCTAAGGGAAAAATCCATATTTCAGTAAATAGAGAAGGTGTAATGGAGGTCAATCATGGAGGTTGAAGACTTAAGGTGATATATTTCTTATTTTCATCACTAGTACAAAAACAATGACTAAATAAACCACTAAAAATTTCATATAAATGACTAATTTTGGTCACGTGACCATTAGTAGTTTATTGCTGGCCATTTATAACATGGCCAAATTTATGACTAAACTATTTTAGTCATTTATCTAGTCATTGATTTAGTCATTGATTTGGTCATTGATTTGGTGGTGATTGTTAATTGGTCAATTATTTAGTCATGGTAGTGATTTTATTTAGTCATATATTTAGTCATTAATTTATTCATATATTTAGTCATTAATTTAGTCATTGATTATTATTAGCTGATTAATTTATTTAGTCATAGTAGTGATTTATTTAGTCATATATTTAGTCATTAATTTAGTCATTGATTATTGTTAACTGGTCATTTATTTAGTCATGGTAGTCATTATAGTCATTTATTTAGTCATGGTTTAGTCATGTTAATCATTTATTTAGTCATTTATAAACTAATGCTTTCAGATGTGTATGCAAACTCTTATGTTTGGAGAATGCTATTACAATAACTAGTCTATGAAATTGCAAACCAAGAGAAAATTCTGTTGTGATTGAATAATATAAAACTTTAAAGCTCTTATGTTATTAAAACTTCAACAAATTTGGGATTGAAACAACATTGGAAAATAATTCTCTATATATTCAAACTGTATATAAAATATGTTACAAAGAACTCTATATATAGAGTTTCGAATACAAAATCTTTTGCAGTATACAAATTGCTGATTTATTATACTTTTAAAATTGAAAAAAAACTAAAACTAAATGGTGTGAATGTATGTCTTCAGTGATGCCACTATTGCACATGAGATGGGCAATAAATGCATCTAGTAAGGCACTGGTTTTGCATTTTCTCCTTGCTCTGTACCTATCCACAATCAAAAAATAAACATATTACTAGGTAGCATAAACAACAAATATCTTAAAAGCATATACACATAAGCATTAGAGTAAGTCTAATAAATAAAAATGCATAGAATTAATGATATTACAAAAGAAATGCATTTGCAAAATAATTAATATTAGAGTGATATCTTAAATATTACTAGTTTATCAAAGCAATATCTCCTTGCTATGTACTGTCCATAAACATATTACTAAATAGTTGTAAACAATGGATAACTTAAATGCAAATACCCATAAGTATTAGAGTAAGTCTAATAAATAAAAATGCATAGAATTAATGATATTGTAAAAGAAATGAATTTGCAAAAGAATAAATATCAAGGTAATATCTTAAATATATTACTAGATTATCAAAGTAAGTCTAATAAATAAAAAATGCATAAAATTAGTGATATTGCAAAAGAAATGTATTTGCAAAAGAAATAATCTCTATTTTTTTGATTTTGGATTCAATTATTGTATTATTCTTTAAATCAAATCACCACAATATTTTGAAAAATTAAATTTCATTCTAAATTTAAATTTCATTCTAATTTCTAATTTAACAATTACTAATTTAGATATAAAAGCAACCTTTCTTTTTTAGTTTTTCTTTTCTAATGAAAAAAAAAAACTAAAAAAGAAAGATTGCTTCAAAAAAACTAGCTAGTAATAAAATTATTTGAGAAATTTCATTCTAAATTTAAATTAAATTCTAATTTCTAATTTAACAATTACTAATTTAGATATAAAAGCAACCTTTCTTTTTTAGTTTTTATTTTCTAATGAAAAAGAAAAACTAAAAAAGAAAGGTTGCTTCAAAAAAACTAAGCTAGTAATAAAATTATTTAAGAAAAACTAAAAACTTCAATTTCATTCTAAATTTCAATTTCATTATTTCATTCTAAATTTAAATTAAATTCTAATTTCTAATTTAACAATTACTAATTTAGATATAAAAGCAACCTTTCTTTTTTAGTTTTTCTTTTCTAATGAAAAAGAAAGATTGCTTCAAAAAAACTAAGCTAGTAATAAAATTATTTAAGAAAAACTAAAAAAAATTATTAGAATGTCTCTTGATAACTAAAATTCTATTGTAATAAAATTATTTAAGAAAAACTAAAAAATTCAAAAAAACTTAAATGTATATTATCAGCTTAGTGAATGGAAGATACACTATGAAGCTATGAATGTGCTCGAAATTATTGAAAGCACTGTGAGAATAAAATGGGTTCAAGAATACAAGCCTAGATTATTTACAAAATCTACTTCAAGAACAAAATCTGAAAATGAATGAAAATAGGCCAGAGATTTCAGGAAATGTCAAAAGTTGTGATATTAAGTGGAAAGAAGTTGAAACAAAGCCCTCTATTAAAATCAAGATTTCCAATAAATATAATAATTCTCTCAGTTATGAAGGCCCTCTATTAAAATCAATATTTCCAATAAATATAATAATTCTCTTAGTTATGAAGGTGCTCTCTGGGAATTCAGACACACTTTGGCTGCTCCTGTCGAATCTATCATTCATCCCATTCACAATTAGACACTTTACTTGGATGAAGAGCATAAAAGAAAATTAAAGAAAGAATTTCAGGGCATGCCATTTATATAATTTTTGGAGTTTCCTTTGTGGAAACGTCAAGTATACAAAAGTTTGTTTTATTGAGTATTGGGTCTCTACCACACAGCCATGAGGAAGAGAAAATGAACATAAAGAAAAAATATTTAGAATGCTATGAAGGTCACAGCCATTAGAACACAAAAATCCCTCAAAATAATGAAAATAGTAAGTTGAGAGTGCAAAGTTTTACATTTTCTATAGAAAGAAAGTAACCCATCAAGATTTGTGCAGGGAGATACAAGGTTTTTTATCATATTGTCTCTACTGAGCTCAAATTGAGCCTATGCTCATAGAAATTTAAGAGATAAGAATAATGAAACTTACACAAGATTGTTGTAAAGGAGACGCCCTCCAAAGTCTTTAGAAATAAGCCTCAAAGATACTCCAATGGCAGTTAAACAAAGAGGAGAGATATCAACAAATGGTAAGAAAAATAAATACAACAGAAAAATACTCAATTGCGACCAAGTGAGCTCAATAAAATGCTTCGAAATGGAGAATACTTTTCAGTTTCAAAACCAAAGACTTACCTCTGCAAAAAAAAAAAAATCAGGAAAATCATTAGAAACAACAGAATGCCTCACCATTCCACTCTCAAACCCTACCCAAGCATGGCGGTGTTGAGTTTTCTCCAAAAATACAAGTGAAAAATGGAATGAGTTTCTTCTCCAAAAATACAAGTGAAAAATGAAATGAGATTAGGGTTTGGTTTCTTTTTGATTTAGGGTTTTGTCATTACCCTAGGCCCAATGGTTTATTTTTCACATTGTATTAAAGAAAATAGGTACCTTTTTATGATTTTTATTAGAAAAATCAAATACCATCACCCACTTTCCCACTTCTTTACTTCATTTGATTTTGATTTCAAAATTAAATCTCTCGCTTTTAAATATATTATAATATTATATTTATATTATACTATTTATATTATATTATATTATATTATATTATATTATATTATATTATATTATATTATAACAATTATATTATATTATTATTATTATATTATATTATAATACAATACACTTCCTCAATTCAATTTTTTCTAATTAACCACTTTAATATCATATTGTCTAATTTTTATGTGTGACTAATTATTTAGTCATCTTTATTTGTGTTTTGAAATGAAAGATAGCCCTCAAAATGCAATTGGATTGTTTAAATCATATTTTATTAGTGAAATTGATCACAATTGCTCTTTGATACATTTGACATGCTAACACAATAGGAAAATCAAACTGGCTTCAAATCATAGTTAAAAACATTAATGATTCATTAACATAATGAGTAATAAAAGTTAAAGAATGTAAATGTTAAATTTTTTTATAAAATATGTGAAGGCCTTAAGACTGCATTGAGAGCCAATGCCTTCCACACAATAGGTATTTTTGGTGCATCAAGCAACCTAGGCGGCCAAATGGCCCACTTAGGTAGGGGTCTCATGAGGGGGGCTTAAACTCTATGGATTATGATCAAATTCAAAAGAAAAAAGAATAGAGTAATAGTCATTTATTTAGTCATTAATTTAGTTAATTATTTAGTCATTTATTTAGTCATTTTTATTTGTCTGATATTAGTCATTTATTTAGTTATTTAGTTGTGATTTTACCCGATGACTAGATTAGTCACTTATAAATGACCAAATTAGTCATTTATTTTCCAAATTCTACTAGTGTTAGTCATTTGACTAAAATATTTAGTCACATGACTAAAAATTTTAGTCACATAGTCATTTATTTTCCAAATTCTACTAGTGCATGTTATTTCCTCCCATGTTCTTAATTATTACTTTGGATTTTGATTTATTTATCTCCTAATCTACTAACCTGGATTTTTCCCATAGTTACAATTGGCATTTGATAGCACATGATCTACTAGTAGATCTTTAGATAGTTCACAACAATATTTTCTCATCAATTCTCAACCGCCACATTAATACTTTTCATATATTTAGCAAAGATAGAGGCCTATAAATGATCAAATCCTATAAAACAACCTAGAAAAAGGTCCAATTAACTGATGACGTCACCCAAGGAGACTGACTCAAAGCTTCCATCCTGAAAACAAAGAAAATAAAAAGGCCATCAAGCTCTAAAAATCTCCCAAAAGATATCACTTCATAAGAAGTGCAATCTGCCTGTGGTGAAGAGATGACGTGTCATACAGGTGGAAACTTTCAAGCTCATGAATATAGCCCCTTGAGAAAATTTTTGATGAGTTGAAATGTGTCTTGACTCTCTCCCAAATGGAAGGAAAAAAACGAAAAGCTCTGCCCAACCACCACATGGCGCATTGCACACCTTTCTGATAACTCTACTTGAGCATGGGCTCATCCGAAACTGAAAACATTATACAAGCAAAAAATCAAAATGATTAAGGAAAAAATGCTTTATAGATACTGAAGCTATAGCTACTGGTAACTTTGATAAGGCGCCACAAAATATGAACATGATCCATGAGGCAAGAAAAACTTCATATGCTTGACACCCATCAACAAATAAGATGGCTCCACAGGAAAGCAAAGTGTGTTATACAAGGTGGCCATATAATAGTTATTGTAAATGCAAAGTAGTGTAAGGTATGTTCAAAGGATTTTTTCTTAGTTCATGTAAGGTCTTAACTTAGGTAAAATCATGCCTAATTCCTCCAAGAGAGGACCAATTGAACAATAGGATATTTTCAACTTAGGGGATACAGTGTGTAACATCAAGCCACTAAGAGGAATATAATATGCTAAGAGATATCACGATTTTGATGTACATCGCACCCAATATCACCACAAATAGAAAGATGCATCACATGAAGTAAGAAGAATATATAATGAAACATGAGTTATAAAATGCAAAACAATAATTCCAATGTATGCCCCCACTTTAAAGAAATTGTTGAACACCATGTTGTGAGTAATTACTTTAATGTAACACATAATAAATGTTAGAAACCAAGATCTGATTGAAAACCATAAAAATCACCTTCCACAGAAAAGAAAAACAAAAAAGCAGAGATTTGCAAAAGATGTGCAAATTGATATATTCGAAGTACAATAATTACAAGACAATGATTTGCTTTATAAAAGCAAAGATGCATAAACCTAATCTTATCTTGAGCAAAAAGATAGCTCAATAAGATAAAGATAAGAACCTATAACTTAGGAATTAAATATGCCTAAGTAAACTTACATGCAAAGTGTAATTAATAATTAATTACACCAACACCCCCCATAAGTGCAACTTAGGGAGAAGCAGATTATTATGCAAAGATGAGTCCTGGCAACAAGGCCTAATTAGGTAATCATTTAAAAATGAAAAGAGAGAGAAAAACCAGTGGGAAAAACCCCCCCTCAATGAGATGAACTGCTACAGAGAAGCACTAGAAGAACACTGATGAAGAAACACTAGAACCCCAAATCCAGAAAGCAAGGAAAGATACTTATGTTTGAAAAATACCATATCAGAATCACAAATGCAATAGTAGACCCGATGCCAAGGAACACTAGAAACTCACATACTGGATTGACCTTGGAATCTGTAAGCAACAGTAGATGAAAGAATGAAAGGACTCATAATGATGACAAATCTGGAAGTTGTGTCTCTTGAAGCCAATGCCAAACTGAAACTAAAACTTCCCATAGAACAAGTACCATCAAGATTCTAGAACATTAACCATAAAAACATGGCCCTCAAATGAGAAATATCTGAACCAATGCGGATCAAGAACCATAAAATCCCAATGTGAAGTGTGAACTGAAGCAAACCAAAGATTTGTCTAGCTAAGCAAGAAAGAAGCTAAAAGGAGACAACAGGAAATCAGAAAAACTCATGCGAGTTGTCACCAATACAAAATATGGATGCAAGAACCCCCCTTAATGGAACTTTATATCAGTTCGTTATTACAATACCCAATGATTGCAGAAGGAGAGAATGAAAAACTATAGAAACATAAGCGAAAATGCAAACCTAGTGCACAAAACAAAAATGAATGCATGCATAACATAGGATACAAATATTATATAAATGAGCTCAGATCTACATAGAGGCCGAAACCAGCTTTCCAACGATGTGAAAATTGCAAAAAATGGATAAGCGAGTCAAAAGATATGCTTCCTGAAGTGAAAACGGCAATATCTGACTTTCGAGGCTGAAAAAGACATCAAAAATGCAAAACCAGAAAATGACACCTATAGCATTGAATAGAGCATCGAAACAGCTTTTCGACGATATCTCCTTTGCAAACAAAGGATGCCATATGCCCAAGTTACACCCATTTCCCTGAAAGTGTTCCAAAAAAGTTTGATTTGGCCCCTAGAAGCCCTCAGGGGCTAAAAAAATAAGGCCCCTGGTCACCTGGGTGGACCAGGGGCTGAAGGGCAGGGGCCAGTGGTGGAGCCACCGATCACCCATGTGATCGGGGCGGGGGTTGGAGGGAGTCAGGAGTGGCGCGCTGGGGATGACGGCCAGTGGCGGTGGTGCGAAGGTGGCCCATCAGTGGCCGCTCGGCGGAGCAGTCGCGACGGTGGGCTATTGAAGGGGCCGTGCAAATCCTAAGTGGATTTTTTTTATTTTTGATTTTGATTTTTAATTTTTTTTGATATTTGTGCCTCAAAAACTATGCCTAGGGACCGTACGACCCTTGGGCAAATTTTTTTTGCCTCTCTGGATGATTTTTCCCAAATTGGACAAATTTTATATCAAAATAGGGGTTTTTGGGCACTGCGAATCCAACGGCGAGGTCTGTTTGGGCTGAAAGTGCTCAAAAAATTAGGTGACCCCTAGATCTATCAGAAAACTCACTGAGCTTGAAACCCTCGCAGATCTGGAAAATGGTGACAAAAATGAATGAAATAAAAGTCATTTCTAACTTTTTCTAGTGCTTTGAATCCAATGAAAAACCTCGATCTGATCTAAGACGCTACATAATATGCTCAAGGAATGAAACCCTTGAGGGACCTCGAACGAGCTTTGTAATGTGTTCCTCCAAAAAAGTTGAGAAGTGGCTGAAAATCGAGGCTCTGATACCATGTTAGAAACCAAGATCTGATTGCAAACCAGAAAAATCACTTTCCACATAAGAGAAAAATGAAAAATCAGAGATTTGCAAAAGATGTGCAAATTGATATATTCTAAGTACAATAATTACAAGATAATTATTTGCTTTATAAAAGAAAAGATGCATAAACCTAATCTTATCTTGAGCAACAAGATAGCTCAATAAGATAAAGATAAGAACCTATAACTTAGGAATTAAATATGCCTAAGTAAATTTATGCAAAGTGTAATTAATAATTAATTACACCAACAATAAATGCTAACAATAGAGGACATGAGAGCTTATTTGCAAAGCCCTATGCCAAGTCATATGTTTCCAAATGAAGCTACGTCATGAAAAGGGTTTCCCCCAAAATGAAATCCCAAAATCACATAAGGGATCCATGGATTTGCAGTCAGTATGTCTTTTCTACAATGTTTTTAGAGAGCATGACTATTATCATTCCTCAAATACTGATGGAACAAGAAGAATGAGACAAAGAGAGTGAAAACTAATAAAATCCTTCGAGTCAACATGGGAGAGACCTAAATGTCTCGACGCCTTGCATCATCCCCAAAAGGAAAACACAAGACAAAGAAAAAGACAAAATGAAAAGCTCCACTCTAGCTCTAGCTCGACATGTGGTCCCATGTGCTCTAGCTTGACGTGAGTACAACATCCACTCCAACTCGATCTGTGGTCCCATGTGCCTCTTAGCTATAAGGTGGCTGAGATAATACTAAATATCTCCACACATCTGTCAGTATGTCTTTCCCTCCTCAAAGTAGACCACATATCCATGGATGGGTATCCTAAATATTCGATGGACATCCTCTAGTGTGATTGTCATGTCACTAGAATGCAACTAGAATGTGCATGTATCGACATTCCACCTCTTGACAAGTTCCATCAACATGGCATCATGATACCTCATTGGACACATGAGGCAGATCCAAAGTAAACCCATCTCGTGCATTGTCTTCTCCTCCTCCATGGATAGTTGGGTCACCTATTCCCAAAGAAGGGTAAAGTGATGGCCACCTTGGCATTGTAGTGCACATGGTGGAATATGAGAAAGACAAAATAAATCATCATTAATGCACCTAAAAATGTAAATAAAACCATCTAAAGTATAATCAATCTATATTTGAATGTGTTGGCCAAAACTGAACGTTTGGGCCATTTTTGGATGGGGGGTCCACAACACTTTAGCCTTTTTGGGACGCTTTGCGCCAAAATAGGATGCTTTGCGATAATTTTGGGAAAGGTCCTATAACCTCTAAAAATGCATAATAAAGCATGTGTAGAACATAAAATAATCAAAAGAGAGTGTACATTGTACTGATAGTATGTTGGAACTTTCCTTATGCAACCTCCTCTCATAGAACATTCAATTGTGGGGTCGGTACACTCATTGATTGGGTATGTCTACTCCTCTATACAACACTACAATTATCAAAAGGTAAATTTCAAATGATAGTTACAATTGTCATTTTCATTCATATATAGTAAATTTTATTAAGGAAAGGATATTTTGTTCTAAGCACATTTCATTTAAACCAACATATTTGGGGCTAGAGAACTTTGTTTTTGATGTAGTTTGTGTTGTTGGATTCATAAATCCATCCTTGATCTTATCTAATTTTTATCAATATGTGGTATTATAATTTCAATACCCTATTGTAGATTTTTCTAATCAAACATAAAGCAATTTGATGAGGTTAGAATGCTACCCTGATTCCACCTCCATAAATCAAGAAAAATCAGGGAG
Source organism: Sequoia sempervirens (assembly GCA_007258455.2). Lineage (NCBI taxonomy): Eukaryota > Viridiplantae > Streptophyta > Pinopsida > Cupressales > Cupressaceae > Sequoia > Sequoia sempervirens. The sequence continues at coordinate 197,610,082 of VDFB02353493.1, read as the reverse complement.
GCATACATCTACCCTTGACTTTGATTCTCAAAAGAAGTTTGATAAGATGATTTTCAATAGCTATCAAATCGGTTCTAGAGGATGTGGTTCCTAACAATGTGGTTTTGTAGATGACTACATTGGGGGTTTTTTCTCCTCATTTGTAAATGAATCCATATGAGTATCCTTTTATAAAGCATAATTCACTTTCAAAGTACTTTAACTTACATATCCACATAGTGTTAAATGGATACTAATTGGGAGGCTAAATGTAGTGTAGAAAATTGTAATCCTTTATAAATTAATGTACAATTTCACATTTAATTTGGACCTATTTTAGTGACCTCCCATTTATGCATTTCCACCCTTCAAAATGGGCCCCGAATTCCCTTTATTATTCATACAAGGCCTACGTTTATCATTTTTTGACACCAGAACATGCGTTGAACAAATGAATTTGATAAATTAAAGGCCTAAAAATAAATGAGTTTTGGAAATTTAGGCTAGGGCCCATTCACCCAAGGGAAAATGGGTCCCCTTTCGGTTCCAAATTCCATTTTAAAATATTTTTTTGTGTCATTTTAATGTTCAAAATTCAAGTTGCAAAGGTCGGCTATCAAGATCTAATACTTCAAAAATTAGAAAAAAATCATATAAAGCCTAGTCTTTTCACCATTTCAACTAGGTTGACAAGAGATTGAGAAGATATTCACAAGGTTATCACTCAACAACAATGAAAGAACATTCAAGAAAGCAAGGTTGAAGTCATGGAGAAAATTTTTATTTGTTTTTGTACGTCTTCAAGCTCATTTTTCCAAGTTAGATAAAGCATTGTTCATGATTTTTAGGTTGATGCCAATGGTGGATCATGATGGATTCTAAGTTTTGGGACATCTACCCAACCATTCTCCCTATCCTAATGGCTTGTTTCCTAAGTGTTCCAATATTAAATATTCATTCTAATAGCTACCTAAAGAAAGGTATAATAAGATTTTAGATCTATTAGGGGATTTTAACTTCTCCCTAACTAGGTCTTTGTCATTTTTCATGTTCATTTAGGGATGGGTATGTGCAAGACCATGATGGGAAGAAAAGTGGTGATATGATGGGTATGTGTAGGGTATGTGATTGATGACTTTTTTTTACCCAAAATTGATGAAATGAAAATTATTTTTCAAGGAGATTCTCAACTTTCCACCAATATAAATTATGATTTAATTTGAATTTAACAAATAATTATTATTCATTTTCTATTTGAATTACGACTAAAGTGTTGATTGATAGGTTGATTGAAAAAAATCTATAGCTTTCAAACTGTGTCACATTTTTTTAATCCAAAACATGCATCATATTATATGCTTTGCATACTATAGGATTAAAAAAAAAATGAATTTCATGAAGTTTTGACCAAGTTAAGGTGGTCAGACATACAAATTTTTATATTTTTTAAAAGCTATAATAAAAAATTCATAATTAATTATTTACTTGGAAAAATATTACATAAAAATATGCATCACATCGAGACATGAGTCCTCTACTTATATCTAAAATATTATAAAAAAATATTATCATTTTATTGTGGTTAGGGTGGTCAGACAAACACCTACTTATTTTTTCTCTGAAATTTAAGTACTCTGCATTGAAATTTCAAATTTTCACCAAATAGATTTTAAAAAAAAAAAAAACCTAGTAGTTTAGAAACTACATTCAATTTGCTATAAATTATATTTTTAGATATTTTTGAAATAATGTAGATAACTTATTGAAATTTTTACGTCAAGTTTCCTAACTCAGATTTTCTAAATTTTTCACCACTTAAGGGCCTATTTTTTCCATGATGATCCTGCCCATACTTCGATTTTATTCTAACACACATGAATAAGGTTTCTTTGCATTTTAGCTCTCAACACCTTAGATTCTCTTAAGGTTATGGCTTGTACAAAATGTTATTTGTCATATTTTCATCTTTAGCAAGGTTTAATTACCAAAATTGAGGTTTGATCAAGGCAAACCCCCATTTAAACAAACCAAAAGTTTAACTTTTATGCTACAAATCTATAGTTGGGACTGAAGATTTGTAGATACATGAGCAAAGTGTAGATAGAGGGATATTGGATCAAATTTTGATTTTCCAAAAAGGGATGCAAGGACCCATTCACCCTTGGGTGAACCTATCCTACTGCAGAGTCTGAAAAACAACTTTTGGAGCTAGGTATGTACCATCTTAACTTTCTCAAATTTGTTGGTTAATGGTTGTTTCTATCAATATTATCATAATACTTCATGTTTCAAGTGATGGATCTCATAGTTTTGATTATTAATGCACATTTATTCTTCTCCCAAAATTATTGTTCAGTCATTTCTATCATAAGAAAGTTAAGGCAACATAGTGTCTAAACCTAGGGTTGACTCACCTTGAGGGTTACAAGTAAATTCTACTCATTTTTGGCACTATTGCTCTTCCTAATGAGCATAGAAAAGGTGGATTTGTGATTATGTGGACACACCCTTTTTCTTTTTGGCATAGGTCTCTCAATTTTAGGTTCTCCTATCTATCTTTCCCTCTTTTCGCTATGTTTCAGTTTAATATGGTGATAATGAAGAAGATGATAATGATTTATCCAAATTTTTAAACATTATTTAAGTCTAACATTGTAAGGGTTGGATTAATTTATTTCTTGATATTTTTTTTATACACATTGACACATCTATAAATATACCTAATGGTCCTCTTTATATCACCTATAGATTCAATGATAAACCCATTAGAGGGATACTCATCAATCTTGTGTGTATAGTGAATGAGATCACCGATGAATTCTTATATGTGTATGAAATTTATAAGCATGATTATTAGTAATCACAAGCATGGTTAAAGGCTCATGATGGTTTTTTTCCACCCTACGATTCATTTGATAATCTTTCTAGTAATTGTTAGACCTAAACAATTGGATGTTTCATTTACCATAATTCACATGTCATACCAGTTACAAATGAAGTTAGGTCTTCCATCGCTAAGCTTCATGAAGGAAGTCACATCGGTTAGTCAAAAATGTATTAAATTTTAACATGAAGAAAAAATACATAATATTTATCATAGTGGATTTATACCTTTACATTCTCATGGAAATTTTTCACTATACTATTTTTGGTCTCAAATAGCTAAACTCATTAAATCTCATGAAGAATTTTTATTCATTTCACATCAAAATTTTAAAGCTAAATGTCTAACTGAATTATCCCTTAGTAATATACCTCTTGTGGCTCCTTAATCTATATTGACTTTGATGGTTGTTCCTCTTACCCCACATGTAGTGGATGAGCCTCAGTTTGATCCAGACATCCTCCCTTAACCAACTCACATGTATTTTATGGTTCCACATATACCATCTTATAAAATACCAAGAGATAAGCATACATTCAACTTTGTGCCTTTAAAATAAAAACAAGTTGTTAGACTAAAAAATTTGAGTCCAACGGTTCCTTTAGTTCCTCCTCCAGATAAACCAATGAAGCCAATGTTGGGGAACACCTCAATTATCCCTTCACAAGATGAAAATTGTGTGAGAGAAAATATAAGTGTAAAAGAGCATAAATTAATATGTCATGGTATGGCTCATCAACTAGCTGAAGAATAGAAAATATGACCTAATGACCATCCATCCTTTCAATCCAAATCCAATGAAATACCTCTCACCTATCCTCCTCATCATTTTTCGAATCTACTCCCCCATCCTCACCAAACCATGAAGCTAAACCTTACCTATCACAACATAAGAAAACAATGAAAGAGCTCATATGAATGATAATTCTCATAATCATGCTGATAGCACTATTATGCAACCTATTGTGATACATTAAGATAGTGGAGAAGAAGGTAGAAAAGAACATACAAATTAGCTCTTATATTTTCTAAATGATTAAATTTAGATGGGGAAAATCATGATTATCCTCCCAATGAGAGTGAATCATCATGCATCAAACCTAGTGCTTCTCCTTGTACTATGTTTTCTATAGTTTCTTTAGTGTATTGTTCACCTTCCATTTATAATGTGAAATATTAGGATGCAAATGAATTTCTTTAGGTCAAATTGAATATGTATTACCTATTGTGTTTCTTTGTGTGTTTTCTTTCATGTAATGTGATTTTTGTTATGTGCTTCTTAGTGTGTCTTTATATTTATTAGTTTTCTTTGGATGATCCTTGGAATTCTTGTTGACACAAGGATACAAAGAAAATGAATCTATCATGGCATAAATCTATTTGTATTATCCATTCATCTTTATGTTGTGAATATTATTCTTATGTTCCCTTTTGTGAATGATACAAAGTGTTGAGACATTTAGGTCTCTCCCATGTTGACCCGACAGTTTATTAGAACACAACTTTCTACTGACAGGGGGGTGAATCAGTAGAGTTAATAAAACTAGTCATTTAAATCTCTTTAAACCAAATTATGAGATTATGTAGAGAGACTAATCACACAAAAAATCCAATAACACCAAATTTACATGGAAAACATAGTATGGAAAAAACCATTGTGAGAATATTTTCTTGAGTCTATTTCTCAATTCCAACCTCACAAGCAAAACCTCACTAGTTACAAATTTTAAGGGCACCAACCCTAAGGAGACACCGATCCCCTAAAATAAGAGCACCACCTCTAATGAGACACCAATCCCATAATGAGAATCTAGGGGATGCACTATCCCCCAAGCTTAAGATCCTATGACACAACTATTGAAGTGATCAACCCAAGATCTTCAATCTACAACACCAAATAACCTCCACAAGAGATAGAGAGAAGCAACAATGGAAGATGAAATATGATACAATATGATCAATGCAATACTATACAATGCAATGCTATGCAAAATATGCTAGAGGTGCCTTGCTTATAAAGGAAAGGATGAGGGATAGGATAATACAAGATGATGAAAAGTGTCTTAATTCTATCACATGAGACAACTAACTCATGACTACCTAGGAAAGTGTAAAGTATAGATAAGACAACTAAGACTTCTAGAAGATACAACTAATATCCTAAGTAAGCTTAACATGTGAATTAAGTCCCCTAAGTCCCTAGTAAAGGAATAAACTAGGTACAAGACTTATTCACACCAACACCCCCCCTTAAGTGCAACTTAGGGAGGAACAAAAAAATTCAGAATGAAAAATATGGGTCCTAACAACTAGGCATGATGAGGTACCCATGTACAAAACAAAAAACTCTCATAAGTGGAGAAAAGGAGAACAAACCAGTGGGAGAAAACTCCTCTCCAAAAGAGAGAAAAAGTAGAAAAGAAACTAAAAACAGACTAAAAACTAATGAAGGAAGGAGGACTCCTCGAGACCTCCCGAGGAAAACTTCCTTCACCCCAAGCATCAATCGCAACTGAAGATAATGAGGTGATGCCAAAGGTTTAGTGAAGATGTTTGCAACCTATTGATCTATAGGAAAATACTCCAAGCTAAGAACACCATCCTGGATGAGTTGCCTGATGAAGTGCATTTGGATCTCAATATGCTTAGTACACTAATGCTCCACATTGTTGTGAGAGATAAGACTGGCACTATGATTGTCACACTAAAGAATAGTGGGCTGAGTGGAAGGGAATCCAAACTCAATCATCAACTGATGAAGCCACAAAGCGTCCTGACTAGCCAACATTGCACCTTGATATTCAACCTTTGTCGATGATAATGCAATAGCAGTCTGCTTCTTGCATGACCATGCAATCGAACCAGAACCAAGGAAAAAAAAAATGGGAAGTAGTATTTTGATCATTGACATCACTAGCCCAATCTAAGTCAGTGAAGCCCACTATCTGAGATGCACCTAAAGTGTAGTGAAGGCCAAAATGAGTAGTGCCCTGAATGTATCTCAAGATACATTTAGTGGCCTTCCAATGACTCTCATGAGGCTCTTGTGAGAAGTTAGAGACAAGTCCAACCACAAAGGAAATATCAAGATGACTATGTGTCAAGTGTAAAAGGCTTCCAACTAACTGCTGATACAAGGTAGGATCAACTGTAGGAGTAGTGCAGCTGGTAGACAGTACAACACCTAACTGGAATAGAGTAGGGGCAGGCTTGCAATCAACCATGCCAAATATCTAAAGCAAATCAAGAGCATACTTCTACTGGAAAATGAAGATCCCTTCAGATGTTTGATGAACCTAAAGACCAAGGAAGTAATGCAAGAGACCAAGGTTAGTGAAATCAAATCGCTCCATCAATGCATGTTGGGTACTCTGAATCATGGAAGTAGAACTCCTTGTGAGAATCAAATCATCCACGAAGAGCACAAGTATGAGTAAATCCTCTCCATGTCACTGAGTATAAACTATGGAATCAAAATGGAAATGAGTGTAGCTGAAAGCAAGGAAAAAAATATCCAGCTTCTCATACCAAGCTCGAGGGGCCTGTTTGAGACCATACAATGAACATCGAAGCCTACAAACAAGTGAAGGGTCTTGCACAAAACCTGGTGGCTGCTCCATATATATATCCTCGTGAAGATCCCCATGAAAGAAGGCACTCTTCACATCCATCTAATACACTGACCATCCCTATAATGCATCTATAGCAAGGATGAGGCGAATAGAATCCATCTTGGCAACAGGAGCAAAGGTCTCAGAATAGTCAATTCCTTCAACCTGAGAGAACCCCTTTGCAACAAGATGAGCCTTGTACTTTTCAATGGAACCATCTACTACATACTTGGTACGATATACCCACTTGCACCGAACCAACTTTCTTCCCTTAGGAAGAGGCACAAGATCCCAAGTATGATTCTTCATCAAAGAAGAATACTCATTAGCCATAGAACTATCCCACTCTGGGATACTTGAAGCATTTGAAAACTTCTGAGGATCATCTAAAATTGCATGACTCAAAAGACTGATTCCTGAAGTCTGAGAACCAGTGCGGTGAGAGTCTGTGGGATCACCAACAAGAGGACTAGCCTCCTCAAGAGTAATTCGAGCCCATCGTGGCCTAGTGGCTAACTAAGGAGGAGGTGCATCAAGACCATCATCAAAATCTTCCTCAAGTAGCAAAGCATCATCAACTGAACAAGACAAAGTAGGTTGTGATGAAGAAGAAGTTGAAGGAGGATCTGACAAGGTGAAGGTCCCAACAAACTAAACATCATGTCAAAAATGAACCTCTCATGTGTCAGGATCAGACAATTTGTATGCCTTCACATCCTCACAATTGCCAACAAAGATGTACCGCTGACTCTTCTTCTCCATAGATTTATGCTGACCATTCAGAATGAATGCCCAAACCTCACTATTGAATACTCTAAAGAAGGATGCATTAGGCTTGCAATGATACCAAGCCTCCTCAGGGGTCATATTCTACACTACCTTTTGGGGCATACGATTCTGAATATAGTTGGCACAATTGATAGCTTCGGCCCAAAATGTTGGTGCCATGGACCTAGAATGAATCATACAATTGGCCATCTCCTTGAGAGTCTTATTCTTTCTCTCCACCACACCATTCTATTGAGGAGTGTAAGGTACTATGTGTTGATGAAGAATACAATGCTCACTACAAAAATCCTGAAATGCTTGATTGACATACTCCCCCCCATTATTTGTGCGTATCTGTCGAAGAGAAAAACCTAACTGCTTCTCAAAAAATGTTTTGAAGGTGTTGAAGTTGGTGAGGACTTCACTCTTGAGCTTCAGAAAATAGACCCATGTCCGGCGAGAAAAATCATCAATGAATGTTAGCACATACTTAGCCCCTAAAAAAGAAGGAGTTGGGAATTACATGAGATCACTATGGACCAACTCAAGGGGTGAGGCTACATGTGTAGCTTGACCCTTAGGAAAAGGATCTTGATTTTTCTTTCCAAGAACACAACCGTGATAAACACCATCTATGCAAGTGATCTTTGGAAGACCAACCACTAAGTTATGTGCTTGCATCTGCTAAAGATATCTATACTTCAAGTGCCCAAATCCCTCATTCCAAAGCTTTCTCATTGAATCAACATGAGCAACAAAACATGAGCCCGATGAAGACTCAAATCCATCAAATCGATACAAATGGTTCTCCTAATCAACTATCCCTGTAGCAACAACCTTCTCAAGATCTTGCAATTGTCTAATAGTCACATTCTGTGGAGTAGACTCAACCGTCTTCCCATCTCCATAATGAAAAATTTGATATATGGGAAGTTCATTCGCTAAAATATCAGGAACAAGAAGAACATCCTCAATGCACCCATCTAGCATCTAAATGGAGGGTGTCCCCAAAACTAGAATATGTGAAGAGTTCCCAACTGCAATCTAAGATGTAGAAGTGTGAACAATAAAAGAAGGAGAATCCAACTGTCTAAAGATGAATGAATGGCCCACGCTAAAAGAGCTTTCCCTTTTCCCATGGAAGAAGGCTTAGCCACTCAAATGTTGTGCTTTTTCATAGCTTCCTCCAAGGCTTCCAATCTATTAAAACAACGAGTTGCATCATGCCCAGTTTTGCCACAAAATGAGCAAGGTTCTCCTTTCTTTTTCTTGGACTTGGAAGAAGAATCTCTAGAGGTAGAAGAAGAAGGAGATGGAGTGGACTTCTAATTGTTCTTCGGATTTCGTTTGGAGGGATTATCACTATCGGAAGATGATTCTACTTTGGGCTTCTTCTTGTTCTTTCCTTTACCCTTGGATGATTGAGCCATGAGAGCATGATTCATAGAATTAGGTAAGGCATCCAACTAAATCAACTTGGCCTCCTCCCTAGTAAGACGCTCACAAAACAACTCAAATGTAGGCATTTTGTAATCTTTCCCCATTGCATCCATAGTTGAATAGAAAGTAGAATAAAACACTTGATAATGGCCCTTTAACTTAGACATAATCAAGAAGATACATTCATCACAAGATTTATCTTGCACACATCCTTTCAACTATGAGAAAATCAACTTGAATTGTGCAAGGAAATCTTGAATTGAAGGAAATGCATCTGGAGAGAGTGATTGTCAATCTGCTTGAAGTTGTAATACTGGGAATTGATTTGATTTTCCATACAATTCTTCAAGTTTATCCCAAACATTCTTAGGTTTTTTACACTCCAAAATATGAAACAACAAATTATCAGATACAAGTAAACCAATAAGCCCATTTGCTTCATCCATTTTACATCTATGGAAAAAAAATTCATAATCCCTTGTAAATTCAGGTTGTTTTGCATCTAACATTGGCCATAGACCCTTAGATTGTAACAATTGAGTCATTTTTAGCTTCCATGTATGATATTTGTGTGGAGTGAGTGGTTCAATTTTCCTTAGATCCACCATGAACACCAAAAGAAAGAAGAAAATTTGGCACTTAAATTGTGCCTTTCACCCCCCAAAAATGTATTAAAACTCAATTTGCAATCCCCCCAACATATTACAATGAAGAAATTTTGCAAATTGAACAAGTGACAAGCTCAAATCAACCATTTATAACACACGGTGATTTTTACAATTTTCAAAAAAAAGAGATTTCTAAAACTGAAAAATAAGGTTACAAATAGATTCCTTATGATTTTCTGAGCAATTTCAAAAAAAGTTTTCCAATTTTTTTTACTTCATTTGCAAAATCTATGCCAATTCAAAGCAATAAATGCACTTGTACCTTCAAGCTGAAAAAACTGGCATAAAATGTCAAAATCTAGAAAAATCACCTATACCACTATGAATTTTGTCGAACTAGCTTTTCGACAATATCTTGTTTTTGAAAATCCAACACCGTGGCGAAAAGTTATGCAAAATTGAAAAAAAGGCCTGCTTGGAGGACTTTTAACACTAACCAGGTGCAAAAATGAGCTAAACAAGAGCAAAAATTAAGCCCTTGGGGGCTGGAACTTGGTCAGCCATGTGACCACATAGCAGACCAAGGAAAAACTTTGAGCAGTTAAGGAAACCACTAGCTATCTTCACGGGCTGGTCACATGAATGGTTTGTTCCTGGTGGTTACAGTTAGCACCAGCGGTTTGATAGAATGTTGATGGTTTATCTTCGGTGGTTTTTGGCTGGTGGTTTAGAGGAAGCCGTTGCGACTTATAGCCCACACGGTTAAGGAGGAGGTTTGCTATTTACATTTCTATCGCTAGTAGCAAATACAAATTGTCTGTGGTTTATATAGCCTGTGATCTCCATACTTGGGCCCATCGGTAATGAGCAGCGCTTAAAGCGCTTAGTGATAAAGAGTTGGGCGCTTTATAATAAAATTTTAATCTTTTTTTTTTTTAAATTCAAATAATACTGCTGAAAATAAAGCTGAAAGAAAATAATATGCAATTTTTTTTTAATGATGACAACATTGTACCTATGCACGCTAGGGGGTCGTACGACTCCTCAGCTAATTTTTTTTTCCCCGAAAACAAGTTTTGCTGAATATAGGAAAATTATATATCAAAAAACTCAGAAACAGCCACCTGGATGTAATAAAAGGCTTTTTTTTTCCCAAAATGCTCTTGTAAAAAGTTTTTCACCAGATATGAGCTCCAAACCCTTCTTTGCCAAAGTTGCAAATGGTGATGAAATTGAGTGAAACAAAAGCCAAATTTGACTTTCTCGAGCCTCTTGAATGCAATGGGATAGATTGAAATACTGCCACTATAGCCAAAAGCACTACAATCACTAGATCTCACCAAAAATGCATACGTTCAATATAGGATACAAGAAACTCAAATCACAATAGAAATTGATGGAAAATATCTAATAAAAAAATGGAAGGGGCTTGCCAGATTCAAAGCTCTGATACCATGTTGAAGTGATCAACCCAAGATCTTCAATCTACAACACCAAATAACCTCCACAATAGATAGAGAGAAGCAACAATGGAAGATGCTATTCCACCAAACAAGGATTGCAATACGATACAATGCAATGCTATGCAAAATATGCTAGATATGCAAGGATGAGAGATATTTTTAAACCCTTATTCTTTTGGTCTAATCCTTTGTTGACCTACTATGGATCGTTTCTGATCAGTTTAAAACAACTTATGTCTTTGAAGTTCATGAAGTAATCGACCTCTTGTGGCTAGGGTTTCCTGTTACCCATCACTAAATTTTCCACGTGCCTAGGTCTAGGAATCCTTTTATTTTATAAGATTGAAATTTTGACCTTGTTTGGCCTTTACATCCTTTGCATAAATGTTATGGAGCCTTTTAAGGCTTTATCTTACATTGTCCTTCGTATCACTCATCACGGATAGAGTTTTAACCCTAAGTTTCAAAGTAGCAATGAGCGATGTAAACAACATGCTTTGTATCACTAAACTTTCTTTCTATTGCTTATTAATTGTGAGTTCTCAGTCATAAATCAGCAATGTGAGATGAGGCCCTTTGTTCAAATGTTCCATCACTCATATGAAATATTACTAAGGGCGGTGCTTTCTCATCTTTTGATCTTGTCATATGGACACACAGAATGCTCTTGACCTATCTCTAAGATTTTTTCATCGCTAATGTGTTTTCACCATTACAGAGTGAATCATGGATGGGTGATAAAACTATTGTGCCTTGCACCCATTGCACCACCTAAGGACACTGCAGTTTCAAATAAATTTTCAACACATATATCAGTGATGAACAATGGGATATCTAATGGAATATTCCCCTCATTGTTGGGTCTTAATGCATCACGAATTCACTTGAAGGGGAATGAACCAAAGCAGCGATACATGATGGGTCTTAAGCATAGGGTAATTGTAGAGTATGATCATTTATTATGTTTTAAATCAAAACAATCAATTGTTATGATTCAAACTTGAGGTGGCTAGTTGCCAATTCGCTCACATGAGCTTTCTCTTAAAAATTAATGGTGTACATGCCTTAGGAATTTTCCATAAAGAGAGTTGTCAGCTAGTGTCTTTCAAATTGCAATTTTTGAGGAGCTGAGGAATTGTCTAGAGCTAGATAAGGAGGCGTGAGGAGCTCAAGCAAGCTCTTTCAGAGGTATTGAAGACATTTTTCCCGAGTAAGAAGGCATCCACTTTCATCTGTGTCAATTGTGCATAGGCTGGTTGGTTTAGTAAATTTTCAAGGGGTCTATAAGCTTTGAATGCTTGGGTTTGGTGAGGGTTAAATTGTTTGAAAATTCCATTTAGGTTGGTAGGAATTGTGTGTGGCCTAGGCATTTTTGTTCTGCAAGTTTGTCTATGAGAACATAAACTAGTGAAACTTTTTTTGTAAGTAAAAATCTACAAACTCTAGTCCTATTATTCTGAGAGAATGAGTAAGCACAGTGAGTCAAGAATTAGGCCATAAAGGAAACCTAAACAAATTGTGTCAAGAGGCCTAAAACACAGGATGACAAACCCATAATTAAGCCAAATATATATAAGAGGTCTACAGAGCCAATGGCAGTAAAGAGAGATTTTACCACATACATGGGGGGTGAAGTTAAGAAGACTTACAACTTGAGAAGTAGATTATTTATTTGTGACCAATGTGAGCCTAGTGGTGTGTTCCTAAATGAATAGATTCTAAGGAAAGAAAAAACTAAATTAGAGGAATTGACCTAGTCTAAGAAGAAAACAAAGAGGGATAAGTACCACAAGAATTATGATTCTTATATGGGGGAACTTGATGTTGCCATGGAAGATGAGGTAGAAGATGATCCATAATATACCCAATATCTTCTTACACTTGAGGCTCAAGAAGAATCTGATGATGGCGAGAAAAATTCTCCAACTTCAACAAAATCATGAAGGAGACACGCATACTCTCATTCTGAAGATGATGAACCATTACAGAAATAGAGTCCTAGTTTGGAGTTTTTTTCTTATGTGCTGACGTGGAGAGATTTTTTGGCCAGCGTGGATGGAAGTTTTGATGCTGCTTCAATGATGAAAGTACCTTTTATAAGGGGGGTAAATCATCTTCAACAGGTGAAAAGATTTTTTCTCTTATGTGCTTTCCCTCTTTTTTACAAACCGCAAATATAACCGCTTGGGGGAAATTTTTCAAATTGAAATGCAATCGAATTTCAAATTTAAATGTGACTGAAATTGTAATTTGGCCTGAATCTTGTTGCTCCCATGTCTATAAATAGGAATTCAAGGCCAATTATAGGGGGTTCTAGTGGTCTTTAGTTGAAAAAAAAATGAGCTCATGTTAAGAGCAATTTTGTGAGTTAGGCATAGATGAACATAATAGTATGGATTGTAGGGTATACATTCTACTTTGTAATAGGATCAATATTTTTATAGTAGCAACATCATATAAATGAAAGCTGCAAATTTTGGAACAAATTCTCTCCTATGTATCTTGTTTCTCAAACTATGAATAGAATGATCAAAGATATTTTGTTTTTCTTTAGTCACTTTGGTTGAATATATGGTTTTCTTTTTTCTTTAGTTCAAATAACTAATTAAATGCTTTAATAATGAACCAACATTTTTTGTTTTTCTATGTGCTTCTCCTCCATTCTTAGGGTTTGTCACCTAAAAGGAGAGAGATAGACCCAAAAATTGTGGTGGTTCACTCAAACTAAGGTATGTATGATGTAATTATGACTAAATGCAATGATTTAGATGTAGCTAATTGATAAAATTGATTGATTATGAATGCAAAACTAATGAAATATGTAATGTTTGAAAACACAGTGTGATATGTAGAAATAAACTAAAAACATAAGCAAATGCAAACATAATCGAATGAGACTTAATAGAGTGCACCTAGAGATGAAATGTTGATGCTAGAAGATTCTGGAATTTGGAAAAATTAACTATTGATGACCAGTGGGACTCATTTGCCACTGATGGTGAATCAGTCCTGCTATAGGTAAAATGACATGAAATTGATTTCTAGTTGTCAGGAACTGAATTCTAACAAAATCAACTTTTTAGCCTAAAAGTGGGACTCATTCACCACTGATGGTGAATTAGTCCTCCTTCAAAATTCTGTAAATTCAGGGGTTAATTTTGTAGGTCCAAATACGCACTTGTCCTCTTGTTGGGTTCACGGAGTCAAATCTGTAGAAAACAAGCTAACTGTTGTCTCCAAGATTGAATTAGGGTTTGGTTGGATTGAATCACTTTGATGACCCTTTGACCACTTTCCAACACCTATTTCTTTGACAAATCTACCTATAAGACCTACAAACACACATGCAAAAAGGGGAAAAATGGTTAATGGTTAAACTATAGGGATTTGCCTTAGTCAAATCCCACTTTGGCAATCAAACCCTTGATAAAGAAATGAAATTAAAGTAAGAAAGGAATGATGAATAAATAACATGCAAGTGTCCTAAAATCACCAAATCCTTGTTGAAGTATGAAGATATGTCAATGGATGCTCTAAGATACTTGATGATTGCTTGATTGAAGGATGCAATAATGCTTGAATGCTTGAATGAATGTATGAGATGGTTAAGTGAATATGATGAATGGGGGTTAAAATGGATAGAAAAACACTTATTTATACACACTTATTCCCTAATTACCTGAAAATACATCACAAGATGACATAAAGTCTTAATGAATAAAAAACAGAAAGAAATTTTGAATTATTTTGAATTTTGAGCCAAGAGGGACTCATTCGCCACCTATGGTGAATAGGTCCCACTCTAGGCTTGCAAGTGGGTGTCGGGAATTAAGTTGCATTGAATGAGATTTGTTGGGTTTGAATTCAAAAAAACACTTAATTAAGACCTATAAGTGCATAAAGGGGCCAAATAAAGCATAAGAAAAATGTAATTAGCGATGATAAGCCTAGAAAAGCATGAAATCATGTTACAAGAATTTACAAAACTTTGAAATAGAACTTAACAAGGGAATATTTAGATGAATTATAATAAGAAGAGTCTAGAAAAGTGTAGAAATGTGTTACAACACTTCACAACACCTTCACAAGACAACATAAAGTCTTAATAATTTGAATATTCAAGTCCTAATGTGAATGTATAAGTCACATTACATCATTAAATCAAATAAAAATGGGTCAAGAATCACAGGAAAAAGACCTAAATATCCATGAAAATTTCAATGATCCATTTTTCTATGGTACATTTAACCCCCACTTTAGTGAGAGGATGAACTTTCTTCAAACTCACACTAAAGTAGCCATGCATATTGAGATGGATCCAAATGCACTTATGCTAGCAATATGGAATGACAATGATCAAGAGGGATGATCAAGCCCCTAGGATGAAGATCCCATGGAAAAATAAACATAAGAACAAAAGAACACACATGTGAAAGAAAAAGAGAGAAGGAAGAGGAAAAGGGAAAAGTCAGATCAAGCTTTGATAGTTCGTCCAACTAGTTGTGGATCAGATCTAGGTTGTTTGATTGAAAATGAAAATACATACTCACTCTGGGGTGATGGAACTCATGGCAGTCTATTGGGTGAGAAGGCCCAAAAGGTGAGAAACATACACTCGAGTGGTATGTGCTCACAAACACATAGGTGGCTATGGGGAAAGTTGTGTCAGGGAATGGGCTTCCCGCTCAACCATATCAAAGTTATACCTTTTGATAACTTTAATAAGGCACCAAAAAGGAAAATGTCAATTTGTGCTTCATGAGACAAGCAAAGCTATGTATGCTTAGAACTCATGAACAAACATGACGATACCATAGGCATGTAAATTGTATTATGCAAGGTGTCCATATGAATGCAAAAATGTAAAATGAAAAAAGTGTTCAAAGGAGTCTTGTTAAGTTCATTCGAGGTCTATTACTTAGGGAACATTGTTTCTAATGTCTCCAAGAGAGGACCAATCAAAGAATAGAATATTCACAACTTAGGGGATGCAGTGCGTCAAATCGGGCCACTAAGAAGAATGTAATATGCTAAGATAGATCACACTTATGAAGGAAATCAAACCCAATGTCATCCACAAAGCAACAAACACATCGTATGAAGTGACAAGGCTAAACTAAGAACCAAGAATGAAAAAATGAATAATGCCAATGTATGCCCCCACTTTAAAGGAATTTATACACACTGTTCTGTGAGCAATTACTTTAAAGTAGCAAAGGAAAAATGCAAAAATAAACATGACATGAGAGCCAACTTGGAAAGCCCCTATGCCAAGTCATATGTTTTTGAGTAAGGATACTTCATGTAATCGAAAAAGAAAACAAAAGAAAGGATGGTTTCCCCCTAGAAAAGAATACACCAAACACATAAAGGATCTATGGATTTGGGATCAGTATGTTCATTGTTGCAATGTTTTGATTAAAGAGCTCGGAACTATCATCATTCTCTGAATATACAGAACTAGAAGAATGACACAAAGAGAGTGAAAACAAAAGAAAAATAAATTATGTTTTGGGTCAACATGGAAGAGACATTTCAGTCTCAACGCTTTGCATCATCCCCAAAAGGAGAAACACAAGTGAAAAGAAAATGAAAAGGAAAAAGAAAAGGAAAATTTTTTGTGTCAACATGAAGGAGACATTTCGGTCTCGATGCCTTGCGTCATCCCCAAAGGAAAAATAGAAATAAAGGTGAAAAATAAAGTAAAAAAACCTTTTGGGTCAACATGGAAGAGACATAGGTCATCTCTATGCTTTCCGTCATCCCCAAAAGGAAAACACAAAACAAAAGCAAAAAAGAAAGGATAAATAATGACATAAGAAGAATGGAGGTACAAATAGAGGAAGTGTACAAAGAGAGGAGAACATCAAACTCACATTACAGGGGAACACAATACACACACACAATCACACCAAATAAAAAGAAAAAGAGAAAGAAAAAAATGTAAAAGGGTTAGTTAAGGAAAATGTATGTCGACCATTAACTGAGTTATTGGCTTCTCAATCTCAAGTAGTATAAGCGGAAGGTAAATAATGAAGTTAAGAGACAAAGACAAATGCATTACTAGGACAGGGCTAATCAACTTCTTTCCCCCATTGAGTTTAAGGCGAGAACAAGACAAGATAGGTGTCGGAAGGATCATGCAATAGTGAGAATGAAAAATTATACAACTATGGCATGATGAGTTGATTTGGTTTAAGGAATTATGGGTTGATAGGATAACAGTCGATATCAGTGAAGTGATAGTTTTTCAATATGTCCTTCAATGTCGGAAATTCATCACTATGATGTCCAAGAACATGATGGTATTTGCAGTATGGTACGTTAGAATATTTAGGATGGATTTCCAACCTATTTAAAGGTGATAAGAGTATAAGACCTCTATTTAGAAGAATTTACAGTTTCCTTTCACATTCAGGTGGTGGGTGGAGAGGAAACCTTAGTTTTTTCAATTTGTACGGTCGTTTGCATTTACTAGATTCACCTTTTTCATGGATTGAAGGAGGAAGAGGACCCATGGGGATCCTCGAATCATTTTCATTGGAATCATGTAAAGGTTGTTCACGTGGAAGGAGAACATCCAAGTTAGGAGGGGACTCAAAGATCACTATGCCATCATCTCAAAGTCTCCAATAGTCAAATGGAGGCTTGTCATTATGAGAAGGTTCTTGATATCCTAGTCATGTGTTTTCATTTGTTGTTATTTGTAACAAAATTTGGTGAATGTTCTGCTCAGTTGTTGTGTCACAACCTTGTTTTCTTAAGATAGTAAATGCTTTTACATATGTTTCTTCAAGTTTGATTGGTGTGTTTGTAACTTTGGTATCATAAAATGGTTGAGGAGTTGCTTGGTTAGGAGAACTAGTTCCACCTGTTGGAGGGAACTTAGGCCCTTCACTTGTTTCATGATGTATGTATCCAAATGTATCAGGAGGTGCAATAGTACGAAGGTTTGAATTTTTCACAGATGGGTAGAAGGATGCATTGACTTCAAGGTTGTCAAGGCATTCATTTGATAACTTATTCATGCTATCATCATCTTCTCCAATGATTTCAACATCACAAGGACAATCATGAGGAGTTAAAGGAGCATGAGGAAGCTCAATGTCATTAGGATGACAACCAAAGGCACAATTGGACATGTCCACTAAGGATTTAAATGAATTCCAAAACTTATTAAAGTAGAAATCCATGATGACAATGAGTGAAATTAAACTAATATTCAAGAAAGAGAAGAAAACATAAAATATGGAAAGTAGGAATGAAAGTAATAACAAAAAAAATTAATACAAAAAATACCTAGAAAATGCCTGAAAATGTAGTGCGAAATGTGCAGCTAGACTGATTCGCCCAAGGTGGCGAATGAGTCCAAGGGTGGATCTTTTTGTGTTTTTCCAGAAAATTTAAAGTGGGTTTTATGATTTTTAGATGCAAAATGAAGATACAAATGTAGAATTTGAGTTTTTGGAATGTTTTAAAGTGCAAAAATGAGATCTAGATGAGATCTCCACTAATGCAAATTTGTAAATCCTAGGATTCAAAAACAATGCAAAAGCTAATGCTATGAGTCCTATGGTGCAATGTAATTCAAATAAAAAATATAATGTGTTCAATATGTAGGTTCACCAAAATGAACCAACATTTTTTTTTTCTATGTGCTTCGCTTGCACTCTTAGGGGTTTTCACCTAAAAGGAGAGAGATAGACCCAAAAATTGTGGTGGTTCACTCAAACTAGGGTATGTATAATGTAATTATGACTAAATGCAATGATCTAGATGCATCTAATTAATAAAATTGATTGATTATGAATGCAAAACTAATGAAATGTGTAATGTTTGAAAACACAATCTGATAAGTAGAAATGAACTAAAAACAAAAGCAAATACAAACAAAATTAAATGAGACTTAATAGAGTCCACTTGGAGATAAAATTTTGATGTTGCAAGATTTTGGAATCTAGCAAAATTCACTGTTGATGACCAGTGGGACTCATTCGCCATTGATGGTGAATCAGTCCTGCTACTGGTAAAATGACCTAAAACTAATTTCTGACTGTCTAGAACTGAATTATGACAAATTAAACTTTTTAGCCTAAAAGTGGGACTCATTCACCATTGATGCAAAATCAATCCTCCTCCAAAATTCTGTAAATTCAGGGGTCAAGTTTGTAGGTCCAAATCTGCACTTGTCTTCTTGTTGAGTTGACGAAGTCAAATCTGCAGAAAACGGGCTAAATGTTGTCTCCATGCTTGAATTAGGGTTTAGTTTGCTTGAATCACTTTGGTGACTTGTTGACCACTTTCCAACACCTATTTCTTTAACAAATCTTCCTAAAAGATGTGCGAACACACATGCAAAGAGGGGAAAAATGGTTAAGGGTTAGAGTATAGGGATTTTCCTTGGTCAAATCCCACTTTCGTAATCAAACCCTTGATAAAGAAATGAAATGAAAATAAGAAACTAATGATGAATAAATAACATGCAAGTGTCCTAAACTCACCAAATCCTTGTTGTTGAAGTCTGAAGATATGTCAATGGTTGCTCCAAGATACTTGATGATTGCTTGATTGAAGGATGCTTGAATGCTTGAATGCTTGAATGCTTGAATGCTTGAATGAATGTATGATATGATTAAGTGAATATGATGAATGGGGGTTAAAATGGATAGAAAAACACTTATTTATACACAATTACTATCTAATTGCCCTAAAATACATCACAAGCCGAGATAAGGTCTTAATGAATAAAAACCCGGAAGAAAGTTTGAATTATTTTGAATTTTGAGCCAAGAGGGACGCATACGCCACCCATGGAAAATGGGTCCCATTATAGGCTTGCAAGTGGGTGTCAGGAATTAAGTTGCATTTAATGAGGTTTGTCGAGTTTGAATTCAAAAACACACTTAATTAAAGGCCTATAAGTGCATAAAGGGGCCAAATAAAATATAATAAAGATGTAATTGGTGATGACAACCCTAGAAAAGCGTGAAAGCTTGTTACAAGACTTTACAACACTCTGAAATAGAACTTGATAAGGGAATATTTAGATGAATTATAATAAGAAGGGTCTAGAAAAGTGTATAAATGTGTTACAACACTTCACAACACCTTCACAAGACAACATAAAGTCTTAATAATTTGAATATTCAAGACCTAATGTGAATGTATAAGTCACATTACATCATTAAATCAAAGAAAAATAGGCCAATCATCACAGGGAAAAGACCTAAACAACCATGAAAATGTCAGAGATCCATTTTTCTAAGGTACACATAAAATGATAGTTTTGTGAGATGGGATTCAAGGATTACTGAATAGTTTTTGTTTTTGATATAATAAGTTGTGTATTGCAAAGAAATATATCAACATTCTATAAATGTTGAGTTCAATTGCTAATGTATTATAGTTTGTTACATATATGAATCTTTTTCACATGGATAAAACACTGGTCTATTAGTTTGGCCATCTTGGATGTAAATGAGTCAGACCATACCTGACCAAGAACACAAATCTTAATGAAAATCACTTACACACTGTTAATTGTAGTAAAATGGTATGAAGTACCACTCATTCCTTGCTTTAGGTAATAATTTTTTAAAGGGTTAGCCAAATCCTTTAAGGATTCTATCTAATTAGTAGCTAATGGGAATGTATCTATTTATCACAATGTTTAGGGTAAAATGGCACAAGAGTATCATCTAAACATTGTTAGGATCACCCTCTTGGGTTTCACAAAGCCCAAAGAATAGAAGAAAATTCCTTTCAATCTTTTACTTGTTCGTTGGCCAATCCTTACCTTTGCTAATTATTGAATTATGGAAAATTCATAGGCATATAGTGAAATTAAGTTTGGTTCTTAAAAAATAGACAACATATTTGGTGACTCTACTCGGGACAATCCTTACAAAGTCTCTAGTTCTAGATAAGAATTGTTAGAGTCAAGCATTTTGCAAATATATTTCATCCTCTAGTCTAGCTTTTACGTCGGTGGGTCAATTATTGTATATGCTACCTAGGATTTGCTATAAATCCTATAAGCTTGCAAATTTTGTTAGGATTTACCCATAATTCTATGAATATTTTCATAAATTCCCACTAGGTGTGGGTGGCGACTCTAAGATCTCTGCACTAGTGTGCATTATTTGAGGAAATCAAAAAATTAAGAATGAAGAGAGATGAAGCGAACCTAAGCTCATATGGTAAAGCATACCGATGAGAAGGTTTGATGAGGATTTTTGAAGGCTCCAATGCTATTTGGGGAGAGTCAAGAATTCGGTGAATCTTAACATTTGGTTCAGATATTGAAGTTTTAAACTTGGAAGGAGTTGTGTTGTAGTAAATATAAAGGGATTTATGTGTGAGCTTTGTTGTTGGAGAAGACTCGGATTGAAATTAATCTTGGAAATAACTTCATATTATTGAAGTTTAGTCCTCTGTGAAGAGAGGTGGTGACATTATGGAAAGAACCTAATGAAAATTTGAAGATATCTTTAGATCTATAAAGGTTTCTAGTCATAAAGAAGAATTCATAGTAGATGCAACATCTCCAAGTATTTTCCATGTTTTGGTTTTCAAGATGCATAAAATTGTTATGAAAACCATATTGGATGGTTCTGAAAATTTGTTGATTCCCTATTGATTGAACTAAGCACTAAGAAAGGGAATGGTATTGATAATTCTACATACTTCTGAGTTATAACATGTAGCCTCTATATTATGTTAAAGATGTATGCTTGTTCTTAGAATTTTTCCATTAGAGAGATCTTAGAAATAAATGTATTTGAGTTATGCATTGTAATACTACATGGTCATGAATTTAAGAGCAAGAAATAGGGTAGTGATCAACAGTAGAATTGATGTTTGGGGTTTTTAAAGAGCTATAATAAAATGTATCATTCACCTCTACATCCCTATGGGGTGTCAAATGCAAGCATGAAAAGTATGCATCCTCTCTCATGCCATCAAAGAAATTTATCTATTGGAAGATATGGACCATTAAATTTTAATGGTATTCAGGCTTTCCCAAACCCTGTTCCTAATGATGTTAGGGAACATTTGCCAAAATTCAAAGGGAAAAACTCATAATCAGCTTATAGGAATTTGCAAACATTTATGGACTTAATGGGAGATTATGAGATTAACCACAAAGATGTTGTCATGAAGTTTTTTGTTCAATCTTTGAGGGAAGTTTCTAGAGATTGGATTTCATATCTTCCAGTGTGTACTATTTCTTCATGGAATGAGTTCATGGCATCATTCATAAAACAATTTGGTGAGAGAGTTGATCCAAGTTTAGTAAGACAAAAGCTCATGAACATCCAAAAAGAAGAAGTTGAGTTAGTCCCAACTTTCAATCTTAGATTTTCAAAGGCAATAAGGGATATTCCAAAAAATATAAGACCAAAAGATACAGAGTGTTTGGTTGTTTATTTAGGTGCATTTGATGAATAAATGGGATACTTGTTAAGAGATAAAGAGCCTACAACACTTCATAATGCATATCAAATTGCTATGGACATTGAAAACAACTTAAAATATTAAATTATGAAAGGATACATGGCTGCAAGTGTTATTTGTCCTAGCACACCTCATGTAAATGGAATTCATGACAATAAAGTTGATTGTCAAGATGATAATACTTTTGTTGCCTTGATTTGTCCATCATCACAACATACAGATCATAGTGAGCTCCAAGTTGAACATCAACAAATTTTAAGTAGTACTGATCAAATGTCTTTTGTTCAAGAATTGTCTAACGTGAAGAGGCACAAGTAAGAATCATCATTTGATTTGTTCTCGAGGTTTTTGGATGATTTTTTGAAGGTCCCCAAATATTTCAAGCCTGAAGATTCAATGTGCATTGATTTGTTTTGTGAAATTTATGAGCCAAGGCTGAGTATCTTGCCAAAGAAATTTAATCCTTATAGTTTTGATCAGGTAATTGATTGGATAAAGATTGTTGAAGGAGCCCAATGAAATTATGCACAAAATGTGATGCTTTAGAATGCTAATAATAGTTTCCCTATATAAAAAAACCATAACAAAATGCAAACAACTAAAAAGAGTATATCATAAAATGAACATCCATATAGTTATATGGGTGAGGGTAATGATTGTAGTCAACTCACAAACAACATATAGACAAATCCATGTATTGATAGTAAGGGTAATGATACACTTGCAAGTGTTGTTGATCTCCCATTACAAATTAGTGGTCAAGATAATGAAGATAAAAGTTTAAGCATTCACAATGAAAAATTTGAGCATAGTTTATGTGGTGATGAATTTTCTTATAATGAGAATCATGATGAGAGTGAAGCCTCTAATTATTTTTATAAGGATTGTGAATCCTCTTATGAGGGTGTCCTATAGGTATTTTCTTCACATGAAGAATGCAATGGCATGAATGTTGATGAAGTCACTTTCTCACAAGTGAGTGAAAAAATAAATGAACAAGTTTCATTTGATGAATACCTAGAATGTAATTCAGTTCTATCATCAATATCTAGTGATCCCACAATAGTGGTTTACAATTTTTGGCCAAACTGGACACTAAAATTATTATTTTTAACTAAATCTTCACATTGGGGCACCTATAGTAGCTAAACCAAGAGGAATTTGAAGATGATGCAAACTAGAGTCTTGTCACATTTTTTCTGTAGATTTCAAAAATATTTTTTTCAAAAATTTTGGAATCAGATTGCACTTCTTTTTTTATCTCCCACAAAAATTGGTTTTTTTCAGAAAACAATTTTTTTAAAAAGTGATGCACACTGTATAACGCATAACTTTTTTTCCATGAAGGAGAAAATTCTAATTCTTTTGAATTTAGATTTGCTACTCCAATATTTAGTGCTTCCACTTGGTTAGATAGTTTTTTATTGAATAGTTTTTCTTTAATCAAGTTTTGAAGGCATACCAATTACAATTTAGACATAGCGTGAATGTATAACATGTAACTTTTTTTGTATATATCAAAAAATTTATTTATTTTGTTGGATCAAAGACTTCAATATCTAGTGCACTCATATTTTTCAATTTTTTTTTTATAATCTTCTGTTTTTCCACATGTGAAAAACAAAGACCTTCATTTTTTATGAATAACCTATGTTTAATAAAACTAAAAAATCATTTATACATAATAAAATAAAAACTTATTAAAATTATATTTGTTGGATAGCTTGTTTTGAGGACTATTCGCTTCCAGCTGGGTTTGTGAAGATTCCTCCATTTTCATCCTCAACCCGAGCTTCAAAACATAAAAAATTAGGTTTTATTTGTGAACAATGTCAAAAACCAGGGAAAAGGGGGGTTCACTAGAACTAGAGGGCTTCTAGGGGTTCGAGCGAACCAAGGTTCATTCGAACCCTAGTTCATTCAAACCCCCTTCCAAAAAGGAGTTTTCATTTTGTTTTGCTTGTGCATGCATTAAATGGGTTCGTTCGAACCCTGGTTCTTGTGAACCCTTTATTGGTTTGTTCGAACCAATGAGTTCATTCGAACCCCCAGAATGATTTTTTTTGGCATGGGTCATTTTTTACAAGTTTTCCTTCCTCATTCGAATTGTAAACCACTTTTGTGGGTTTACCCTAGAGCATGCTAAATTTCAAAATGATGATGGGTTTGAAGATAGAAATGTACATGTGTTCAGTATCCTGATCCTAAGCACATTGTTATAAATGAAAAAGATGTTGATAATCTTGAATATGATGTTGATGAACATGATTATTCCCTTGGTACTCTTGATTGTTTATGTAAAGTAGAGATGGAAATGTCTATGATATGTGACGACAATATTAATGTGTAAAACATAGGGAAATCTATTGATTCATATCTATGTGTGAAGTCACTAGCTCATGAGATTACTGATCAGATGGAATATGCTTGTTTCTTTGTAAAAATGGACATGTTTTCATCAAATAAGGAGTGCATCGATGTGAAAGAGAATGAACATAATTTTTCAATTCTTGATGAGAAACTTTCAAATGTTCCTATTGACACTGTGAAAGGTAGTATCAAATCTGGTACTCATTGCAAGAGTGAGTGTGTTTCAAACCATCACCATGAGATTTGTTGCAGAGGAAAATCCTAAAACCTTTGAGCCTTTATTTGAAACATTTCACATGGAATTACATTATGATTTTAAAAATGAGTCTAGTATCATCTATGAACCTAAAATGGAAGTATATTTTGATGCATGGGATGTTGTTAATGATGATGTTCGTTCTTATAACCCTGATTTGAATGAGGGAAAAAATACCATGGATTTCGATGAATCATTATTCCAGAATACTAGCACATGCAACAATATAATGGATTTGCAATGATTGGGTGAGTGTGAATATCAGTTTGTGAATATGCTTGTGTATGAAATTTTTTTGTTCATCACACAAAATGATTGCTTTTCTGGCATGACACAAAAATAAAGAGATGAATCCAAGGATTTATATGAGTCTTTTATTCATTCTAATTTCTCCAATTTGGAGTTGTAGCTTGACTCCAAAGGGTCAGGATATATGCCTCTAGAAGGGACCATTGAACAAAGTGTTTGTGAAGGTTTCATGTTTGATATGAAAGTTGAATATGATGTCATATTTCATGGTGTCAATGGTCAGGTGGATTATGATTATGAATGTGCCAATTTTTTAGTCTAGATGGGTGAGTATTTAATGGAAAATGAACATGAGCTGGATAAGTTAAAATGTCATGATGATTATGTGTTTCAAGTAGTGATTGAATACTAGTATCAAACTGACAGGGTTAATGATGGCCTTGGAAAGTACAGTGCTATGGTCAAACATGCCAATGGTGATGTTGGCTTTCAGCTTCTTAGTGGCAATGTTTTCATATGACCTAATACAAATAGCAGAAAGTAAAGTATTTGACAAACCTGTAAATGTTGGCTCTATATTTTTTGGGGACTGGGGCCACCAAATGAAGTTGAAACCCATATGACAGAAAGGTTTCTCAGGGAAAATTTGAAGTGGGGAATACAGTATTGGTATGGGATGCAAGATCTAAAGACAATGAGCCTAACTGGTGAACTTCTTGAACTACCAGTACATGGACAATTCTTGAAGCCATATTTCTCTTGAAGTATGCTTTTTTCCATGTATGTTGTACAATCCTGTAAATTTTGTATATATGTTGGTTTTCTTTGGTATGGTCCTCTTGCCTTTTCTAGGTAGGTCCTTGGTTTTTGGTCCTTATTCTTAGTCTACTTCAACCATGAGATATGGAATTTCACCATGCCCGTGAGAGGCATGTGTCCCCAGTCGGAGCCACTGGTAAAACTATAAAAAAATTCATGTTCAACTAGTCTCAAAATGCATTTTCTTGGGTGTTCTCTTGGTCTGTCAAAGGGTTAAGGTTTAGGGTTTTATGTGGGGAGTGGTATTACTTTGAAGAATTTCTCCTTTGTCTAAACCCTTAGTCTTTTTCTCTAATCCTTTGTTGACCTGTTGTGGTTTGTTTCTGGATAGTTTAAAACAACTTATGTCGTTGGAGTTCATGAAGTGACCAACCTCTTATGGTTAGGGTTTCTCGTTACCTATCGCTAAATTTTCCACATGCCTAGGACCAAGAAATCCTTTTATTTTATAAGGTTAAAATTTTGAACTTGTTTGGCCTTTACATCCTTTACATAAATGTTATTGAGCCTTTTAAGGCTTTATCTTATGTTGTCCTAAGTGGTCTCCTCTTTAAAAAAACTTGTGAGCATGTGCATAATTGATTCACTTAAGTTCTCATTCATCGCCTTGCATATCGCTCATCATGGATTGTATTTAGAGCGTTGGCCTCAAATTAGCAATATGCAATGAACAATTTTACTTTGTATCGCTCATCGCGGATAGAGTTTTAACCCTGAGTTTCAAAGTAGTGATAAGCGATGTAAGAAACATCCTTTGTATCACTAACATTTCTCGCTATTGCTAATTTCTTGTGAGTTCTCAATCATAAATCAATGATGTGCAATGAGGCCCCTTGTTTAAATGTTCCATCGTTGGTATGAAATATTACAAAGGGTGATGTTTCTTAGACTTTGATCTTGTCATATGGACACATGGCATGCTTCTGACCTATCTCTAAGAGTTCTTCATGGCTAATGTGTTTTCACCATTATGGAGTGAATCAACGATGGTCGATAAAACTATTGTGCCTTACACCCATTGCACCACCTAAGCACATTGCAGTTTCAAATTAAGTTTCAACACATATATTAGTGATGATTGATGGGATATCTGATGGAATATTCCCCTCATCATTGGGTCTTAATGCATCACAGATTCAATTGAAGGAGCACAAACCAAAGTAGTGATACGTGATGGCTGCAAGATAAAAGGTGACTAAGGTACTTAAAGGGTTACGTGGCAGCATCCTGAGGGTGTCACTAAAAACAAAAAAACACATGGTGATGGTCTTGGATGATCATTGATTGTGTTTTAAATCAACACAATCAATGGTTATGATTCAAACTTGAGGAGGTTGGTTGTCAATTCACTCGTGCGAGCTTTCTCTTGAATATTAATGGTGTACACGCCTCAAGAATTCACCATAAGGAGAGTTGTCAGCCAGTTTCTTTCATAATTGCAATTTTGAAGAGTTGCAGAATTGGTCTAGATCCAGAGAGGCGTGAGGAGTTGAAGAAAGTTGTTCTAGAGGTATTGAAGAGACTTTTCCCAAGTAAGTAGGTATCCACTTTCTTTTGTGTCAATTGTGCAAAGGCTGACTAGTTTAGTGAATTGTCAAGGGGTCTATAAGCTTTGAATTCTTAGGTTTGGTGAGGGTTTAATTGTTTTTAAATACCATTCAGGTTGGTAGGAATTGTGCATAGTCTAGGGGGTTTTTCATTCTTCAAGTTTTTCTATCAGAACGTAAACCAATGAAACTTTTTCTGTAAGTAAAAATTTGCAAATTCTAGGCCTGTTATTTTGAGAGAATGAGTAACCCAGTGAGTAAAGGATTAGGCCAAAAAGGAAACCTAAATAGAAAGGTGTCAAGAGGCCTAAAAACCAAGATGAAACACCCATATATAAGCTAGTTATATCTAAGAGGTCTGCAGAGAAAATGGCAGTAAAGAGAGGTTTTACCACATTCATGAGGGATAAAGTTAAGAAGACTTACAACTTGAGAAGTAGAGTTGTTATTTGCGACCAGGGTGAGCTTGGTGGTGTGTTCCTCAAATAATAGAGTGTAAGGAAGGATGAAACTAAATTAGAGGAATTAACCCATTTTAAGAAGAAAACAAAGAGGGATAAGGACCACAAGGCTTATAACTCTTATATGGGGGAACCTGATGTTTCCATGGAAGATGAGGTAGAAGATGATCCAAAATATACCCAATATCTTCTTACACTTGCAGGTCAATAAGACTCTGATGATGGTGAGAATAATTCTCCAGTTTCAAAAAAATCATGAAGGAGACATGTATACTCTGATTCTAAAGATGATGAACCATTGTAGAAATAAAGTCCTAATTTAGAGTTTTTGTCTTATGTGTTGATGTGGAGAACCTTTTTGGTCAGTGTTGATGAAATTTTTGATGTTGCTTTAATGATGAAAGTGCCTTTTAGAAGATGGGTAAATCTTCTTCTACAAGTGAAAATAGTTTTTATCTTATGTGCTTTCCCTCTTTTCTACAAAGCACAAATATTGTAACAAACCTAGTGTTCTTCATAGTAAAATTTCTAATGTTTTTACCTTAAGTGAATAAATCATGACGCCTTGACATAGCAATAATTTTTATTTTCCAATAATGTAAATTACGTGCATAATTGAAATAACACAAATTCCAATTTGTCATTACAATCCAAGTAATTATACAAATCTTCCCAAAACATAGATACCATACTGAACAAAGATGTCTCACAATATTCAATAAGGAATCAATTCTAATATAATGATTTCACAAATTACAATATTCCAAGAATGTACACAGTTAGAAACACAACTCCATTGAGCTTCTTAGTATAAGATATAGATGGTCTAGGAATTTGTATTTCAAAACATTGGTCTCATGTCGACTACTAAGGAGGAGAAGCATCACTCAAGTGCTTTTTCCACCAACCACTGACTCATATGTGGTCCCCCAAACATCTATCAATGATAGATGGCCCTACCCTTTGATGAAGAGATTGGCTGCATAACCTTTCACAACATAACACTTTGAGCTTAGTGTTGTTCCCTACATGACTAGGATTTGTAACCCTACACTAGGTAACCCTCATGCATTTAAATGGACATGGTGAACTGATAGTGCAACCCTGGGAAATCACACTACTTTGGAAAAAGCGTTCTCACTTAGTATAATCAAGTGAAGGTTTACCCTTCACTTGCACTATAGAAAGCTCGTTTTGACTTAAGACCATTATATCTATGTGTAGCATAGGGAAAATTCATAGATTAAGCAGTACAAGCATAATTCAAATGAAACCTATGCTAACAATAAAGAACAATGGAATGTAAAACATAAACAAAAGAACAATCTCACCAAACATCTATGTAATTCCATGAATAACCTTAATTGCACTTCTCCATTTCGTTGTAGTATAAATGCCCTCAAATTTCTCTTAAATATGAAAATATGGCCTCGTGATAGTGTTAATAGCTAAACATAAAAGATTATAAAGTTGATTGCTTCCAAAACCCATAAGATTTTGGGAGGAGTAATAATAATGAAGGTAAAGCCAATTTATAAAAAAAATAAAAAAAATTGAATGGCAGGCTTAGATTGAAAGATAAATTGACGATTAAGATTAAAAGATGTGACATGCAATAGGATTAGGGTTGAATTAGTGTGAGTGATAAAGCATAAAAGGAGGGGATTACATTAAATAATAATTTAATCTTTAGTGGAAACTGGTCGAGACATAGAAGAATAAAGATTGCACGTAAAAGATAAAGATTGACATGGATAAAATATAAGAATAAATTAATTATAGAAGATTAGGATAAATCTAGATAATGAACTGATTAACATAGAAAGTCTATTCATTAGAGACAATCATATATTATCTCACTAGATAACTGAATTATCAATTTAGATCTAGACTTAAGTGATAAATGACTAATTAGAGAACAAAGAGATTATCTAATTATAGAGGAATATGTTATCAATATTATATCTTTTTTATGAATTAAATAATGATTTAACTCAACATTCAAGATTTTAGGATTAAATTAAATAGATAAAGATTTATTTAATTAAATGGAGAAAAGGTTAAAGAATAATTAAATAATTAAAAATGATTATTTAATTATAATTCAAAGTCTAATAGGAATAAATTAAATAATAGCTTTTTTTAATTTTAGAAAGAAGACAACTTTAATTAGCAATGTAATTAAATAAATAGTATTTATTTAATTAATCAAGAAGGAATAAAGGTAAGAATTAATTAATTAATTAATCAAAGTTATTTAATTAATAGAGGACAAATGTCTTTAGAAAATAATTATACAATTAACATTATTTAATTATGAAGATTAGAATTATGATGAAAATTAGAGTTGCAGGCCTAGGACAATTTTTAGTGTCTACAATTTTCCCCTCTTTGACATAATGTCATTTTGGCATTTGTGTCAAAGAATTAAGAATAATATGCCCCAGTCGTGCCCTAGTGTGAAATAGGTAAGGGTATGCCCCCTTGGTAAAAATGGAAAATTTTTGAAAAAAATTTAGAAAATTTTGGAAATTGTCTTGATTAGGTAATTAGATAGCCAGAAGTTTGATGGTGGCAAAATAAATTAGTTTCATCGAGGTTTGGTTTGTGAAATGATTGTTGGAAGTGTGCAAAAAGTGCGGCCAATACATTAGGTTTGAAAGAAAACCCTAAAAAACCCTAGGTATAAATAGGAATTGGGTGAAAAATGAATTCATTTTCACCCTTCAAGTTTGAGAAACCTTTGATTTCTTCTAGCGTCATCCAACAAAATGTCACCCATTCCATACACCAAGCAGCGTAGATATTGCTTCAGTACCTTTCAATGGCTAGCCAATGTAGGACCCCTGATACGTACCCCAAAACTGAACTTTGACTTTTCAATTTTCACGCATTTCTAGAACATTAAAGTTTAATATTCAAATGTGTCATTTCTCGTTCAATGCATATGCGTTTGTATGTGACGCATTTTCTTGCGAAATGATGCATTTGTTAAAACACATCAAGGCTCGTTTTTGGTTTAATTTAAATCAAGGCATTTGCTTTTTCATGCAATGCATGTGTCCTAGTGAGTCACATTTGATAGATACAATATCACATTTGTTTTTATTCACCACATTTTTTTTCATACACTACATTTGATAATTTTGTGACATATATGCATGATTGGTCAATTTTGTTGAATGTTGTGTGACGCATGTATATTTCTATGACACATTTGCAATTTTAAATACCGCATTTGAATTGTGCACCACATTTGAAAATAAAACAATGCATTTTCTTGTCAATTTTTTCATGTTTCTAATGTAAGATATTCATTATGCATTTGCAAGTTGTATTAGATCTGATATACACCCGAGAGTAAAGGTCAGCTACCTACGAGTTGCAAGACCAACTGACCAGTGCAGAGAAACAATTGATATGGCATCTTGTTCTTCACCATGTGACTACCATGCCCAGCATTCGAGCAAACCGAGGGATTCTCATCGCACTTGCTAAGCGATGGCACTCATAGATGTCGTCTTTCCATTTTCCCATAGGAGAGGTGACAGTTACATTAGAGGATGTGTACAGGATACTTAGATTTCCTATTAGAGGTGAAAGGGTTTAGTATGATACCCAGAGGGGTTATAGTGAGATCACCCACTACTATGTGTATGAGGATATTAGACACCTCGGTATTGAGCACTATGATATCAGATGGCATGTACTTGTCGATAGATATGAGCAGATTGATTGTTTGTTCTGTACACTCATTGGTGGGATCATACTACAAGACCATTGAGGGCATGGGTTTCCTATCGATTAGGGTGAGATGTTAGTAGGGATGTTGGAGAGGCAGGTTATATATGCATGGAGCCTCTATCTACTAGCAATGTTATACTTCCACTTGCATGATATAGCTTACAGGGAGGCACAGTCTATGAGTTGTGGGACTACCTTATTGATGATATGGGTGTGGAAGTACATTGCTATTTTCTATCCACTAGTCGTGTATGAGCTAGATGATAGATCTCTAGGATATGTATTTTGATATGTCGGTACCATCACATAGACTCATGTTGGAGACATGATACTAGAGGCATGCAATTGATACCCTTGTTCAGTTTATATGGAGGCCATACATGGACTGTGCACAGTGGCAGGACAAGCATCGACACTTGCCTTTCTACCAACAAACATGGTATTTGATCAGGAGGATAGTTTCTAGAGTTCATATCACTAAGAGACACCTACCAGATAGAGTTCTCTGGTAGTTTGGTGAGGTTTAGGATGTGTCTCGGGGTTGAGTTGATTTTTCCTGATCTTCGAGGGAGGTTCCTATATGGGGGCCCTAGATTCCTATAGAAACAACAAAGGAAAATATAGATGCACTGAATCTAGTACAATGGGGATGGAGGGGTGGAGGTACAAATGTCGGGATGAAAGATGCGTATGATTCCTGGTGGGCACAACATAGGCCTGTGCCATATATAGATCCTGATTAGCCAGCACCTATAGAGTATCAAGGGACAAGCCCATGGGGTCAACATGGTGGTAGGAGAGGTGGTAGAGGTGGTAGAGGTGGAGGTGATGATGAAATGAGGCAGAGGTGGGAGGGGTGGTTGACGGGGTCAACGAGGTAGTAGAGGATGGGGCAAATATTTTTCACCCATCCATGAGGGTGAGAGGGAGGGAGGGGATGTCACCATGTTGGAGGCAGGTGGAGGGATAGAGGTTGTCACTGAGGAAGCAATTGCAAAGGAGGCAGTTAGGGAGGAGGTCATTGGAGAGGAGGCCATTGGAGAGGAGGAGGCTGAGTCAGATTCCCTTGATCAATTATGGGCCAGATATCAAGATGTAGATGATGATCACTAGGAGGAGATGGTGGATCAGGAGAGAGATCTCCAAGACTGAATTTTTGAGGAGTGGGATGTTGATGAGGGGGAGAGGCCATAACGGGAGGAGGAGGGTCCCATAGATCAGCGGCTAAATGATGCAGACTAGGGTTGAGGCCTTGGAGGAGTAGGTTAGATTTGTGTCTGTTGAGAGAGATGAGATACAAATGGAGAGGGATAAGTGCCTACTTGGAGAGAGATCAGGTGGTTGCATGGGGGCAGGAGATGGAGTAGAGATTTGTTGAGTTTACAACTCTTTGCATTGGACCAGCTGCAGCTATGGATCAGGAGTTGGTCAAGGCTAGTGATAGAGAGATATTATAGAGATTTGTATGAGCAGGAGGTACCTCCTGAGAGATGAGATCCTAGTGCTTCTCAATCCCTTAGTAGTAGATCACACAACATGTCATCGCATAGTAGATCTCATAGCACTAGTGGTGTTGTAGGACCTCATAGGTCAGGACATTATGATAGGCCTTCTTTTGTACAATGATCCTCAGGACCTCCCCATCAGTCACCTCCTCATTCTCCTCATCAAAGTACTGGGAGTTCAGACTAGGGACATGTTATATATTTTTAGACATTGTATTTTGATTATAGAGCCTGCGAGCTCCATTTTGAGAGATACATTTTGACATTGTATTGTGACACATTTTTTTAGCGATATATATATAATTTTTGGTGGAAATTATTGTTGGCATATGGATTTTGGAGTTTTCATTGGTGGCAACCTAATTCATTGATCCGGTCTGCACTTCAGTGTCTGTCCATATCAGGAAACTAAGTAAAGAATAGGTTATCCAACTAAAGTTAATCCATTTGCATTACAAGTTTCTCAGGTTGACTTGTGGATCTCAGGGAAGGTCGTTGGGTATCTAGAATATCTTATTCTTGAATTTTGTGTCATCACATCAATTGGTGTAAAATTTAGGAGATATGGTTGATTGATTTTCTATTTAACATTGCTAGAAGGCCGACTAAGTGAATGTGGTGTGTTGCGGATGTTTGAGGCGAAATTGTTTGAAGTATTTTTGGGTTTGAGGATTTTTTTTTGGGTCCTCACTATGTTGTGGCTGACTTTGAATGGTACGCATTAATGAAAATCATTTATGGATTGGGAAAACAGTTGGAAAATATTTTATGTTTTATTGAAGCCGACTTGTAGTGATTAAATATTTTGTTGCAAATATATATAAGTGATTGATTATATCATTTAGAGATATGAACAAAGTGTGTTGATGTATGTTGCAAATTTCAGAAGGATAGTATAGAAATTATACATAGTTTCTCTTGTGCATAAAATGATTTGTGATGTGAATGAAAGCAGACAGAGCAAAAGAGCAGAATCAGACAAGCAAGTCAAGAATGTGACTAATGAGCTTAATTGGAACTATAATTAGGCATTAGCAGATGCTATTCTCTTAGTCAAAATCTTTTGGATGTAATTCAAATCCAAGTAAGACAGTGACTCTTATTTTTGTATCTAAGTAGTGAGCTTTAGATAGTATGCATGAATGCATGTTGATTCCCCATTTTTTTAACACCTATATTTGAGTACTCAAATTGTGGATTGACTTCCACCATGGTGTTTCCCCTAATAGGGTTTCCACATAAAAATCCTTGTGTTATGGATGATTGGTTTATGTGCTTGCATATTTCTTTTGGTTCAATGTTGTAAGTGTTTTAAAGATCAGATTAATAAAGTTAAATTTTGTAGAACACTGATTCACCCCCCTCTCAATGTTCCCTACTTCTAACAATTGGTATCAGAGCCTAGTTCCTTGAAAGAATTTTAACAGCTTGATGTGGATTTTGGAATGTAATGGACTTTGGTAGTCTTCAACAAAAACTTTTGGTGGTACTTGATGATCTTGATCAGTCCAAAGCAGAAGTCTGAGAATTTAAAAAAAATCTTAAGGATGCTCAAAAATTCATTCAGACATTGAAGGATCAGATTATTAAGTCTAGGGAGAAGAAAAAGGATCTTTGTGACCAGATTAAGAAAAAAGAGAGAAAAATCATGGATGATGATCACCTGAATCAAACCTTAAAGGAAATAATTGAAGAATGTGAAAAGCTTTCCAGAGACAATGCTACCCTAAAGCATGAGATGAAATCCATGGTGATGAAGCTGACTAAGGAGATTGAAGAGAGAAAGAAGAATGAGGAGAATATTGCTCAATCCTTAAAAGAAAGATCTGGTGAATGCAACAAAATTAATTGAGGATTCATTCAGTTGGAGATTGAATTGCAACAATCCATAAATAATGAAGAAGATCTTGAAAGAAAGATTCTTATTCTTAGGGATGAACTTGCTATGGCAAATGAATACAAGGAGAAGTTCAAGATTAGCTTAGTTAAGCTCAATGAGATGAGTCAAGGTCAAAATAATGGAAACAACAAGCGAGGTATTGGATATGAGAAATGAGAAAGTTCTGGATCTAGACAAAGGAATTTCAGGAAAGGAAATCAGATGAACAAAGCAAAAAGGCATCCGGTAAAATAGCCTAATGCTCAAAAGTTTAATGGATATTGTTTTTCTTGCAATAAATTTGGTCATATGGCTACTCAATGTAGAAGTAAAATGAAATCAAGTGATCCATCATTCTTCAATCGGTTCCAATTGCAATAATTTTGGTAATAAGTCAATTGAATGCAAAAATATTTCAAACAACTTTGTCAATACAAGGAATGTTAAATGTTATACCTGTGGAAGATTTGGGAATATTGCTAACCAGTGCAGATCAAGAAGAAATCTATGAAATGACTAGTCTGGAAAAGGAAATTTTGTGTGTTACAATTGCAACAAATATAGTCACATTGAAAGATTTTGTAGAAACAAAAATATGGATAGAAGAGGTCTTCCATACAAAGGAAGAAATACGCAAAAAAAATGATAAAGGAAAAGGGAAAGTGACTATGGATAAAATAAGAGATCAAATGAAGAAGACATGGGTAAGAAAGAGTGAGTCTGATGTAGGAAATGGTTCCGTACAGGAATCTGGTGCTGGTAATTCCTCTGGGAATTTATTTCAAGCCATTGGCCTAGGGGGGTTTTTTTTAAGAAAATCCTTTTTCCCCCTATTGGTAGTTTGTGTTGAAATGTGACAGATTATCAACAGTTGTATTAATGATTTACAGATGCATTGGAAAACACTTGTAAAGAAATTTAATCAATTGAAGGTTCGTAGAAAAAAATTTCTCATTGACTAAGAAAATAGGGTATCTAGAACACCTAGGGAAAAAGCATTTAATACAACAAAAGGTTAGGTGTGAGTTATAAAAAGCAAGTTGGAACCCTCATTTGCCACTTTATAGCGAAGAAAAGAAAAAGTAGAGCACTCTACATCAAAATTTTGAAAGTATGAAGATAATTTAGTAGTGAAACCCTAATCCATCAGGTACTTCAATTGTATTGAGAAATTTCCATGTAATTTGGTGTGTGGTTGAATAAATTCTTTGGTAGAATCAAGACATGAGTACGGAAGGTAAAATGGAACAAATAAAATGAATGATAAACCTAGAAGAGTACAACAGTGATAAGATTAGAGTTGTAAGAAACATGTTGTTGCCTAATGAATTGAAATGGTTGAAAGAA
The DNA here is from genome assembly GCA_007258455.2 of Sequoia sempervirens. NCBI lineage: Eukaryota > Viridiplantae > Streptophyta > Pinopsida > Cupressales > Cupressaceae > Sequoia > Sequoia sempervirens. The sequence continues at coordinate 197,573,695 of VDFB02353493.1, read as the reverse complement.
GCAAAAAACAAAAGCTTGAATATTTGTAGTGAATTCCCCTATCTTGAAAATGCAAAAATCATTGAGTTTATCCTAGACAAATTGAATGACAATATTCTAACTCTAGATAAACCCTACCATATCTCGAAAGAAGTAATTAGAATTGTAACTGGGTTATGCAAAGTTGGGGATGTGTCGAGAAAGAAGTCAATCCAAAATAAAGAAGTTGAAACCCTAATTGTAGTAATTGGAGATCAAAGGGCATTGATAATCTCAACAATTAGAGATTCAGTGACAAAGTACATTGCACATGGAGTATCCTACAAAATATTTTTAAGAAATAGAGAAGGTACAACTTCAACAAGTGTTGTTTACATTTCACACAAGATGATAATGGAAGATCGGTATTTTGACCTTTGCGGTCTACTGAAAGATTAATTGATGGAAAACGTACAATTGACTAAGATGGAAAATTACCCTTTTAGGTTTGGTACCTTGGTTATATGTCTTGTGATGTATTTTATGAATTGCTTACCACTGAACAACAATTTAATATGGGAAGAGAGTGAACCAGTTTGCAAGAAAATTTACATACACTAACAATTTGGAAAACTGTGATCAAGTATATGAAATTTTCTTTAAAGGTTTGCTAGGAAATTTTGGCTCAATTGGTATTCCCCTTCTGGTAAGGGCACTTGAAGTTGGTTCCTCCTCCGGTGAGATGGAGAGAAAGAAGAAAAGAGAAAAATAAATTGTTGTCTACACTCCATCGACATGCAAGACTCCAAGAGTTGAAGGGAAAGGAAAAGAACAAGTGATTATGGACATACCAAATGAGGAATCTGATAAGGAAACTAGGGACACCCAGAGAAAAGAATTGGAAATAACCAAATTGGAACAAGAAAAGGAAATGACAGAAGAAAGTGAAGAAGAAGGAAATTTAACCAAATAAGAGCTATTGCAGCTTATTCATGAGGAAGATGGAATGAAAAAAATTGCAAACATATGGTCTATCAGACCTTCATATGAGCAGGACATGATTTTAAACATACTAAGTGCTCATCTTGTGCACAACCATATTAAATTAGAGATTTTCTAGAATATGTTGCCAGAAGAGATGATTGAATGCATTAAGGAAATCATGGACTCTGAGTCTCAAAACAAGGAAGAAGAAGAAGTAACTCTACACCTGAAGTAGTAGAAATTATCACTCACCAAGCTAAAAATGAACATTAATCAACTAAGGCAATGCATAAAAATAGCTAACAACATCTATAACTACTGTCTAAGTTGGAACAAATTAAAGCAGAGCTAAACAGTATTGGACAAGATTTTAACATGTTTCAGGATCAAGATGGTGCAATTAAGAAAAGGATTCAAGAATTATAGACAGAGCATACAAATGTTCAAAACACTAGAAATAGGATTGGGGTATGTGCAAGATCATCATGGAAAAAATAGGCCCTTAAGTGGCAAAAAATTCAAAAAAATTAGAGTTACGAAACTTGACGTAAAAATTTGAATAAGTTATCTATATTATTTCAAAAATATGTAAGAATAGAATCTATAGCAAATTGAATGTAGTTTCTAAAGTACTAGGTTTATTTTTTTTTTAAATTGTTTGGTGAAAATTTGAAATTTCAATGCAGTAGTACTTAAATTTCAAGGAAAAAATAAGAATTAGGTGTCTGTCTAACCACCCTAACCACAATAAAATGATAATATTTTGTATATGATTTTAGATATAAGTAGAGGACTCATGTTCGGATGTGATACTTTTTTTTTTGTAATTTTTTCCAAGTAAATAATTAATTATGAATTTTTTTATTACAACTTTTAAAAAATATAAAAACTCATATGTCTGACCACCTTAACTTGGTCAAAACTTCATGAATTTTTTTTTTTAATCCTATAGTATGTGAAGCATAGAATGTGACACATGTTTCAGATTCAAAAAATGTGATACTGTTTGAAAGATATATATGTTTTTCAATTAGTCTATCAATCGAGACTTTAGTTGTAATTCAAATAGAAAATAAATAATAACTATTTATTAAATTCAAAGTAAAGAATAATTTATAATGGTGGAAAGCTAAGAATCTCCTTTAAAAATCCTTTTCGTTTCATCAATTTTGGGTAAAAAAAAGTCATCATCCACATACCCATCATATTGCCACTTTTGGGCCCATCATGATCTTGGACATACCCATTGTTGACACCTTTTGGAAAGTAAAGGACATAACAGAATGCATACTAGAATAGTTGATTGAGATACTGAGGAAAGGAGAGATATTAGAAGAAGCCTTCACCATTCTAGAATCCCTCATCAAGATTATCAACCGGACATCTCAAAACACCAACATGATCATAATCACCAGGATTACAGTAGAAGCATGGAAGAAGTTTCTTTCGGAGGTGAAGGAAAAATTAAAAAATAATTTTCTAACACAAGTAGCGGCTATATTTCTTAAAAAAATTGAACCAATTTTTGAATAAGTAAGTTTTTTGTTACACTCCAAAAGGGAATACTATAGAAATTTTATTTTAATATATTTTTTCATTGATGTCAAATGGGGAGAGAGAGAAATGAAAAATTCCTTATCAAATTAAGGGTGAGTTGTGTCAGATATGACTTTTTGAAGTCTTGAAGGATTGTAGTATGTTGGTTTTGACACTTAGTCATTTTTCACTATGTTGTCATCAATGTCAAAGGGGGAGAATGTTGGTATATGGCTTCTGGTGTTGTCATTGATGGCAACCTAAGTCATTGATCCAGTCCGCACTTCAGTATCTATCCATACTGGGAAACAAAGTAAAGAACAGGGTATCTGAATGAAGTTAATCCATTTGCATTATTAGTTTATCAGGTTGAGTTGTGGATCTCAGGGAAGGTCATTGGGTATCTGAAATATCTTATTCTTGAGTTTTGTGTCGTCACATCAATTGGTGTATATTTTAGGAGATTCAGTTGATTGATTTTATGTTTAACAGTGCTAGAAGGCCGACTAAGTGAATGTGGTGTGTTGCGAATGTTCGAGGCGAAATTGTTTGAAGTATTTCTGGGTTCAAGTATTTTGTTTTGGGTCCTCACTATATTGTGGCCGACTGATGCAATACCATCTATCAAAAACCATCAATCATTAGGGAACTTCTGTCCCAAACACTTTTTGGAGAAGATCAAATTGAAAAAGCAACAAATCCACTATACTTTTGACCAAAAATAATACACAATTCCACTTGTTTCTTCACAAAGTTACTAATTAACAATTTACCAATTCAGTAATACACACCATTATCAAATAAAAATACAACTAGCCAACCTCAACTTGACTATAATGACCTAATTTGAAACATAGAATCTACAATCTTATCTTAAATCACTATTCTTGCACCTTTCAGTACAACTTACATGGAAAAACAATAATCAATCAAGCATTCTTGTTACCAACCCTTATCCATACATCCAACACTCTATAAAATAGCATATTTTCTATTGAAATCAAACCAATACTTACTCACAAATCACTAATCCATTAGCTTGCAATCAATATACCTTTTTCCACATTGGAACCAATAAACCAAATCAACCAAAACAACATATTTTTCCTTCTAACCTTTGTAAAATAATTTAGACATTGTCATTATCATTATTTTGACACATTCAATACAAATCCATGGCAACTCAACTATGTTTCATCAGTCAAAACAAACCTATACACCCAAGGACTTATACTCTTGTAGGACTGCAAACCCTTGAATCGGGTGATAAATATTTATCCTTTTTAAATCCATACACACTAAATATAGTTTTGGAGCCCCATTATGCCATAAATTCTCATATCAAAATGTCACATTAACTTTTTTTGTAACAAATAACAGAAATCTATTTTGAATGTTGGAAAAAGCCTTGAATTAGGCCAATTTTGTGAAGCAACCGACCTCAACAAAACCCCAAATCATCATTTATCCACAAAAATTCTTAGGTTAAGTCACAAAACTCAATATTTTCCATTTTTTATGGACTGAGAGGCCCATTTACCTGCTAAACATTTAAACCATTAATTTTAGGCCTTTGAAGCACAAATAAATGAGGGTTTCTTGGAAAAATCATTTACAAACCTCCAATTCACCTACCACTATTTAAAAAATCCTCAAATAAGTATGCATAAGCATTTTAATCAATCCCCACACCATAGCAAGTGTTATTTCATCTTTTCCAATCATGGAGGAACCATTTTTGAAGGAAAAACTCAAAAAAAATTCTTGGAGCAGTAGGGTGTCTTCATATTCTCTCCTTCCTTGCACTAAACACACACACAAAAATATTCAAAACATCCTAAGAACACCCTAAGTAAACCATCCCACCAATATTATAACCTTACATTTGGTGGGATGGTGTTTTTACTCTTTAAAGGATTCTCAAACCCTTGACTAGGTTTACAGACCGAGCTTTAGAAAATGCACTCAAATTGAGTTCCTAACCACTCAAACCTCTTCCAAATGGATTTAGATGAGTGTTAGAACCTTATGATACTAAAATAATATAATTTTTAAGACTAGTGCTATTGAAAAGCCTAAATAAATGTTGAAGAACAGTAAGGAGATACAAAAATATTAGAAACAAGGAACTTTATACAATGTAAACTCTTCAAGAATACAACCAATGTTTTTTGGCTTGCCTTACAAAGGCTTCATATAGATGTTTCCCAACCATTAACTGAATTTACAACTTCTTTCATTGACCTATCCCTTCAAATTTCCCACAAAGACTCTTCATCTTCTGATTTTTTCTTTTTCTTGTATTTTACACAATTGGCAACTTTTAGCATTTTTGGCTAATTTTGCTTTTTCCATCTTTTTGCCCACCTAGTGACCTATTTGTGACTAGAATACATTAAATATGACCACAAATGAATCCTTTGCACACTTTTACATTTGAAAATTCATTTTTTTTAACAAAATTTCCTTTTGGAGGCGTTTAGTGAGCAAGGTGCTCTTGCACCACCAACTTTGGATGGTGCACACTAAAAATCATTTATGGATTGGTCCGATGGTTGGAAAATATTTTATGTTTTATTGAAGTCAACTTGTAGCGATTAAATACTTACTTGTGGATATATATAAGTGGTCGATTATATCATTTAGAGATATGAACAAAGTGTGTTGATGTATGTTGTGAATTTCAGAAGGATAGTAGAGTGATTATGCATAGTTTCTCTTGTGCATAAAAGGATTTGTGATGCAAATGAAAGCAAACAGAAAAAAAGAGAGCAAAATCAGACAAGTAGGTCAAGAATGTGACTCATGAGCTTAACCAGAACTGTAATTAAGCATTAGCGGATGCTATTCTCTCAATTCAAATCTTTTGGATGTAATTCAAATCCTTGTAAGACAGTGAGTCTTCTTTTTGTATCTGAGCAGTGAGCTCTAGGAAGTGCGCCCGAATGCATGTGCATTCCCCATTTGTTTAACACCTATATTTAAGTACTCAAATTGTGGATTGACCTCCACCGTGGTTTTTCCCTTAACAGAGTTTCCACATAAAAATCCTTGTGTTATGGTATTGTGGATGATTTTTTTATGTGCTTGAATATTTTTTTTGTTTCAATGTTGTAAGTGGTTTAAAGATCAGATTAATAATGTTAAATTTTGCAAAACACTGATTTATCCCCCCTCTCAGTGTTCCCTGATTCTAACAATTATATGATATGCAATTATTTATATGTTTATATAGTCCTTTCTATGATATTGTGTTGATTCTATATGATAATGTATGTATTTACTTTTTATGGTATTATAAATGTCATGTATGGATTCTATGTTTATGATTATGAGATGCAATGTTAATTATTTATTTACAATGCCTATGTGAATGTACTTATTGTGATAATATGTTATGCATGTTATGTCATGGATTCCTAGATGTGATAGATATGTATATATTTTTTTGTTGTTCAAATGCAACATATATGTATGTTTTACTATGTATATATGTATGGAAATTTCTAAATGATGTTTCTAACATGAATGCATATGCAGGGTGCTTTTTTTTTTTTGGTCACAGGACTCTGTCATAATGCAAGGAAGAAAAAATGTTAGCACGAAAGATCTAGATGTTAGTGTTAGCAATCTTCAATATTTTTTGAAACATAATAGGCCTTGCATTAAATCATCATTGGGTGTTAAATGATACAAATGGACAAAAACCACCATGATATGAGATAGACCAAGGTGTGCAAGGTCATCCACAGGTACTAAAAATAGACAGTTGTAGACAAGGAATGTCCTAACTCATAGTAAGTGCAAAGTTACCCCAACATTTTATTCAAGACAAACCACAAACAAAAAAAAAAAAAAGATGAGTCATAAGACATCATTTCTCCTCTAAATCCTTCATGGGACATCCTCGAGGAAGCTAGTAACCTAACTCAAAGACAAAGCCAAAAGACAGGTGACAAATAGCAGTCAAAGAAAAAGAGTCTTGATATATCCTTGTTTCTCTAAATCCTTCATGGGACATCCTCAAGAAAGCTAGTAACCAGACTTAAAGACAAAGCCAAATGAAAAGATAAGACAAAATAGGCCACAATGTGAACAACCAATAAGAATATTTCCCAAAATTTGTTCATGTTTGTTGTTTTAATTGTCTAGGGGATTGATAAGATAATTGTTTGAAAAAGTTTGGTTTCAGAAATGACACATATCATATAAGACGTCGAGTCTGGTTTTGATCATGTGGCCACTTGTATACTGAAATGACTAAGCCTAGTTTCAGGAATGACACATACTGTATAAGACATCGAGTCTAGTTTCGATCATGTGACCAACAATATAAGGCAATGATGATTTTTTGACTAAATGATCATGTCTGTTTTTAGGAAGGACACATCCTGTATAAGACATAGGTTAATTATTTTTGTTATTGATTTGGCGATTTGTTTGATTTGACTTTATGACCTTGTTGACTTGATTTTCTTGTTGATGTGTGACTTGTCTTGATGTTCTGACAATTGTTTGTGTTTGATGACATTTTTTGACATATTTTGATTGACACGATGAAACCTAAAGGACTAACCTAGTGTGGCCTTGGGGACTCATCGATTGATGGAATTTCCTATATTTTACATGTAGAGACCTCGTAGTTTGACTAGAATTTGACCGAAAGGATTGATTGAAAAAGATTTGATTTATTTGAAGATATCTGACATGTGTGATAGTGAATGTGATGGACCCTAATGGACTGACCTAGTACGGCCTTGGGGGCTCATTGATTGATGGCATTGCCTATATTATACATGCAGAGACTTTGTAGTTCAACATGACCAATGACTTTGTCTTATTGACTAAGGATTGAGTCATGATTTTATAGAGAAAAACCTAAAAAGGCTGACCTAATTCCTCAGGGGCACATCGAATGATGGCCTTGCCTACATCCAATCACAAAGGCAATGTAGTTTGAAAATGTCAAAGACTGATTGGTGCGACTGACTCTAACTCTATTTTTGGATTTCTTGACATGTTTTGATTTTTTTGTCTTTCTAAAGTCTTTTGATGTTTTTGGATTTTTTTTCAAGACATTTATTTATATTTTAGATTTTTTTAGTACATTTTGTGATTTTTTTTCATTTTTTTGATGGTTTTACATCCTCAGAACAACCACTGTAAGAACTAAATGATGTGAGTCAAGTGCCTACCCCCAATCGGGTATAAGACCAATTTATTATGAATAGGATGGAATGGGGATGCAAAATGTGCTTGATGTCAATCGTTCCAAGTCATTGAAAGGACAACCATTTATTATGGGTGGTATGTATAGGTGGTGGATAGGAAAGATAGGTGATATGACCAAAAAGTTAGGTTGGAATGATGGTAGACAAAGAAGTAGAATCGACTAAACATGGTGCATGTTTTCCAGGTTTTCACCATGGTACTCATCCAAAGTGTCACCAAAGTGGTTCTCACTATTGGACAACTTATTTCATTTTACTATTTTTATTTTTTTGTATTTTTTATTATTAAGACAAGGCTCTCAGAAGCTATGTGTAGAACCTCTTCAAATGAAGGTTGTGGATTGGCACTGATAGTGGTTCTCCTTTAGGGATAGAGAGCTAGTATGCTCTTGATCCAAAGGATTCTATGACAATATAAGGTCCTAGCCAATTTGGCTCAAAATTTCCTATTTTTTCTCTTTCTACTTGATTCTTTTGATTTTCCATTAAAACTAGGTCACCAATGTCGAAATATCAATTCAAGACTTTCCTATTGTAGCTATGACGAAGACAATTTTGATATGCTTGAAGGTGATCTAGTGCCTTTTGTCTCCATTCATCTAGGAACTCTATCTCATGTAATCTTGACACACGATATTCTTTATCATCAATATGCTATTTCAAAGATACCCTTAGGGAAGGAATCTCTACCTCAATAGGAAAGATGGCCTCAAAACCAAATACCAAGTATGGAGTGGAACCGGTGGGAGTGTGGATGCTTGTGTGGTAAGCCCATAGGGTAGGTTTAAGTTGTAAATGCCAATCACAACCAGCATCATTGACAATATTTTTAAGGATTATGAGGATTGTTTTGTTAGATGCCTTAGCTTGTCCATTATCCTGTGGGTAATATGGAATGGAAAAGTGGTGTTGGATATGGAATTCTTCGTAGAGGTGAAAAACTTCTTGGTTTTTAAATGGATGGCTATTATCTGTGATTATGGATTGAGGAATGCCATACCGACAAATGATATAGTTAAGGATAAACATATAAATCTGTGTGTTGGTAATGTAGGTCATAGGAATGGCTTCGATCCACTTGGTAAAATATTTAGTCACAATAATGATGAATTTATGATTGTTGGAGGATGTAGGATGTATCTTACTGATGATTTTGAATGCCCATTGGGAAAAGGGCCATCGTGATGTTATTGGATGAAGCTCTTGTGCTGGTGCATGTATCATGTCTCTGTGAATCTGGTACAGTCGACATTTCTTAACAAAGACATATGAGTCCTTTTCCATCATAGGCCAATAATATCCCAGTCTCATAATCTTCTTGGCTAAGATGGGACTACTAGAGTGGGATCCACATATACCCTCATGTACTCCATGCAAGGTCGCTTGTGCTTCTTGAGTATTGAGACATCTCAATAGGGTATGGTCTAGGGTACGTCTATAAAGGGTATCTCAGATTATGGTATACTTAGTTGATTTATAGATAAATGTCCTATGTTGGTTGTTCAAGAGATCAAGGGGTAGGATTTGGACATGGAGGTATTGATAGATGTATTTGTACCACAGGGAATTGGGACCAACAAGTTCACACACCATCTCCGAATATGGGACATCAAAGGCAGGGACCAAAAGTTGTTCCACCAAAAACTCAAATTTAGGCATGTTGCTAGGTATGTCCAAGAGTTAACCAAAGGTTGCCATGGCGTCTGCTACATTGTTCTAAATGTGGGGTGTTTGATGAAAGACGATGTCAAAATATTTTTTGAAACTATCTGCCATCTGCTTGTATGGAGCGAGCTTTTCATCTTTGGCTTCATAGTCATCATTAACTTGTCAGAATACCATCTAAGAATCACCATAAACTTGTAGGTGCTTAATCTTCCATTTGATTACCATTCGTAATCCTATTACAAGATATTCATATTCTTCTATATTATTGGTGCATGGAAAAGCAATTATGAATGACTTAAGAATAGTGTCACCATGTGGTGTGATAAACAATATGCCAGCCCCTAAACCATGATTTGTGTGGGACCAATCAAAGTATAACTTCCATGTTGTTCACGTGTCAAGAGTGAAGATGAACTCATCAGGAAAATCTGAAACTAAAGGGTGATCTACTTTAATTGGTGCATCTTCTAGCTGGTCAATAATAACTTGTCCTTTTATAGCTTTTCTTTCTACATACTAGATATTGTATTCACTAAGTACCATTACCCATTTAGCCAGTCATCTTGTTAATGCTACTTTACTAAGCAGAACTTCAAAGGATCTATCTTTGCAACCGACATTTTTTGGTGGTTTAGCATGTAGTGCCTAAGTTTTTGAGTAGTAAAAACTACTATTAGACAAGCATGTTCTATGGTACTGTATTTTACCTCATAACCTCCCAAGGTGCGGTTTATATAGTATACTACCCTTTGATGGCTTTCATTATCATTTTGTGCAAGTAAGGCTCCTAGTGTTGATGTAGTCACTGAAATGTAGGGTATCAAAGGTTTTCCATTAGTAGGTGGCACTAACACTAGTGTTGTAAGTAGGTAATCCTTGATTTGATGAAAAGCTTCTTGTCATTTACGTATTCATACAAATGACACCCCTTTTCTGAGTAGATGCTAGAAGGGATGTGTTTTATTCGCTAACTGCACTATGAATTATCTAATAGACTATAGTCTCCCTTTTAGTGTTTGTAGTTGACTTATATCGGCCGTTGGAGGCATGTGTATTATAGCTTTTACCTTTGTTGGGTCCACTTCAATGCCTCGCTTAGAAATAATGTATCCTAGAAGTTTTCTTGATTGCATGCCAAATACACATTTTTTTGTATTTTTCCTTACTTTGTATTCTTCTAGTCTTTGAAAAATCTTATCAAGGACCCGTAAGTGATTAGCCCTTGTCAATCATTTAGCTATTAGATCATCCACATAGTCTTCCATGAGAGTGCGAATGAGATCATGGAAAATGGTTATCATAACACATTGGTATGTTGCTATGTTGCTTAGGTAATGTCTCTCTAATATGGGTAAGCTTAATCCCAGGGATAACCTATCTCTTTAACACAAACCTAAGGTAACACCACTCATTAAGCAAAGTACTAGTTCCCTCCCTTCACTAGAAAACAATCCCAGGAGTAACCTACTAGCTATTTGGCATAATCAAATATCTAGATATGAGTATCCCTTAAGCTACCCATGTTTAATCGTATCTAATATAATAATAATACCTATGATAAAAAAATATCTCCTATCATGGAGTAACTATAAGAATTTTACAAATAGAGTAAACAACTTCCACTTTTCTTTCAAAGTAAACATTACTTTTCCCTAAATGAAAGTATCCATAATAGACTTCAAACAAACTAGAAATAACTCTTTCAAAAATAATGAAAAAAAGGGAATATTTTCCTCATGCCTATGATGTGATTTCCAATAGAATAGCTACAAACACAACACTTCCAGAATAGCAACTAGCCTGGTATCAATCCCTCCAAAAAAGTCACAATAACCTCTAACTCTCAAGTTGGAAAAATACTTATCTCAAAATAATAATAAACTCTTTAATGTTCAAAGCTTTCACTCACTATATTAAGTAGAATAATATAGAAAGGAATTTAAATAGAATGTTGAACCATAAATTTTTGGGGATAGGCACTCTGTTGCACTTCTAGGGTTTTGCACCTAAAAGGAGAAAGGTATCGCAAAATTCTTGGTGGTTCATTCAAGACTAATGCAAATATGATTGAAATATGTCTAAATAGAATGTCCTAAGTGCAAAGAGTTGGTAAAAGAGATGGACTATTAATGCAACACTAAGAAAAAGCACTATGTTTGAAAACACATTGTGATATGCAAACATAAACTAAATGACCTAGAAATGATCATAAAACAAAACAAAAAATTGTAGAACTAAAGAGGTGCACCTCAAAATGTCTTGCAGTCTAGAATGGAGACTAAAAATGCTTGCTAATCCTAAAATTTTGACCTACTAGGACACATGGGCCATTGTGGGTGACTTAGTCCCATATTTGGAAAACTACATCAAAGCCCGTTTCAACCAAATGGGTATCCAAATCTATAGAAATATTTGAAAAAATGTGCAGTGGGACTAAGTCACCATTGATGGTGACTTAGTCCACTTTGACTTTTTTGAAAACTCAAAAGTGGAAACGTAAGCTCTCGATCTACACTTTCAGCTCATCCAGGTGTACGGTTCTAAAACCCTAATTTTCAGCATTATGAGTGGATTTTTGTGGACATTTTAAGCTAGCCAACAAGGAGAAGTCTTCAACAAGTTTGCAACTTGTCCTTCAATGAGTTCCAAACCTTCAAAGTGCCTAAATCTACAAACACACAAATAAAGAAAGAGAAATGTTGAATGTTAAGGGATGGCGGTTTGCTTTGGTCAAACCCCTTTTAGGTAATTAAACCAAATGAAGAAATAAGATGAAGCATGGACATGAAATGAATGAATTAGAAACTTTCCATTATGATTGATTATATTTTCTCCAGTAATGGATGAAGAATCAGCCCTTGAATGCCTTAGAAAGCTATCTTAATGACTTAGAATGCTAAAGCCCTAGCTTGATTGAATTGAGAGAGATGATGAGTGGTTAGGTGAATGAATTAATGAGTGAATGGATGAAATGAGAAGGAAAACCCTATATTTATACATGATTATACAAAATTTCCCAAAAATACCACATCAAAGGCCAACCTCAAGGTTTAGAAAATAATATCCTGCTAGAATTTTGAAATAATTTTGATTTTTGTGTCAAGTGGGACTAAGTCGCCCCTAGTAGTGACTTGGTCCCACCAGGGAAATTTTAATGGGTGTCAGGAATTAAAGTGTATTAAATGATGTTTAACTGGATTATTCACTGAAACACACTTAAGTAGTCCCACCAGGGAAATTTTAATGGGTGTCAGGAATTAAAGTGTATTAAATGATGTTTAACGGGATTATTCACTGAAACACACTTAAGTAGGGCCTTTAAGTGTATTAAGGAGTCATTTAAACATAAGAAATGGTGAAATTAATGATGAAAAGCCTAGAAAAGTGTGAAAATTTGTTACAAAACTTTATAACACTTTCAAATAAGGCTTGGTATGTGATAAAAAGAGGTTATTTAATTGAATTATATTAAGAAGGTCCTAGAAAAGTGTGAAAGTGTGTTACAACACAACACTTTTACAAGACATCACAAAGTTCTTATTAATTCACAAGGGTCCAAGACCTAATGTGAATGTGTTGACCACATTACAACATTAAATCTAGGAAAAACTAGGCCAACATTCATAAGAAAGACCCAAATGAGCGTGAAAATGTCCAAAGATACATTTTTTTGCGCTACATTTAGCCCCCACTTTAGTGAGAGGATGAACTTGCTTCAAACTCACACTAAAGTAGACATCCAAGAAGATTCCAATTGTGCCACTACGGATGGTTTAGGATAACAAAGATGAATGAGGTGATCAAGCCCCTAGAATCCAAGATCCTAAGTCAAACCGACATAAGCATGAAAAGACACACACAAAAGGTGAATTATTTGCACCAAATTAAGATACACAATCATGCAATGGAAAGAAGTAGAAGGAAGAGAAGAGAAAAAATAAAAAAATGGATCAAGCTTCGACTATTTTTCTAACATGATGTGGATCAGATCTAGGTTGTTTGTCCAAAAATGTAGACTCACTTTGAGGCGACGAAAATCTTGGTTGTCCATCAATTGAGAAGTCCTAGAAGGTGAGAAACATACACTCATGGATAGTATGCATTTGCACACATGCAGGTGGCTATGGGAAAAGTCATTCCTTGGAATGGGCTTCCCGCTCAACCATACCAAAGTTATACCTCTTGATAACTTTGATAAGGCACCACAAAAAAAAAAAATTTGAGCTATATGAGGAAACCAAGACTTTGTATGTTTGAATCTTATAGACATTGTAAATGAAAAAGAATGTGAGGAATGTTCAAAGGGATTTTTCTTAGTTCGTGCAAGGGCTCATCTTAGCGAACATCATGCTTAATGTATCCAAGAGAGGAAAAGTGTAAATGGTCTCATCTTGTTTCCAAGAGAGGACAAGTGCAAAGTCTCATCCTAGGCAACATTGTACCTAATGTTTCCAAGAGAGGAAATTGTAAGAAAATCACACAATTAAATGTGAGTGTTGATGTATGCCCCCACTTTAAAGTGGTTGCTAACACCATTACTGTGACCAAGTGCTTTAAAGTAGAAGAAGGAGACATGAGAGCTTACTTAGAAAGCCCTATGCCAACTCATATGTTTCCTATAAGCTACGTCATTCAATAGGGTGGAAAGGTTGCCCCCAAAAATACAATGCTAAAGATAACTCAGTACATCAGATGCGACCCAACTTAAGGCATGTCATCCACTTCCCAAGCTTTCTCTTATATGTACATGAAAGGTTAACAGATAGCCAAAATAGGCAATGACAAGTGACATACGAGAACAATGCTACTTAACCCCTTGGCCCCACTTAGTGGAGGACAAGGATGAGCCTGAAATTATTGAGGAGAAACATGCTAGAGTGAAAATCAGTATTGATTAGAGGAATGAGGTGCCCCCACATAAGGAAGAGTACCAGACCCATTAAGATGTTGGATTTTACTACTAAAACCTTTACATTCATTAGCTAAGTTACCATGAACTCTATGATATGAGCAAAATAAATTCTTGTAATAGAATTTCATTCAAGTTCTTGGAGGAAGGGATATCAAATGATCTTGGAGGAGTCTCGACAAGATACCCTCTTGATCGATGGTAGAAGGTGGTCCTATAGTTTGTGACAAAGAAACTTCTTTCTTAGTACAAGATGTCATACTTACGCAAGATTCTTTAGATTGTGAGGTTTTGTTCTCTCCTTTATAGGAGGGTGTAAAATCTAACGGACTCAAATCTTTAGTGTTTTGAGAGATAATACTTACATAAAGAAAATATTTCTTTGTTTGTTTCATTTCTTGTAAATGATAACTTTCAAAACCAAGCTAGTGTTTATGAGTTTAGGATGTAGTACTTTTAAAGTTATCTGAGAAGGGTGTTTTGTGATAGTGTCAATGATGAGTGAAGGCTTGGTTATTTCTATCAAAGGACAATAACCAAAACCATGAGTTGTTTCTTGTGTGTTAGGTTTGATGGGGACATAGATACCTTATTCTCTAGCACCACATCTTTTTCTACTATATCCAAGTTGTTTCATAAGCTGATAACATTTTCCATAAAGCTTTGTCATTTCTTTTGGATTAGGTGGTTGTTCATGGTTAATGTCATCAAATTTTGTCGTGTAATTTGCTTCTTTGTCTAAAGTGGTTGAGGTGGATGCTTTTGAAGGGTCTACTAAGTTTTGTGTTGACATGACTACTTTTTCATGTCCCTTATTTGAATCTTTGTTGATGATCTTGTACTCGCCCATGAATTTATGTTTGAAATCTAAGGAACCCCAATCATCTTCTGCTAGCTTTATGACTTGCTTGATATGCTTTTTTTTGTCATTTTGGTCCACAAGTTCCACTAGTGTGGTTGGTGTTAATGTGTTCAAGGGATCTTCTTTTTTTTTCTCTCAAGTTGTAAGACACTATAAGGCTCAAGATCAACATCAAGTGTGTACACTTTGTTGTTGTAGATGGATTTCATTTTACGATGAAGAGTAGAAGGCACCCCATTCATTGCATGAATCCACTATCTACCTAAAAGAAGATTATATGAAAGTTCATGAGGCATAACATGAATTTGTGTTTCCAATGTGGCCTTCCCAACAATAATGGGTGAATTAATTACACCGAGCAATTTTTTTTCAATATTGTCAAATCCCTTAAGAGATAAAGAATCAATTTGAATTTGTGATTTATCCACATGAAGCCTATCCAAAAATTTTATGCTATGCACATTAAGGGATGAGCCATTGTCAACAAGGGTCCACTTTATCCCTATGTGTTTGTATTGAGATAGTATTATGAAGGCTTCATTTTGTTTTTGCACTTCCAAAGGGGGGAGTTCACTTTGGTGGAAAACAATTTCAGGATTAAATCCTTGAATTAGGGTTGCTATTTCATTCGATTGTGAATTAGAAGGGATAGGAACTTGTTGTAAGGAAGTTTGAAGCATAGTTTGATAGCTAGGTGAATTTTGAAATAAATCCCATAGGGATATCTTTGCAAGAGTATTCTTAAGTTGTTCAACAAGATCATATGAAGTTAATTGAGGAGCAAAAGGAAATATGGGGTTAGGAAAAGGTAATGGTGTCAAGGTTGGTTGCGGAGATTGCAAATTGTTTCTAGTGGGATATGTATGAGCAACGGTATTATGACTTAGTTGCTACAAAACATTATGTTTAGGTGGGTAAAGGATGAGTTCGGCTTTGTTTTGAGTTTCTTGCTTGTGTGATGGTGGGTAAAGAATAAGTTGAGGTTAACTAATATTAACATCCCTTAGTGAAGGAGGGTCTATTATTGCCTCATAATCTTCTTCCAAAGACACTATATCATTATTGTGATCATTATACTTAACTTTCTCCATGATATCCTCCCTAGGAGGAGAGTTTTTAGAACTACAAACCACATGTTCTTGACATGGAGGGTTGGTTCTTCTAAAATGACTTCATCACAAGCAGGGCAATGATCAATGGTTGGATTTTCTTGTTTATCAATAGTGGAGAAATTAGGAGAAGACTCTATTTGATTTTCCTTTGTCTCTAATGTCTAATTCTCTTGTTCCATATTATCTACTTGAACCATCAATTTTTGGTTGAAATCTATGTACTTCTCTTGCACTCTCATGGTTTTTCCCCTAAAAGGAGCGAGATAGACCCCAAAATTGAGGTGGTTCACTCAAACTAAGGAATGTATGATGGAATTATGACTAAATTCAATGATCTAAATGTAGCTAATTGATAAAATTGATTGATTATGAATGCAAAACTAATGAAATATGCAATGTTTTAAAACATGGTGATGTTTGCAAAAAGCTTAAAAAGATGGACAAAAATGAAAATATAACTAAATATAAAATTGTAACTTGGAATGTGTATACCTGTAAGACTGATGAAGACTTAAAATCACTCTAAAAATTTGGAAAAGTGGACTTTTTGGCTAACTAGGACTCATTCGCCACCTTGGGAAAATCAGTCTCAGGTCAGGTTTTTCTGTCCAGAAACTAATTTCTGCTAAATGGGTACTGGAATCTACATTTAAATCTGACAATCACCTCTAGGGGGACTCATTCACCATCCATTGTGAATCAATCCTCTTTTAGTTTTCTATAAATTTTAATCTTAGATATGTACCTTGTCACTTGCACAACACTTTTTGACAAAAACCCTTATTAGAATCTCAATAAATCCCTACAAAACAACTTAAAGTTTGTTGTCTAATTGGGGGGGTTTTCCTTGGTCAAACCCCTAATTAGGTAATCAAACCTTGAATCGATAAAAATATGCATAAAACCCTATCCTTAAGTGTTTCAAAGACTAGGAAAATCTAAACTAAGATAAATCCTTATTCTAATGTGCTAGAATAAGATGAAAAAATGTGATTTGAATGATGCAAGACTTCAATTTAAGAAACCATAAAACATATCAAATGTATCTAAATGACATACAAATGTAATGCAAACCTTAAATCTGAATATAGAGAGAAAGTGGAAGATGGAATCACTTTGAAAACAATTCTTTAGGTGTGATTTGATGGCTAGTTGCATCTCCTCAACCTAGATTTATCCATGATTCACCATAGGAATCCATCATCAACTCTTTGCAATGTTGAATATTGAACAATAAGTGAGCTTGAAGACCTGCAAAAATCCCTAGTTTAGCTGCCCTAAAGCTTCAACTTTGTTGTAGAAATGCTAATAAAACTTATTATGGAAGATTCTTGATACCTGAATTTTAAAAGTGCTTTGTGAAAATGACTAAAAAGATGTGAAAAATGACCTAAAATATGTATTTATAGGCATCAACACCTAATTTTCATGTTACTTAGACCCAAGAGGCCGACATCCACCAAAAAATTAAGTTGAATTGATTAAATTCTTGCTCAAAATTCAATTTTTCCCAAAAAGTGACTCATTCACCACCCTTGGTGAATGGGTCCCTCCAGAGGCGACTCATTCATTCAAGGTGGTGAATGGGTCCCACTAGTGGTTTTTGGAGGTGGGTTTTTGGGATGTGAGTGGATTAAATGTTGTCAAGATTTGGATGATTTTCAAGTGAAATAGGCCTCTAGATCAAAAATAGTGGGTCTTAGGGGCCTATAAATGTTTTTTTGAAGAATGAATGATGTAGGGCTTCTCAAAAGTAGGTCCAAATTAAGCGTAAAATTGTATCTTTTCCAAAGAGTGTCCAATTTTCTATGCCACACTACCCTAATAGGAGAGCTTACAATATGTTCATCATGTTGGCAACACAAGGGAAAAAAACTGAGAGGGGGGGTGAATCAGTTGTCAAAGAAATTTAAACTTATTAAACTTATTCTCATATCTAATTAATAACCATGAAAGCATAAATCATTACCACATCAGAAACACACATAACACCAAGATTTTTATGTGGAAACCCTATTAGGGGAAAAACCATGGCGGAGGTTAATCCACAAGATTATACCCTGATAAAAGTATAAAGGAATAAATGGGGAATGCAAATGCATTCAGGCACACTGCCTAGAGCTCATTGGTCAATTACGTCAATGATTACTACCCAAGGAAGACACACTTTCTTAAAGAAAGATTTGAATTACATCCATAAGATTGAACTGAGAAAATAGTATCTGCTCATGCCTAATTATAGTTCTAGTTAGGCACAAAAACTCTACTCACTCTTCTTCACACTTAAATTCTACCTTCGAATGATTAGAAAATTATTCACACACAAGAATCATACACTTTTCCTCACATCATCATACCTTCGAATGACAAAACAATCACTCATATATAACCGCAACCAAGAATAACATCATCTACATGTCAGCTTCAATAAAATATAAAATGATTACAAATTGTCGGCCCAAAACATCAATAATTATTAATGTGAATCAACCAATGTCAGCCACAACATAGTGAGGACCCAAAGTAATATCCTCAAACATGAAACATCTTCAAAAATTGTTCCTCAAAGATCCAAAACACGCTACAATCACCCTATTGGCCAAGAACATGAAAAACATGAACACGCAAGAGAAAATCTCCAATCGAGAGCACACCAACCAATGTGGAGGAACAACACAAATAGTGAAGAATCTAGAAACATCCACAAGCATCATGAATCACTAGAGAAGCATCTACAAGACTTCATATTACCCTAATCACATCATCTTCTTTCAGGAACACCAACTGAAGCAACAAAAAAATTGTCAAAACACAGATACTTATAACTCGATCAAATCTTCATGCAAATCTCTGAAACTTAACGTGGATAAACTAGATATACTAAAAAGGAAAACCCTTTAATCCAAAACCTCTAATCATCAACATACTAAGTTGGACAACATACTGAACTCCACTGCACTACTGGAAACCTACAACTTATTTTATTACAATTTTCTCAATATCCTTGACATATACAACCTCTAATTGCATTAATTCCAATAGTGTTGACATCAATGAAAACCACATATTAGCAACATCCAACAATCTTCCCCTTCGGCATTGATGGAAACACATGATGTGAAAAACACCATCAACCCTACTTTCTCTTAGCACTTTCCCCCCCTTATATTTTGACTCTTCTCCTCAGATAATTTATAGTTTTTCACATGACTCTTCTCCCCCTTTGAAATAAATGACAAGGATACGCATTACCTTTCTCACACAAGCTCTGAACCACATTTCTAAACATCTGACTATTCCCCCTGAGTAGCAGCCACCACAACATCAAATCGGATCAATATATGAATATGAAATGCACGGATTGATGCAATGACTTGCATCTTAGTTCTGATTAGGAAGGGTAATCATCCCTAGCTTCCCTCTAAGATACTCAAAAGTATACTTAGGAAAAGGCTTAGTAAAGATGTCTACAATCTATTCCTTAGTGGGCACATACTCCAATCTGACTTCCTTTTCACTCACCTTCTCTCTCAAAAAGTGAAACTTGATAGATATATGCTTGGTTTTTGAATGTAGTACCAGATTCTTAGAAATGTTAATTGCACTTGAATTATCACATAATATAGCAATAGGATCATCATACACAACTCAGATTTCTTTCAACATCTGCTTCATCCACAATACTTGAGTAAAATTGTTAGCATCAACTAAGTTTTTGTTCTATGCAGTAGATAAGGAAATACCATTTTTCTTCTTACTTAACCACAAAATTAAAGCTTCTTTCCCAAGAAAAATGCACCACCACTAGTACTCCTTTTGTCATCCACATCTCCTTCCCAATCAGCATCAGTAAAAGCACTCAAAGTAAAGTCATCTTCTTTAGGATACCATAGGCCAAAATCAACTGTCCCCTTCAAGTATCTAAAAATCCTCTTCACAGCAGTCACATGAGATTCCTTAGGATCATCTTGAAAACTTGTAACAATGCATACAACATTCATGATATCAGGTCTAGTTTGAGTCAAATAAAGCAATCCACCAATCATGGATATGTATCTAGGCTGGTTTTCTTTAGGAGAATCATCATCTTGAGTCAACTTACATCCAGTCACCATAGGTGTACCAACTCGATTTGAATCTTCCATACCAAACTTCTTTAGCAATTCTTTCACATACTTGGACTGAGATATAAAGATCCCTTTGTCTAGCTGATTAATTTACAATCCCAAAAATAATTTCATTTCTCCAATCATAGACATTTCAAATTCACTCTGCATCTCATTAGTAAACTTCATGCACAAACTATCATCTCCTCCAAAAATGATGTCATCAACAAAGACTTCAACAATCAAATCTTTATCATGATCAATCTTGAAATACAAATTACTATCAACAATACCTTTGTTGAATCCAAGTTTCAACAAATACTTATCCAATCTGGCATACCATTCTCTTGGGGCTTGCTTAAGTCCATACAATGCTTTCTTTAACTGAAAAACCATATCTCCCTAATTAGTCAATTGAAATCCATCAAGTTGCTCAATATACACTTCTTCTTCTAGTTCACCATTTAGAAATGCTGACTTGACATCCATATGATAAACCTTGAAGTTTTCTTAAAGTAGAATAAGCAAGAAATAATCTCACAACTTCAATCCTAGCAACATAGGGAAAAAAAAAATCAAATTCAATTCCTTCCATCTATGAATATCCTTTACACATCAGTCTTGCTTTGTTTCTAACAACTTCACCTTGATCATTCAGTTTGTTCCAAAAGACCCATTTAGTTCCAATTACGTTTTTGTCCTTGGGTCTAGGAACAAGAATCCATGTATCATTCTTCTCAATTTGTTGTAGCTCTTCTTCCATTACTTCCATCCAATGTTGATCTTTGCATGCTTCATTGGTATTACTAGGCTCAGTCTTTGAAATCAAACAGTATTCTTCTACAATTCTTCTCCTAGTTTGAACACCTTTGTTCTTATCTCCTATAATTTGATCTTCTGAATGATTCAGTCTTACATACCCTGGAGTCTTAGGATGTTCTTGAATTTTAGGCTCTTGTGATCTCACTTTTGCACTTCTACTAGTTCCTTCATCTTGGCTTTCCTGATTCACTAGAATGATCTGCACTTGATTCTGAGTCTGAATTGAACTAAAATTTTGATCATCTAAATCATATCCACATGTTATGGATGGTCTACCTATGTCTTCATCATCCTTGACATTATCACTTTCAACTACTTTCCTCAATCTCTTATTGGAGCACTAGTAGTCTTTACTTTTAGTAGAATAAATAAGAAAGATTCCTTCATCACTTTTGGCATAGAACATTCATATATCTTCATCTCTTTTGATATAGCATTTACTCCCAAATATTTTGAAGTATCTAATAGTAGGCTTATGACCAAACCATAGATCATAAGGGGTCTTACCGATATCACCTTTGATATGTACCCGATTGAGAGTGTAAACAACAGTTGTGACAGCTTCTCTCTAGTAGATATGAGGGACATTTCCTTCCAACATCATAGCCCTAGCAGCATCTAGAATTGTCCTATTCTTCCTTTCCACAACTCCATTTTGTTGAGGGGTTTGCAAGCTAGATAATTATCTCTTTATCCCATTCTCTTCACAAAAAGAATTAAACTCACCATAAATGACCTCACCACCTCTATCTAATCTCAGACATTTAATCTTTAGACCTGTCTTTGTCTCAACCATAGCCTTAAAAATTTTGAATTTCTCTAGAGCTTCAAATTTTTCCCTTAAGAAAGCAACCCAAATCAATCTAGAATAATCATCAATGAGTAACATGAAATACCTCTCCTTGTAAACTTCTAACTTTAGAAGGACCACACAAGTCAGTATGCATAGGCTCCAACACTTCATTTGAACAATATTGTTTGCTTTGAAATGAAACTCTAGTTTTTTTCCCCAACTGACATTCCTTGCATATGGTATTAGTAGGCTTTACCAACTTAGGAAAATCTCTCATAGACTGAGTAGAACTTATCTTGATAATATTTTCAAAGTTTTCATGACATAATCTCCTATGCCATAACCAACTTTCATCAACTTGAGCAATCAAACAACTTTTACTAGCAGCACACAGGTGAAAGATATTGCCTTTTGTTTTTGTACTTGATGCAATCACATTTCTGGAACTCCCCAATATTCTACACTTTCCATTCTTGAATTGAAGATTGTATCCCTTGTCAACCATCTATCCAACACTTAAAAGATTATTCTTCAAACCTTCAACATATAGAACATCATCAATATTATTCTTACCATCAAGAGAAATGGATCCTCTACCACGGATTACACCAGCTTTATCATCACCAAATATTACAACACCACCATCATAGTTTTCAAGACTCACAAATTTACTTTTATCACCTATCATGTGATGAGAGCATCCACTGTCAATCCGCCATTCATTCTTTTCTTCAATTCTAGCTGCTAGAGATTTCTCCAAATTCATGCAACTAGTAGATTCAGTAGGTACCAAATCATTTTCCTTGATAGCAATAAATACCCATTCATCTTCACTTGCATTCCCTTTATCAGATTCATCATCTCTCACACCTTCATCAACAACATAGTAACACTTTTTTTGGAATCTAGGCTTGTTAGGTCTTGGATTAGGAACTCTTTCTGGACACCTTGAGGAAAAATGACCTATCTTATTGCAAGAAAAACATTTAAGAGGAAATTTCCCTTTATACTTACCTTCTCCTCTAGGTACTCTCTTGACAAGAAGTGCTTCAAGCTCATCTAGCTTTCTCTCTTCTTCTTCAATCTCTCTCATTTCTTCCTCATTCTTGAACACCTTTCCTAGAGGAACTTTCTCCCAGATCATATCGTTGCTTATCTTTTCTAGAGGTAGTAGCTTTGAATGCAGATTCTATCTTAGGAAGAGCATCATCAAACTCACTTAACTCAAAAGCAGCAAGCTTACCAATCAACATGTCTCTAGTTACATTTGTCACAGTCTAGATCTCCTCAATAGCAACAACTTTGTGTTTGTATGCAAAATGAAAGGATTTGAGCACTTTAGCAACAATATATGATTCTTCCAATGTTCCACCAGCACATCTAATATTACACACAAGTTCATTCACTCTCTGCATAAAAGTAGTAATTTTCTCATCTTCACCCATTTTTAATGTTTCATATTTCCCTTTTAGAATTTACAACTTAGCAATCTTCACATGGGAATCACCTTCATACAAAGTTTCCAACTTTTATAATATCTCATAAGCATTCTTCAAATCCATTACATTTGTCATCTCAAAATTAGTCAAAGCACTCAACAATGTTTCCTTATCCCTGATATTGTACTCGACATCCTTAATCTCAATAGAAGTAGAAGGACCATTTTGTGGGATGATATAACTATTCTTTGTAATGTTCCAATAGGATTCACCAATGCATCTCAAATGACACTCCATTCGAGTCTTCCATAGAAAATAATTTCTTCCATCAAATCTCAAACTATCCTTCTTATATGTCGCCATCCTAGATCACCTCAAGCTATTAAAATTATTCCAAGGAACCTACTCTAATACCAATTGTTGGCAACAAAATTGTAGAAAACTTAGAAGGGGGTGAATAAGTTGTCACAAAAATTTAAACTTATTAAAATTTTTCTCAAATCCGATTAATAACCATGAAATCATAAATCATTACCACATCAGAAACACAAATAACACCAAGATTTTTACGTGGAAACCCTATTAGGGGAAAAATCACGATGGAGGTTAGTCCATAATATTATACCATGTTAAAAGTATAAAGAATAAATGGGGAATGAACATGCATTCAGGAACACTTCCTAGAGGTCACTCCTCAAATACAACAAGGTTTACTACCCAAGGAAGACACACTATCTTATAGAAATATTTGGATTACATCCAGAATAATGAACTAAGAAAATAGCATTTGCTCATGCCTAATTACAGTTTCAGTTAAGCACATAAACTCTACTCACTCTTCTTCACACTTAACTTCTTCCTTCAAATGATTAGAACATTATTCACACTTAGGACTCACACACTTCGTTTCACATCATCATACCTTCAAATGATAAAATAATAACTCATATATATTCGCAACCAAGAATAACATCATCTACATGTCAGCTTCAATAAATTATAAAAATGAATACAAACTGTCAACCCAAAACATAAATAATTATTAATGTGAATCAACCAATGTCAGACACAACATAGTGAGGACCCAAAATAATATCCTCGAACATGAAACATCTTCAAAATTGTTCCTCGAAGATCCACAACACGCTACAATCACCCTGTCGGCCAAGAACATGAAAAACATGAACACACAAGAGAAAATATCCAATCGCGAGCACACCAATCAATGTGAATGAATAGAATAGATAGAGAATGATCTAGAAACATCTACAAGCATCATGAATCACCAGAGAAGCATCTGCAACACTTCATGTTACTAGAATCACATCATCTTCTTTTAGGAACACCAACTGAAGCAATAGAAAAACTGTCAGAACATAGATACTCATAACTTGATCAAATCTTCATGCGGATCTCTAAAACTTAACATGGATAAACTAGATATACTTGGAAAGAACCCCTTTAATCCACAACCTTTTATCATCAACATATTGAGTTAGACAACATACTGAACTCCACTGCACTACTGACAACCTACAACTTATTTTATTACAATTTTCTCAATATCCTCGACATATACAACCTCTAATGACATTAATGCCAATAGTGTTGACATCAATGAAAACCACATATCAGCAACATCTAACACATCCAAGGTTGAAGTTTGTAAATTAGTTTCATCACAAGTGGGGGAGGAATCAAGAGAAGGACCACTATGATTTTCAAATAGATTGTCCCAAATAGTAGGAGCATTAGGGAAGGGAGGGTCAAGATTCTCATGACTCTTAATAGGTATATCTTCTAACACCAACCTATCCTCATGACATCCAGGAGGGATATTTGGAGAAGGACAATGTTGACTATCATGGTTATGGAAACTAGGTAAGGTGATGTTTAGAAATGTTTCTATGATCTCGTGTTCTTATTGTCTAATATCTTTTAAAGGGTAATGAGGAGAGGGACAATCAAGAACCTCAATGCTTGCATCTTCTTTCACCAAGATACTTTGATCAATAATAGGAAAGGTATTGGGAGAAGAACAAGTATGATTTTTATTATTTTCTACACTACCATTATCACCAATGGGCAATGTAATATTAAGGATTGTGTCAATGGTTTGAACATGTTTCTTAATGACCTCATTGTTGTAATCAAAATTGAACTCATAAGAGGGGATGTTGTATTTAAGCAATCCATTTTTAACCAAATCAAAGCCACATCTCTTGAAAGTAAACATGCTATCATGGAAAAGTAAAGAAAGTATAATACAATTTTTAGATACGAAATAAGGTAATTTTCTGACTATATTATACAACAACTTGAAAGATGAAATGTTGTAAATGAAAATATGAAATTAAACAATGCATGAAATGAGCTAATTTAAGCTAGATACGAAATAAAGTGAAATGTTTAAATGCAATTTTTAGATACGAAATAAGGTAATTTTTTGACTATATTATACAACAGCCTGAAAGATGAAATGTTGTAAATGAAAATATGAAATTAAACAATGCATGAAATGAGCTAATTTAAGCTAGATATAATGAAATTCATGTAACAGAAACTCAACCAACTGATATAGATAGGTAATGGTAGTAAACATAAGCTTAAAAATAGGTTTTTTAGTGCTGTGAAAGGAAGTTTCAAGGGTGAAAAGAGGCTAAGTTGCAAAGGTGGAAAATTAGTCCCATTGGGGAATTTTTCATAATTTTTAGATTATTTTGATTTATTTTTATGTTTTCTATGTTGTATGATGCAGACCTAAGGTGCAAATGTAGAATTTCAAAAAAATTCAATGATTTAAGATGCAAAATTGCAACCTATATGCACTTTCACTAATACAAAATTCGAAACCATAGAATGCAAATTCATCTATGCAAAACCTAATGAAAATTTAATGCAAGCTAATTCTAGGATGATGATGGACTCCAAATCATAAAATAAGGTATTCGTAAAGTGGGTTCACCAAAATGAACCATAAATTTTTGGGGATAGGCACTCTCTTGCACTTCTAGGGTTTTGCACCTAAAAGGAGAAAGGTATCACAAAAATCTAGGTGGTTATTTCAAGACTAATGAAAATTTGATTGAAATATGTCTAAATAGAATGTCCTAATTGCAATGAACTAATAAAAGAGATGGATTATTAATGCCACACTAAGAAAAAGCACTATGTTTGAAAACACATTGCAATATGCAAACATAAACTAAATGACCTAGAAATGATCATGAAATAAAACCAAAAATTTGAAAAACATGTGAAATGGGACTAAGTCACCATTGATGGTGACTTACTCCACTTTGGCTTTTATGAAAAACTTGAAAGTGGAAACAGAAGCTCTCGGTCTGCACTTTCAACTCCTCAAGGTGTTCAGTTCTAAAACTATGATTTTTGACACTATAAGTGACTTTTTGTGGATATTTTGACCCAACCAACAAGGAGATTTCTTCAAAAAAATTGGAAATTTTCCTTAAATGATTTCTAAACTTTCAAAGTGCCTAAATTTACAAACACACAAAGAAAGAAAGAGAAATGTTGAATGTTAGGGGATGGGGGTTTGCCTTGGTCAAACCCCTTTTAGGTAATTAAACCAAATGAAGAAATAAGATGAAGCATGAACATGAAATAAAGGAATTAGAAACTTTCCATGATGATTGATCTCGATTTTCTCCAGTAATGGATGAAGAATCAAGCCTTGAATGCCTTAGAAAGCTATCTTGATGACTTAGAATGCTAAAACCCTAGCTTGCTTGACTTGAGAGAGATGATGAATGATGAATGAATGATTAGGTAAATGAATTAATGAGTGAATGGATGACATGAGAGGGAAAACCCTATATTTATACATGATTAT
Organism: Sequoia sempervirens; assembly: GCA_007258455.2. Classification (NCBI taxonomy): domain Eukaryota; kingdom Viridiplantae; phylum Streptophyta; class Pinopsida; order Cupressales; family Cupressaceae; genus Sequoia; species Sequoia sempervirens. The sequence goes on along the minus strand of VDFB02353493.1, from coordinate 197,546,422 downwards.
ACAAAAAATTTCAAAAGTACCACATCACAGGCCAACCTCAAGGTTTAGAAAATAATAACCTGCTAGAATTTTCAAATAATTTTGATTTTTGTACCAAGTGGGACTAAGTCACCCTAGTGGCGACTTGATCCCACTAGGGAAATTTTAATGGGTGTTAGGAATTAAAGTGTATTAAATGATGTTTAACGGGATTATTCACCGAAACACACTTAAGTAGGGCATGTAAGTGTATTGAGGGGTCATTTAAACATAAGAAAGGGTCAAATTATTGATGACAAGCCTAGAAAAACGTAAAAGTTTGTTACAACACCTTGAAATAAGGCTTGGTAAGTGATAAAAATCTCACGTTATTTAAGTGAATTATATTAAGGTCCTAGAAAACTATGAAAGTGTGTTACAACACTTCACAACACTTTTACAAGACATCATAAAGTTCTTATTGATTCACAAGGGTCCAAGACCTAATGTGAATGTTTTGACCACATTACAACATTAAATCTATGCAAAACTAGGCCAAAATTCACAAGAAAGACCCAAATGAGCTTGAAAATGTCCAAAGATACATTTTTTTGCACTACAAATGCAAAAAAACTCTCATGGAATGCATCCCAAAAAAGTGAACTTGCTCCACTATTGATATAGAATTTGGAGACCACTTAGCCTACAATTTTGGCATCAGTATTATCAACAATTAGCATGCACAACAACACACATTTATCACAACTAAAAGGTGGTGAACATATCAGCACATAATCAACTAAAACAAGCTACAAATGGACCTTGTTGATTGATGACAATTAGAGACTAATTCAAATCATTTAGATAGCTTTCATCAATACCATATCTCTGATATAGTGGTATTTGATCTCAAAATGTTTTGTTCTGTCATGAAACACTGGGTTGACAAAAAACTTCACACAACTTTGATTATCACAATGAATAATGGTAGGCTCCAATGATTGTTCAAACAATCCTGCAAGGAGCTTCTGAAGCCACACTGCTTCTTAGGCCGCTACACATGCTACAATATACTTTACCTCTATAGTACTTAGTGCTACTGAAGACTGATTCCTACTACACCAAAAAATCATAGCAAACCCCAAACTAAAGCAACAACCAGAGTTGCTCTTTCAATCAGCTACACTCCCTACCTAATCAAAATCTGAATATCCTTGCAACTATAGATCTACACTAGAAGTATATTTCAAACCATATCCAACTATGCCACACAAGTATCTCAAGATATGCTTGGCTGCAACTAGATGAATATTCCTTAGTTCACACATGAACTGACTAAGTGCACTCATTGCATAGCAAATATCTAGTCTAGTATTGACTAGATACATCAACGATCCAATCAACTGCTTGTACATAGTGGAATCCACTAGATCTAAACTAGCTGCAGACTCACTCAATTTCTTCAAATTGGGTTCAATTGGTGTAGACATGGATTTGTAATCCATCATACCAAACCTCTTTAGGATGTCTATAGTATACTTCCCTTAACTCACAATGATCTCATTAGGCCTCTGCCACACTTCTAATCCTAGGAAGTAATGCATATATCCTAGATCCTTCATCTCAAATTCAGAAGCTAACTCCTTCTTGCATTTGATAATGAGATATTTTTCTCCAATAAGAAATAGATCATCAACATAAAGAAGCAAGATTAATGCCTCACCATCAACTACCTTGAAGTAAATATTTGAATCAACATCATTCTTGGAGAAGCCCAAACTCATTAGATATCGATCAATCCTCTCATACCAAGCACAAGGAGCCTGCTTACGGCCATACAAAGCCTTCTTCAATTTACAAACATGAGACTCCTTCCCATGGATATCAAAACCATCAGGTTGCTCAATGTATACCTCTTCTTCAATTACACCATTAAGGAAAGTTGTCTTCACATCCATCTAATGTAGCTTCCATCCCTTAGTTGTTGCAATATTAATAATGATTTTGATGGATGTATAACGAGAAACCAGAGAAAATATTTCCTCATAATCTATTCCCTCTTTCTGAGAGAATCCTCTAGCCACAAATCTAGCCTTGTACTTCTCAATGCTTCCATCAATCACATGCTTGATCTTGGAAAGCCATTTAGAAGATACAACTGATTTCCCTTCTGGTCTATGTATAATATCCCAAACATTATTCTTGATGATAGATTGATATTCTTCAGCCATAGCATCTCTCCATACTTGCTAACTTGAAGGTTCCTCAACACTGGAAGACTCAGATTCAATGATATGACTCATTAATGCAACATAGCTTGGAAACTTTTGTGGTCTTTTGCTTTCTTTAAATGTTCCTCTAAGAGCTGCAAACTTTTCTCTTGGCTCAACTGGATCACCATCCTCTTCTGGTTTAGTATACCCCCTCTGAATCTTAAGAGTATGATCAATGTCCATGTCCCGAGGAGTCTCCTGGTCTTCATTATCTATCTCCATGTATGAACCTTTAGATATTTTGAATGCAACATCTTCTTCAAAAGTGACATCCTTGTTGATCTCTATAAACATGGAATATGAATCCTAAAAGCTTTTGTGGATTCACTATAACCCACAAATATTCCTTTCTTTCCACATGGTTCTAACTTGGTCCTCTTATCTTTAGGCACATGGATGTAAACATGACAACTGAAGATTCTTAGATGATTAATCTCAAGTTTCACACCTATGAATGCTTCTTCAAGAGTCATATTCTTCAAAATACAATGAGGGCACTGATTCTGAACATACACTGCAGTTCAAGATGCTTCTACCCAAAGGAAGGTTTACAAGTCTTGATCATGGATCATGGCTTTAGCTACTTCAACGATGGATCTATTCTTCCTTTCTACAACACCGTTCTGCTGTGGATTGTAAGGGACACAAAACTCCCTCTTAATCCCTACCTCAATACAAAAGTTACAGAAGCCTCCAAAGATGTATTCTCCTCTATTATCATATTTTAGAACTTTGATCCTCTTCCGAAATAAATCTCTACTTGAGCCTTAAACTCTTTGAATTTCTCAAGCACTTCTTCAGATTCCTTAGTCTTTAAGAAATAAATCCAAGTCTTTCTAGAGTATTCATCAATGAAAATTACATAATACAAGAAACCACTCAAGGGTATAATAGACATTGGACCACACAAATCAGAATGAATAAGATCTAGAATGCATTTAGATCTACTTTCACTACTATGAAAATGACCTTTAGTATTCTTACCCAATGTACATCCTCGGCAAGTACCTTCATGCTCCTGAGTGAGACTTGGAAGTATAGTAACCATCTTTTGCATGGATGGAAGGGCTCTGAAATGGAGGCAGTTGTTGTGTAGTTTTAGCACACACGCCCTGCTGAAAGCAAGGACCCTCTTTCACTTTATTTCTTGGTATTTTGGCCCTTTGATTTTGGAGACTTACTTACTTTTGCATGAGCTTGAAAGTCTATCTTACTCACATTGATGATCCCTCTATGGTATTTGTTGAAAATATTAAGTTTTGGACTCATTTCGGGTTTTTCACTATTCTCGGGAAAATCTTCTCTGGGTGGAATTCCCCGGATGCTTTGAAAACCTAGTGGTTGTCGCTTTTACACTGTGGTTCAAAAATTTTGGGGCCTCACGAAATTCTATGTTGGCCAGATTTCTCTGAAGTTCTGTCACCTTGTTGAATTCCCGGGTTGTAGTTTGGGTTGTCTTGTCGACTACATTAATGCTTGATTGTATGATTTCTGCGACATGTATTTAATTGATTTTGGAGAATTTTTGAGCCATTGAGTTTTATCATTTTTTTTTACTATTTTGAGAGGTTTGATTTGGAGTGCTTGGATTGATTTGGTGTTTGGATTCGTGGATTTCTGGATTTGGCGGTGCATTTCTTGGGCATTATCATAGTTGCTAGTGTCTGCTAGGGTGTCAAAACTCATTGCCCTTCGGTGTTTCAATCGAGTTCACTTCATCAATGGTATGTATTCATCACCTTTCTTTTGATTGTTGAATGTGAATGATTCTTTGGTGTCTTGAGTTTGCTTGAAGTTTGTATTTCTGTGTTTTTGGCATTGAACATCTTGAGGCTAGGGTTATTCAATTTTGCTAGATTAACGACCCAAGTTAGTTTACCAGCATGTTTTCATTTTCATTACAAAACAACTTGCTTGTGTTGGCCATGAAAGATCTCTTTTCAAAACCTAGCAAAGCTAGCAAGTTCTGCCCAATCTTTTTCTTTGTGTTCATGGCGGAGTTTTAGGGCATCACTAATTCCCATCGATTTGCTTCAAATTAAGTTTAAAGTTTAAATATGATCTATAAGAAGCTCAAATTGAGCTAGCTTTAATCCCAAGGTCCTCAAATTTGTGATCATTTGATTAATTTGAGTGAAGCCTTGAAGAAATGTAGACATTGAGAATTTTGAAGTCTTTGCAGAATTCCTTAACCATCAAAATTTCCCAGCTCTTCGTCCTCCCTTCATTTTCCCAAACATACACAAAACCTGGAATTGTACCTACCTCATGGATTTCCTCTCCTAATGGATATTCCCAAAAGTCACACCATTTGAAGAATTGGAGAAATAAATAGATTGAATGTTGTATGTCTTGACAATTTATGGTTAATTTGAATAAATTGAGAGATGTTTCGTACTTCTTTCTTCATGTGGATGATCGATTCATGATGTTTATGCCATGATCATTAAAATCCACCTAGCACAGAATTCCCCAAAATTCCTCTCTGGCTTGATTTCCCCAGACTGTTGAAAATTCTAGATCTCTTAGAATTTGTGCCTTGTGATGAATTAAGGGATTTTAATCATGATTTTCTTGAATTTTTGAATGATAAGCATGATATTTATGATGAACTGACTAAGATTTTAATATGGTAAAGAGGATTTGTTGTGATCTCTTGTTGTTTACAAGCTGAATCAAGTAAGGGAATTTCCAGTGGAACTAGGAGCAAGCAGATGGATCAAGGTCCTGAGGGATCCTTGGTCTTAGAGGCAGAGAGGATCAAGATTGACCTAAAGAGTAAGGTTCCTAAGTCCAAATTGTTCTCCATCTAGACTAAAGTAGGTGCAACCAATGTAGGCAGGTGGGATTATGAGGAATTTAAGGCAAGAATGGCAAATCCAAACCCTCCATTATTGGCTAGAAGATTGATAGAATTAGGGTTGGCTCATGTGGCTGGTTTTCCTCCTACAATTCAATGCTATGAGTTAGTGCTTGAGTGTGTTATGCATTATGACAAAGGTACACAAAGGGTGATCAGTCCTCAAGGCAGGGTGTTGGCAAAATTTTCTCCCATATCTATAGCACAAACCTTTAACATGCCTAACAGATCTCATGTGGTGGCTCTAGACTTGGAGGTTGCAAAAACTTATTTTGAAGATGGCTCAAGCAAGGCTCTATAGGTGGTCAACTCTTGGTTAGAGAAACCTAAGCCCCACATCTCAAAGCTGCCAAAATAATTGTTCAGGGAAAAATTCAAACCAGAATACTATGATTCCATCACATTACTTAGCAAGGTAATAGGTTTGAAGAGTGCAGGAGTCTTTGAAAATTGGATGTTCCTTGTCATAGTGAGGATGGAAAAGAAGAACGATTATCACTGGCCAGGCATTATAAGTTCTATGATACATGATCAACTATGCAATGCCTTGCAAACTAAGAGCTTCATAATGACTTCTTACATGTTCTATGCTTTGGCTAGGTTTCATCCATATAAGGGATTGAGTACATGAGGAACCTTTGGGTGGGATGTAATATATGAAGTCTATCGATAGCTACATCTGGGCAGCTCAAGCTATAGAAGGGTGAATGATGCATTCACCATGTACATCACTAGGTTTCTCCAAGGTGCAGAGCATGTTAGAATATCTGATAGTCCAAAGGATTTGATTAAAAGGTATGGAGCTTGGTTTATAAAGTTTCCCACCTTCTCTTACATAAGGATATATGGTTGTTAGAGGGCCCCTTACATGCTTCCTAGGTATCCTACTAATCACCTCATACTCCTAGAGGTCACAAGACAAATATGTGATTTCGATGCCATAGTGAAGAAGGAGAAGCATAAAACCGGATTTGGAAATGACTTTCCCCTCAAGGTCGATAGTAATGAGGCTTGTCCTTCCATACATACAACACACTTCTCTAAGGAAGAGATGAGTAATCTAGGCCTTTCTTTCCACTCTAAAAGGTCCAAGTTTTACAGAACTGGTGAAGCCCAGAAGAAGGCTAGTAGAGAGTATAGTCATAAGGATGACCTAGAGGATTACTAGGCTAACTATAAAGATGAGTTTGAGATTTGAAAGAAGAAATTCTCTAGGCTACTAGTTAACTTGATTAGATTGTACAATGTTAAGGTCATCCCAGATCAGGTAGATGATGATGGAGATTTAATTCAAGGCCATGATTATGAGGCCGTGAAAGATAAATCAATTGGAGAAATAGACTGGCTGGAGGAAGAGAAAACAGAGTTAGAGAAGATTATGACTCTAGTGATTAAATATACAAAATTATGGCTTAAGCATAAGATTTGGGAATTAGAGAGTGAGGGTGTGCAATGCACCTATGATTTGATGGGAGACTTGGAATATCATTCCACTTCTGAGGAATTAGCAAAGCAGGATCCTAAAGGTAAGACTAAGGTGAGTTTTCCCTTCAAGATAAAGATTAAGGATGCTCAAGCAGAGGAGGTTGAAGAGGCAGAAAAATAAAGAAAGCCCATTGCTAAGAAGAGGAAACATGTTTCAAATATGAAGAAGGCTGCAGAGGATGAAATTGAAAAGGAAGGAAAAGAGGCTAGTGTTTATATTCCTAAAAGAAGAAGAATAGTAAGGTTGTCACAAAAAGAAAAGGAGAATTCCAAGGCAGGAGGTGAAGTTGGCCCACCGGTAGTTAATGTGGAAAGCTTGGGTGAGAAAACACAGGTGTACATGAGAAGATCAAGGACTCCATCTCCTAAAGATGGTGTGCCAAAGAAAGGTGCTCCCACAGCTGTTCCTACCACTAGGCATGATAATGTCTCTCTTTCTCATGAAGCTCACAATGTACTAGATGAACCCAAATATGTTGAAGATTATCAAGATCAAGAAGGAGAAGAATTCCAAGAGGGTGAACTCTACAGTGTTAAAGCAGAGATAGAGAAGGTGTTGCAGTCTCCTCTAGTGACTTATGAGGATTCACCTGTGAGAAGTGAAGAGGATAGACCTCCTCAGAGGGAAGAGATACTAGGCATAACTCCTTCATAGGTGCATGAAGAAGAAGGACATGACAAAGGGAAAGAAGGTAAAGTTGAAGAGACTCCTGAAAAGAAAGATTTGCATGAAGAAGTATCCAAGGATCATCAAGATACAGTTGGATAGGGTAGTGTGTATTCAGATCCCACAGTGCCTACTTGGTTGGATAGAGAATTGAGGAGTAAGCAGATTGTAGTGGATGACACTCTCCCTAATTGGGATGACTTACTAGCCCAAATTGGGAAAGGTAAAATGAAGAAGTCCAAGGTTATTTCAAGGATCGAGAGAGATGAAGAAAATAATAGGGTGGTTCACATTGCTACTCCTACTCCTGATAAGAATAGGGATGATGTGGCGGGTAGTGATTACACTATGAAAACTATCAACTTAGGGCCTACTTCCATGGAGCAAGAAATTGAAGAATATGAAGGCTCTAGTGATGTAATCCTGGGTAGATTGAGGAAGGAGGTGCAGACTTAGCAGGAGTTAAACAGGGAGAATGAGAAATTAAAGTACTTGCAGGATTTAATGAAGCCCTTGCAATCCATCAGTTCCTCATCATTCACTGCAAGCTTCCTGCCATAGGAAACAATAACTGAGCTTGAAAGAATGAAAGCTACTACTCATGCCACAACAAGTTGGTTGCAGGGAGTGCAAGTTAGGGGAGACAATGCTATCAAGGACCTTCTTTCGACTGGTGGAGATGCTATGAGGTCAATAGATTGGTTAAATAATGTAGTGGCTCAGGATAAAGAAGACATGGACCTCTTGTTGCAAAACACTAAAGTCATCATGGAATACACTGAAGATAAATTAGTAGGTGATGGAATTATTCCTTCCTCCAAAGCTGCAGAACCTTGGGAATGGTTTGATTTTTTGTAAATAAGGCAAAGGGTTTTGAAGAAGGTGTATAAATAGAGGAAACAAATTGAGGACACCTTGACTGAGATCTATAACAAATACATTTCCTTCTTTGAGGTTATGACAGGAAGAAAAAAGTTTGCACTGAAACATCTAAGCTTGGAGCAGTTAAGAAAATGGTGAAGAGATGTTTATTCTCCAATCAATGAGGATCCGGTCACTGAACATCAGTTGGATGATGCATCTACATACATTCCAGTAATGGACAAATATCAAACCAATAAGGTGGAATGGGATAAGATTGTAGAGTAGTCAAGAGAGGATATTAAGTCCATTGAAAGAAGAATTAAGGTTTTAGCTATGCCACCTATAGCCGACTTGGATAGGATATTTTTGATGGTGCAAGATAGGATGGAGCAAGATAAGGACAAAGGGGGAAGTAGTTAATGAAATGCTCCATTAGAATTTGTGCTTCCCCATTATTTTCCTTCCTCCCTTGCATGCATTGGATTGAGATTTTTTGGAGATTCCAGGCCTGCTTGGATGGAGTGCATGCATTTAATGCATATTTTACTTTATTTTAAATTCCTCTTGGCCGACTTGTTTTGTGGCCGATTATTATTGTAAACTTATTTGGGCTGAAATATCTTAAGGGTTTCTATAAATATGGCATTCTGCCTCATTTGTAAGGGTTGGATAGTTTTATGTTGGAGCAAATTAAGCAGTATAGCAAGAGTTATAATTAGGAATTAGTATCATTTTAAAGAAAGTGTTGTAACATAAGACTAGAATTGTTACCACTTGGGGTAATTTAATGCAAGTGAAGATATTGTGATTTGGTACCTTTCTTGTGTTGAATTTTATCTGGCATGGTTCTTGTGATTCTATCTTTGGAATTGCTTAAGTTTATTTGATATATGTGCTAGGTTTAATGTTAGAAGAATTGATAGTGTTTATGATTTGATGCTTGAAGTGTTTGTAGCAATCTCTAGTCCATACTTTTTGTAGCTAGCTGATTGTTAGTTGTTTTGCAAAGTTAGCCTGGACTTTTATATTCATTACGCTTAGTTCAATTGTGAATGTTGGTTCATTACAATTACAATAAGGTTGTTTTGGATTAATATTCATGATCTAAAAATCTTTAATGCCTCAGAAGATTGCACTATTTCTGTAATATTATAGATTCATCTGGGTCAAGCAGGAATCAATTTCTGAGGGATTGGTCAATTTCAAGTATTTATCATTTGCATTGTCAATCTCAGGATTAGTGTTAAATTTAAGAATCTCTCTGAAACCCTTATCTCTTTTACTGTTTATTTTAAATCTAGGTTAAATTTAGGATTAAAATTATCACCATATTGCGAAATTTGATAAGCTCTAAGATTCAGTATTTGCTTGTAGTAAGGTCCCTTTGAGATTACCAACATTTTCACATTATCACTGAGTTGTTTATGCATTGTCAAGACCTAACATTAGAGACCTTGGGATTACCTCTTGAGGCTTGCTGATAGAGATTTACCTTTCAAGAGAGATAGGATTTTTGTATCTTGTCTGAGTTGTTGCTGTACAAAAAACATCATCCACAGTGACCAAGTCTTATATGCCAAAGCTAACTTAAACTATTAGATTCATGCAACAATGGTTGCATTGGACGAATGGAAAGTCTATAAAGGCTCTCATGTTGAACCCCAATCACTTGAGTTGTCTTGATGCTAGAGTTCTTCGTACAAGCAATAAATTTTCCCTCTGAAAATGCAACTTGATATCCTTTGTCCTGTAAAGCTGAAATTGATACAGGATTCCTCTTGATACCTTGTACGAATAACACATCACTCAAATGAAGAGAGATTCTATAATCTAGGTGAAGAGAGGAGGCTCTAGCACCTTTCATTGAATAGCATGCATCATCTCCAATTATGACTTGAATGCTAGTATCTCTCTCCACAAAATTTGAAAGATATTCTCTAAATCTAGTAATGTGACAAGAGGCGCCACCAACAATCAACCATGTGCTGCTATCAATTGGAACACTACTTGATAGGGATGAGATAAATAGAAATTCACTTGAATTATTTCTTCAATCCTTCTGAGGAGAGGCATCATTCAGATTTGCAATAGAAGCATGATTTTTTGGAAGAGTTGCACAATCCCTCGCATAGTGACCAAACTTGTCACATATGAAGCACTATGTATGGGAGAGATCCTTATTCTCATTAGATCTAGGAGCTCACCATCTGATATTTTTTCTTTGTTCCTCTTGAAATTTCCTTTCCTTCCTTCTTTTCCTTTCCTCTTTGATGTTTGAGAAGCAAGAACATGATTGTCTTCATTGTTAGAACTTTGCCCATTACCTATTTCTACCAATCTTGATTCCTCTTGAATACAATCTACCCTAAGTCAATCAAACTTAGGTAGCTTTGATCTTCCACTAATACCTTGGATAAATGGCTCCCAAGATTGAGGAAGACTGTTGCGTGCCAACATGACTAAGTCCTTATCATCAACCATATTACCAATGGCACAAAGCTAATCTCTCAACTCAGTGATCTTCATGAAGAAAGAGATGACTCAGTCTCCTTTCGCCATCTTGATGTGATGTAGTTGGTGCCTCAATGCAAGAGCTTGACTTGTATTATTGATCTCATATAATCCCTCCAAGGTTTTCAACATCTCCCTCGTTGTCTTCAACTTGGAGATAATAGGCACAAGGTGATCCTTCACAAAATCAATCAATATCTTCTTGGCCTTTGTACCATTTTTCTTCCATTGTGTCTTCTCATTCTCATTGAAAGGATCATGGACTTCTCTCTCCATGAACTCAATAATCTCATTTTCTTCCAATGAAATTAGAACTCTAAACTTCCAAGAGGTGAAGTTAGAGGCACCTTCAAGTCTATCTTCAACCTTGAGCTTGTTCACTATTTTTGAAGATAGGATAGACACACTAAGATGAGAATAATAGGAGAAGATAATGCTACTTATATAAATTTGATCATGATCTTGCTTAAACCCACTCTGATACCATGTTAGTTTTAGGATCAGAAATTAAATAAGCAAATTTAATACAATTTCAAACAAATAGACACAACATATACCCTAGGAAAACCCTCCAACTTGAGGGAGAAAAACCAAGCAACAATACATCACTTATATATTGAATAATAACTAGCAATTCACTTTACAAAGAGGCCAATCACAAGGCCAAATATCAACACAACACTTGATGCAACTCAAGATAATCTCAATCTCCTAGTAGATGATAATCTTGACCTTCTTGAAGACTTCGATCTATTGAAGGAAATGTTTGATCTCTTACTAGAATGTGAACTTGAACAAGTAATGAATAAATGATGAAATGAGGAGAGTGAACGCCTATATATACAATGTGAATGTGACTTCTCCAAGAGATTTTTCTCTTCTTCAAGAGGTCAGCTATCAATGAAAGAATATGTCTCATACAAAGGTGGCGAATCCCAACATGAAGTCGGCCACATAAAAAATAAGTATTAATTAATCTTTAAGTGAAGCGCCTCTTCACAAATCACATCTAATAGATTAAATAGCCAATGGCTACATTTAATTTATCATTTAATAACAATGTCGTTGGAAGTAGATGCCTGCAGCTGAACATTAACGTGTATTAGGTTTGATAGGAACACGAATACCATGTTCATGTTTTCCACACCCTTTTCCAGTACATCCTAATTGTTTTACAAGTTCATAGCCTTTTCCATAGAGTCTTTCCATTTCTTTTGTATTAGGTGGAGGTTGATAATCTATCTCATCAAAATTTGTTGTGTATGTTGTATTTTCTTCCAAACTAGAGGAGATAGATGTTTGAGAGGATTGGTCAAAATTTTGAGTGGACATGATGGTTGGTTATTCTTGATTCTCATCTTTCTTTTGTGTGATATGTATTCGCCCATAAATGAAGTTGTGAATTCTAAGGATCCCCAATCATGACCAAATAATTTAGATACTGACTCCTCATCATTGTTTTTAATTTCAGGAGGGTCAATATTGGATGTTGGAATTAATGTTTTCAAAGGACTTGTAGCTCTTTTTTCAAGTTGCAAGCAACTTTCAGGCTCGGGGTCTATTTCAACTTGATAAATGTGATTTTTATAGACATATTTCATGATACAATTAAGGGTCAAAGGCACTACATTCATCTCATGAATCCATGGTCTTCCTAAAACAAGATTATACGAAAGATCATAAGGCATGACATGAATAGGAGTTTGCAAAGTAGCCACCCCAACCATAATATGTAAAGTGATTATACTAAGTGATTGCTTTGTTGTATTGTCAAATCCTTGAATGGATATGTAATCAGGTGTTATTTGTGACTTTTCAACATGCAATCTATCAAGGAGATTCACACTATAGACATTAAGGGCAGAACCATTATCAATAACGGTTTGTTTAATACCTATTCGATTGAATTGAAAAAATATCATAAAGGCTTCAATATGTGTAGGATCATCATGGAAAAAATAGGTCCTTAAGTGTCGATGAAAATTCAAAAAAAATAGAGTTAGGCAACTTGACGTAAAAATTTGAATAATTTATCTATGTTATTTCAAAAATATGTAAGAATAGAATCTATAGCAAATTGAATTTAGTTTCTAAACTACTAGGTTTATTTTAAAAGAAAAAAATCTATTTGGTGAAAATTTGAAATTTCAATGCGAGTACTTAAATTTCAGGGAAAAAATAAGAAGTAGGTGTCTGTCTAACCACCCTAACCACAATAAAATGATAATTATTTTTTATAATATTTTAGATATAAGTAGAGGACTCATGTCCCGATGTGTTGCATATGTTTTTGTAATTTTTTTCAAAGTAAATAATTAATTATGAATTTTTTATTACAACTTTTAAAAAATATAAAAACTTGTATGTCTAACCACCTTAACTTGGTCAAAAATTCATGAAATTCATTTTTTTTTAATCCTAATGTATGCGAAGCATAGAATGTGATTCATGTTTCAGATTCAAAAAATGTGATACCATTTGAAATATATAAATGTTTTTCAATCAACCTATCAATCAAGACGTTAGTTGTAATTCAAATAGAAAATGAATAATAATTATTTATTAAATTCAAAGTAAAGCATAATTTATATTGGTGGAAAGCTAAGAATCTCCTTTAAAAACCCTTTTTTTTCCAACAATTTTGGGTAAAAAAAAAAGTTGTTAGCCACATAGCCTACACATACCCATCATATCGCCACTTTTTGGCCCATCATGATCCTACACATACCCGCTTCATTTTATTTTTGAAACTCTAAAGGAGGGAGCCCATGTTGATGGAAAGTAATGTCTAGATTAATTTAATTCATTCCATGTATCAAAGCTGCCATATCATTCGGAGTTGTACCAAGGGGGACTACAATTTGTTGTAAGGTTGTTTGAAGAACAGTGTTGTAATTTGGTGAGTTCTTAAGTAAATCCCAAAGGGAAATATTTGTAGGATTATTCTTTAATTATTCAACAAGATCATACTCCTTGGTGTGTGGGAGGAATCAAAGAGCACTAGGCAGATTGGGTAAAGGTAAAGAGGGTGGGGTTGGTTGTGGTGGTTGTGGATTGTTTCAGGTATTGTATGTATGAGCAACAATAACATTACTTGATTGTTGTAACACATTGGTTTTGGGTGGGTAAAGAGTGTACTCAGGTTTATTGGAAGGATGAAGTTTATATGAGGGTGGGTAAAGAATGAGTTGAAGTTGAATCACATTAATATCCTTAGTTTCATATTTCTTACAAAAAACCTTAGTGGATGATTTAAGTAAGATGAAATCCTAAAGGGTCTCATCTAACAATCCCAAGTCATCACGACTAGAAGGTTTGAGGGGTAATTTATTGTCAATTGTTGTAATCTATCCAGGATAAGCACTAGAGGTGTTAATGTTTGTTATAGTGGGTTGGTCACAACAAACCTTAGTGGATAACTTATGCGAGATGAAGTCCTAAAGGGCTTCATCTAACAAGTCAAAGTCATCACAACCAAAGGTTTTGAGGGATACATTATCATTAATTGGTTTAGGTTTCTCATCGCAAGCATTAGAGGATGAAGTGAGTGAGAGGAAGTCATGGAGAACTTCATCTAACTTCTCTACATCATCACTACTAAGAGGCTTGGATGAGATTTTGTTTCTAAATTGAATCATTTGTTTGAAAGTTTGTTTTGATGTTTCTATTTTTTATTTTTTTATGTAGCGATAAATCTAATCTAAAAGAACTAGGAACGAGTACTGAAAATGAAATTTGCAAAAATATAAGACTATCCATAAATTCCATGAAAGAAAATGATGCTTATGCTAATGAAATAGAAGATAACTGAACTATGACAGAAAATAAACTGTAGGAAACATAAATGTGCAAAGCAATAAAATAAATTCTAGAAATTTTGATTTAAAAATTGCAGTGGGACTGATTCGCCCAAGGTGGCGAATGAGTCCTAGGGGAGGTATGTTTAGGTTTTTATTTTTATTTTTGACTTTTTTGAATGTTTTCAAGTCTATACAATGTACATAAAGATTGAAAGTGTAGAGTTTTGAAATTAAGTAGTGAAATAAGATGCAATAATGAAATCTAAATGATACTTTGACTAATGCAACTTTAAGAAGCCCTAGGATGTATAAACAATGCAAAAGACAATACAATTAAGTCCTAGGATGAAAATATAAATACAAATCAGAATGATATGATGTTCAATATGTAGGTTCACCAAAATGAACCATAGATTTTTGGGAATGAGGTTTATAGGCTACTCTTGCACTCTTAGGATGTTTCACCTTAAAGGAGAGAGATAAACCTCACTCAAAATATATGTGGTTCACTCAATCTAATGTATGTATGATGTGATTAAGATTAAATAAGATGATCTAAATGCAACTAACTAATGCAATTGACTGATTATAAATACAAAACCTAAGAAATATGCAATGTTTGAAAACACAAGGATGTTTTCAAAAAGCTCAAAAGGATGAATGAAAATGCAAATTAAACTAAACAGAAAGTTGTTTCTCAGAATGTGTACCTGTAAAGCTGAAAATGATTGGAAAGCACTCTAGAAATCTAGCAATTTTGACTTTTGAGCTGATTGAGACTCATTCACCAACTTGGACGAATCAGTCCTAGGTCAAGGTTTTTCTGCCCAAAAACTATTTTCTAAAAACTAGGTGTCGGGATCTACATCTAACTCAAAACTTCACCTCAAGAGGGACTCATTTTCCATGCATGGCGAATCAGTCCTTTTTCAAATTTTTGTAATTTCAAATCTTTGTTCTGCACCTTGACACCTATACAACACTTTCTGATGGAAACCCGAATCGGGATCTCAGAAAATTCCTATAAAATAACTTAATATTGTTTGTCTAATGGGGTGTTTTCCTTAGTCAAACCCCTAGTTGGGTAATCAAACCTTAAATAGAGAGAAATCTGCATAAAACCCTAGCCTTAAGTGTGTGAAAGACTAGGAAAGTCTGAAGTATGGCAAAAACCCTATTCTATTGTGCTAGAATAAGAAATGCAAATATGATTTGAGTGATGCAAGACCTCAACCCTAGAAAATGTCACAACACATCAAAAATGGAGATAAAATGACATGCAAATGGAATGTAAATGAAATGAAACCATTGAAGATAGAGAAGAAATGGAAGATGGAATCACTTTGAAAACAAGTCTTTAGTGATTTGATGGCTAGTTGCATCTCCTCAACCTAGATTTCTCCATGATTCACCATAGTCATCCATCATCAACTCCTTGCAATTTTGAACCTTGATCCAAAAAGTGAGCTTCAAGACCTGCAAAAACCCTAGTTTGCGACCCTAAAACTTCAACTTTGCTAATGAAACTTGTTGTGGAATACTTGAATTTAGAATTTTCTTTATAAAAATGACTAAGAGATGTGAAAAATGACCAAAAATAAGTATTTATAAGCATCAACACTTAATTTTCCCATTATTTAAACCTCATAGGCCGACATCCAATGAAAAATTAAGTTGAATTAATTGAATTCCCACTCAAAATTGAAATTTCCCTCAAAAGGGACTCAATTGCCACCCTTGGAAAATGGGTCCCACTAGAGGGGACTCATTCACCCAAGATGGAAAATGGGTCCCACTAGTGGTTTTTGAAGGTGGGTTTTCAGGATGTGAATGAACTAAGTGTTGTTTGTTGAGATTTAAGTGATTTCTCAAGTGAAACAGGCCTCTAGATAAAAAATAATTGGTTTTAGGGGCCTATAAATGTTGTTTTGAAGAATAATTAATGCAAGGGTACTCAAAATTAGGTCTAATTAAATGTGAAATTGTCTCTTTTCTCAAGAGTGTCCAGTTTTCTACGCCACAATAGGAATAAGGACATGTGTCTAGGAGTATATATAGGGAAGAGTAAACAAGGGTTGTCAAGAAAAAGAAAAAGAGTTAAAATAACACAAAAGTGTGTCCCATGTGTCACTATATGTTAATTTTGTGAAAGCATATCAATTTACAGATCAAAAATTAAATAAACGTTAGTATAAATATAAAAAATTCACAATTACAATTATATTATATTAAATAACTAATTTAATCCAAAAAAATATCACAATTATATTTATACATATATATAAATATATAATTAATATTTATTTTTCATATTTTTTAATCGATTTAATTATGAAAAAAGACTTCCATTGAATAGATTCATGAGAAAATATAGTAGAATTTCCAAAAGGATTCAATTTCTCAGTTATAAATACAAGTTTTATTACAACTATTTTATATATATTATGTAGGGAAACTTGGGTCCCAACCCCTTTATATAAAAGAGAAACCAAATAAGGTGGGGAAAACATCACAAAAAAAGTATTTCAATATAACTACATCAATACTTCTCGAATAATCAATAACATAAAATGACTAAACAAAATCTTTAAAATAATCTTGCAATTGTCATAACCTCAACCCTAGCATGGGATTCACAAGAAAATTGTGCAATACCTTTCTTCATTCTTTCGGTAGTTATCCTGTAAATCTCATTATCTATGTCCATAAAAATAGGATAGAAGATGGGAAACTCTCTTTATGGCTTCAATTTTTTTTTATTAGGTAAGCAGGGATTTTGAAAGGGCCCTGAGGCTTTTACATCATGAAAGATTTAGCAGTTAGTACAAGACATGGAACAACAACAAGATAAGACAATAGCAAAAAACTTCAAATGTAGCCAGCAAAACAACTAAAGAAGGAAACAACAATAATGCCAGTAGAAAAGGTCACCAGTTCAAAATAAAGTTGCAAAACATCAAACAAAACAACCACCCAAAGGGTGAAAAAAACATATAGTCTGCAAGCTTTTACAAGAGAAATAAATGGTCGACCAAACAATAAAACAGGCCTCTTAGCTAGCAAAATAGGCCTATAGGGACTTGAACCACAAATATTCTTCAAAATGGGCTTCACAGTCAGCATAACAAACCAACAATCCACTCTCCTTGTAGCCAAAATAGCTGCCTGAAACAACAACCACCCCAAGGGTGGGTAAGAAAAACTATACTTCAAACCCTTACCAATAGGATTGAGCGGATCTTGAAACCTAAACCACTAGAAGACAACTAATCCCATCAAGACATCTTGAGAGAACCAAGGGCTAAGAGCACAACTAACATAATAGGCCTGCAAGCCACACATCAAGCTATAAAAGTAGCAACCCATAACAACATCCACCCCAAGGGTGGCCAAGATAGCATGAACTTCAAGGCCTCTATAAAGCAACACCTTTAAAATAGTAGTTCTTGTAAAAACTCCTATCCTTCACAAAAAGGGAGCCCATGAGCATAATAAAACTCAAAGGAAAAATAGCCAACTTGAAGCGCCACACTGCCCAATGCACCAACTCAATCTCCACCTCAATAAGAGAGAGTTCCCCTCTATACGAGAGGATGAAATGAGAAACAAAACTACAAGATCCAACAATCTCCTTCCTAGAAAAGTTCCACCTCAAAAGGAACCAATAGAAAGATAGGGGACACCCCACTATAACTACAACAACCATCTCCACCTCAATAGGAGAGGGATCCACCTTAGTAGGAGCTATCTCCACCTCCATAGGAGACCCCAACTGTAGCACCCAGTAGGAAGTTGACACTCTGGTAGAATGAAAACCCACCTCATCACAAGGAAACATGAGAAACAAGTACCAAAAGAAAGCAATATGAAGCAACTCAATCAGTAGAAAATATTAAGCTAAAGCACCCTCCAAAGGGACAACACTCCTCAACAATAATAGAACCACCAAGATGGACATTGAATAAAGCCCCATCAAAACCATAATGTGCAAAATCAGGAGATCCATAGCACCCTTAGCACTCATGACAACTCCATCCACATAATGAACCAACAAACCAAAAAAAGTTTGCCTCTCCAAAAAAAACTTTAAGGATAGCTCCAAAATGAATCAAAATAGTTTCATCCATAGAAATGGGGCACCACCAACCAAGCTTAAACACTTGAGGGGAAAGATCCATCCTAAGAGAGAAAAGTGAGCACCAACACTCCAACAAGAGTAGAGTTTCAAAAAACTACAAACCACCACTTTGCCAATGTCCCCATCTTTATGGAGCACAAAAAAGAGGGGTTACCACACTAAAAAGGAACATCCCCACCAAAATAAGTAGGAAGGCCAAACATAATCACTCTCAAGAAAAAAGGCACCCCACAGACAAAGCCAAGAGCCCCAATAAAGGTAGAGAGAAGAAGAGCCCCAAAAGTTCAAAAGACCCAACTTTCCCATGGTCTCGAACCAAGATCTGGGGAGAAAAATAGAGAGGTTGAAGAACAAGACAAGGTATCAGCCTCTCAGCCACAGACCAGCACAAAGAAACATCAAAGAACACCAAAGCAAGGAAGAAGCATGAGCAAAGGAAAAACAACCCTTCCAGAACTGACCAACCATCAGCAAAGCAATCCCCAAGTGTGAGGGACAAACCAGACGAGGTGAGGAAGACCAACGAAAGGGCTAGAGAGGAGACACAACTCCAATAAATAGGAGACACCCACTAGGAGTCCCAACTTAGCCAGAGCCAAAACCACGGACCAAGCCAATAATAGCCACAAAATAAGGGGTGCTAGCAAAAAAGAAATTCAGAGACCACAAAAAGAATGAAATGCCCCTCGCACAAAGGCCCGGGAAGCCCAAGCCATTCTGAAAGGAGCCCACATCATAGCTAAAAGCAAGAACCCTCTTCAAAGAAGAAACATAGAAGCAAAAAAGTGCTTCAATCCTAGCAGGCTCAACCAAAACGAGATCCTTTATAGCCAAACAAAAGGCACCTCTCCACAACACCTTAGCAACCGAAAAAGAGTAACAACCACCAAAACAAGGAGACGAGAAGCACATAGCAGCATAGAATCCATCATCCTCATCCACTTCATCCTAATCTCCTTCAAAAAAATTGAATCCCACTCCCCCATGTCCTCTCCCACCCACACCCATTCTTGCCATTTTTAAAAAAGGGGTCGAACATTTGATTATGGCTTCAATTGTTAATTGAACATGAAGAGAGAATTTTTAATCAAGGATGTCAATGGTCGAGAATATTATTCCCAAACTAAAGGAGGAAATCCATCAGCATCCACATAAATGGGTGTGGGATCTAAAAAAGGGGCATCAACAAGAAAGAAATGTAGAGTAGGAACTACAATGTCATTAACATAAACAAGCTCAAAAACCTCTGGATAAGAAACATCCTTGACCAAATCCATAATAATATATCCATGTAGAGAATTATTCCACCATGAGGAAGATCATGGGGCCTTATAACAAGGATACAAATTTTCCAAATGTCCCATAGAAAACCATTACCTACACAGAAAGGGAATTCCTTCATAATCCAAAATTTGGCTACATGAGAAATTAGCAACTTTTGAAACAACCTCTACCAATTAAGGCTTAGAGAAATCAAACTCTAAAATAATACAAGAATAGGTTGTGTGAGAGACAAAATTACTAACTTGATCCACCATTATAAGTGTACCATAGAGTTTATAATGGTAGAATAATAGGAATCACACCAAAAAGGAGAGAAATATTCAAGAGAAAGTCCAAAATGAAAACCAATTGAAAGATTCAATGAGAGGGTTAAAAGAGTAAACCCAAGGCTTCAAGAGGATGGCTTGCTAGCTCCATAACTAAGAGTGAGTATCAAATATAGAATTGTGATCAATGATTCAATTGAAAATAACTATGAAGAATCAATTAGCACAAGAATAAATTTCAATCTTCTCCTTCATTATAGGATGACCCTACAAAGAGATCCAAAGGTTTAAGTCTATTTAAAAAGGCCACATTTAATTGAAACTATAAATAATAATATTTTGAGAGAAAAAGTTCTTGTCTTTATAACCTCATCCACTAAAACCACAATTGGAATAGAGAGAGCAAGAGAGATAATATATTTTTGTTTCAAAGAATAAATAGGAACTGCAATGCAAGAAATAATATCACAACATGAATGAGAATGAAAACCAAAGTCAATGAGTTTTTATAAGATATCTTACCTATAAATTTAGAAATCCTAACACCAATGACACTATGAGACTATAAAACTCTACCAACAAACTCACCAATAAACATAATGACCTTTGTAACATAATTTCATCCATATAAATCACTTGAAGAACAACTTGAGATTTTACCAATAGAAAATATGAAAAAACTTTTGACACAAGTAAAAAATTCTCTATTGATGCCTCCAAGCCCACAACCATATCTTCAAATAGGTAGGGCCATCGAGCCATTAAGAGGTAGGATATATGTATATAGAATATTTGTTTCCATGTGTTTTAAATGGTATGCCATATCTTTTGTGTTGATTTTTAATACCCCCACCTTTGTCATTATTTATATTAAAACTCTAATCCACTATATGTTGGGTACATTTAATAAAAATATTATCTAATTTACATGCCAATGATAATGAAATTATTAATGATATAAATATTTTAAAAAAATTAATGGAGGGAACCATCAACGTCAAAATAGACACTATGTCAGTGATATTTTTTATTAATTTAAATTGGATTAGATGTTATAGATATATATAAATATTAATTTTCAATATTTATAAATTTTGAAAATTGTTTTTTATAAAAAGTATGTATTATAATTTATTTTAATATGATTATTATTTATTATCTTTAGAGGTGTTCTATAGTAGTATTATGGAGGCTCATGTCATGAGTGTATAAGTTTATGTTTTAAAAAATATTTCATGATCGTTGACTAATATTAAAGTACAAGTTAAAAATAACTTGTTGATGATACCATTTTAGAATAATTTATTTCTATTAAGCATCTTTCCTTTGGTTTTCCTTAGATACTATTGAAGTGGTTGATTCTATCCTTCTAATGGAAAATGATTATTTGCTTCCCACTCTTCTTGGGTTTGGGTTTTTTTCTTCCATTCCATTCCATATTTTTAAGTATTCTTAGGTCATTTCTCTTTTGTCAAGAATCTATAATACTCTCCTATTCATTCAATTCTTTGTTTAGGGTGATGAAGGTAAATTCTCCCCTCTGTCACCCTACATTATAGATGATAGTAACATTACTTTTGTGTACTATTATTCAAAGGAGGAAGGAAGATCTTTCTAAACATGTTTTTAAATCCCACATCTAGATCAATGTTGCATGGGTTGTCAGTTCAAGGTTTGAAATAGCATAGGAACTTTGCTTCCTTGAAGCTATTGGTTTATTGTAATGTCACAACTTTATCTCATTCTAATCCTTTGATAGGCAAGATCTAGTTGGTTTTATGACTATTTTTTTTTTTCTTCAATAGTTTAAGCCATATCAATAACCTCCCTTATACCCTTTATGAAAAAAAAAATGACTTAAAAACAAATCTATCATTAACATACAGAAAAAAAAATATAATATATATAAAAAATAAAATAACAAAGTTAAAAATCACAAAGTAAAGGATAGAAATTTTAAAAAATAAGTGAATGAAAGGATGACTTGTAGCAGTAAGAGTGATACAATATTAAAAATAAGATTATAAGATAATTTTTCTTTATGGTGAATAAATGTTTAAATAATCTATATATATTTTACAAAGTTATTAAATTATTATGCGCAAAACTTTACCTAAATTTATAACAATTATATCACTTAGGGAAACAATTAGGGGATTTTTTTCTTACTTATGAAAATTATTGAATATATGCCTTACACATTTGAAATTTTTAGTTCACCTAGGGTTAGACATATTTATTTCATATTATAAACATTAAATTTTTTATTAATATTTTTTATAACGAAGATTGTGAGCTAAAGATTTAAACCATATAATTAAAATCAATCATTTCCTTAAGAATTATCATTTTCTATAGATATAAAATTAGATGTAAAAAAATATTACATTTTGAACACCATGCCAAATATAATAGTAGCTTATATATTTATTATTTGATATAAAAATTTATGTAAATTACTATTTTATGTGTATATTACCAAACATTGACCCCATGCCATATGTATAAGATAGAAAAATAATTAAAATATATTTTTCAATATTTTTATTAGATTTTAACCAATTGTGTTAAGGTAATTTATGGTAGTACACTTGGATGAAAAAATAAATCTTCTTTGATTTTGAGGTATCAAACATAACATAATACTCTTAAATTTTAGTTGGGGTAGAACATTTATTTGCAGCAAGAAAAAATAATAATATATTTAAAAATTTACCAAAATTATAATTATTTCAACCAAAAATAGATAACCTATAAATAAATAAATTTATTCTTCTTCTCTTCATTTCTTGACCCAATAACATTTTTCTGATTGTATTACTTCAAAGTTTCTAGAAACTACCTTACAATTGGCAACTACTATGAATACAATCAAATATTTTATTTCATGTGCTACATTTTAACTCAATTTTTGGGTGCAACAAGAATGGAGTTGAAATCCTTATAAAATTCCAATTATGTCAAGATGAATCTTTATGTTAGTGTGGTTGCGTGAAAAACTAAATTTATTTCTTATTATGATATATAATATGGATCATATTTTCTATTTATAGATTAAATATACTTATAGATATAAATTTAATAATATTATTTTTATTTTAGTGACCACTCAATTCTAGATAAAAATGAATATTACGGCTTTGTGTTTTGGGAATAGTTATGTTTTTAGGATTATATTTTTATATCAATATGAAACTTGGATTATTAGTCCAAGGAATGTCATTATGTTTACCAATATATTTCCTTTTATTAATTTTATGAGAGTGGATTAGGGAAAAAGTAGGCGATAAATCAATCATACCAAATGAAAGACTAGATACACGTCTTAATTGAATTTCTAAGCAAGCTCATCTTGCATGGCTACACTATTTATGAAACTTTTCATTATTTTTTTGTCCTTTATATTGTACTCAATTTCCTAGAGGCTAATACTATGAACACGCTATCCATCAAATCAAGCTACATACCATTTAAGTTTTGGTGCAAGTGCATCCACGATTGCCAGCCAACTGGATATATTAGATTTTTACTCAATTTTGGTGTGTAATGGATATTTTAGAGTATTTTTAATGTTTTAATTTCAAAAAATCAGATTAAATAATTTAGACACATTTCTTCCGTTGGGAAATGTACCAGATATTATAACTTTTGAATTAAATTTACCAAAAATCAGCATCCATGGGCATAGGAGGATTTGGAGTTGTGAAAGTTCAAATTTGTAACTAATGCACATTATGCTATAGGCATGATTTGGACGCCCAAGTTGAGTGGGATTAGAAATTTTAATTGACAATTCAAATTGAAGAGTGGAAGAATAATGGTGTCAGCTAATGGTGGTCTGCCTGGCAGGGAGTGAATCCAAAATGCATTGGGGAGTTGAAAGAATGTCAATTGCTACCATTAACTAGTTTTATAGAAGGGGGTCATGGATTTGGAGGAGTAGAGTTGATGAGTGGTATTGTAGGGTGCTTGGTTAATTGTTTTAGGGTTATTGTTTTTATTTTGGTTCTTGATTTTTGAAGTGGGAGGATTTGGGCGTAGCATTCCTAGGAGGAATTTTTTTAGAATTAAAATTGTAGGTGGAAGTTAAAAATTAGTGGAAAACCTTTTGTTGACAGTGTTGGAGGCTTTGTACTTTTTTTTTCCAAAATTTGATTGTAAATGCAAGAAGAAGATTGTAAGAATTGGTTGGAAGATTGAACACATACATAGTTGTTATTGTTGCCTTCAATCTGATTTTTCTATGTATTCTCAGTCCTCTAGGATAGATTTCTAATTACTTTTCATTGAATGTATTGCACAAAAGTTTGCAAGTACCATTGAGCAAATATGCATTGCCACTATTGTTGATTTTTGGTGTCTCTATTTATTTTAATTCATCAAATTCTTGTGTGAGTTTGCAAGTACAAAGAGTTGTAGGAAATCTCTCTTGCATCAGTGGTATCATAGCATGGTGAGCCTTCAACTTCAAGTTTCATGAACATTCTCAATCACATGGACTTTATCCAAGTGGTCAATTAGGAGGCTAATATTATGAACTCACTATCCTTCAAATCATGGTAGATACCATTATAGTTTCATGACACCTTATCAATTACATGGTCTCTATCTAAGTGGTTAGTAGATTCATTTATCAAACATGAATCTTTGTTTTAGCTACGCATCCATTCATAATTGCATAAGTAAGAGTATTTTAAGTGAATTATATATTTTTCTAGTAGTTTTTATTACTTATATTTTTCTCTAGAAGTTTTGTGGCAACTAGTCATAAATAAAAATGAATATCATGTCTATGTTTTGGGAAAGATTAATTGTTTATATCAATATAAAATTAGGGTCATTTTCATTATATAAATAACATTTGCATATAGATTTACAATATATATTTATGTTTTAAAGATTTTTATGACTATATTTTTAGTATAATAAATTTTGGAAGGGAACGATAATATATATTTCAACTAAAAATTGATATCATTAACATTTGTTAAAAATGTAGTAAGCATAGTGTAAAAAATATATTTCTAGTAAACATACTATTTAATTTGAGTTAGACATGATTGATTCACTAAAATGATATTGTTTACATAGTTGTATATGCTATTAGCACATCTACCTTATAAAAATCTATGTAAAATACATTGAAAGTTATTCTTTTCAATGTACCTATTTTTTAAAGAATTTACTATATATAGGAATCTTGGGAGGGATATCTTCGGAGATATGTTAGTTAGCATTTCATGCATACAACTCTTTCTTACAATAAGTTAAATATAAATACTTATGTCAAAAACTTAGTTGACCTTTCTATAAATATTATATAAGAATAATGTTTTACTACTTAAATATTTTTTATTTTATTTTTAAAATACAGAATAATATGTGAAAAATCTATTTTACTTATAGAAAAGGTAATGCAAATTTACAGAAAAGGTAATGCAAATTTACAACTATAAATGAAATTTTATTTTAAAGATAGAATTAATTTAAAATTTTAAAGAGTAGACAAATAATTTATTTTTCTATTTTTTAAAAAGTTTAATGGAATTGAAAGTTGTATATATAATTTTCAATGACTTAACAGGTTTATACTTAAACAATAAAGTAAAAGAATTGAAAATATTATTCACACATTCATTAACAAGTAAAATAGCTTTGAAAACATCATAATGTGTTCTTTTGAGCTCCGACGCAATTCCGATTTTCCATAGAACTAAGGAATACACTTTTTTCCTATAATATAATCTCAATAATGATCACTTGGGAATCTATTATCCTACCGAATTTAATTTATTATTTTGTATATAAAAACTTATACCTGATCTATAATGATTGATCTATAATGATTGGAGGAGATTTGACCACCCTCACTTTTTATTGGATTTTTTTTTTACAATAATTATTCGAATGCATAGAAGAAAAGACTAGTTCAAGATTGTCTCGATATGGGGACAAGTAATAAAAAATCTTAGATCCTCAAAGAGGAAATATAATATAGTTAATGTGGTCATTAGTACATTGAATAGGAACAATTGTAAATCAACAAGACAAATGAGAAATTTTACAACATAAATTTTTCTTTGCAATAAGGAGCATGGAACCATAAGGAAAATCAATAGTTCCAAGAATATTAATAGTTTGAATTCCCTGACGAAAGAGATCTCCTTTTATTATCTTCATGTAGCACCATACCATAAGGAAAATCAATAGTTCCAAGAATATTAATAGTTTGAATTCTCTGATGAAAGAGATTTCCTTTTATTATCTTCATGTAGCACCATCACTATGGTAGAATATATCATATTTTGAATCATGATTCAAGGAACACTACTTCATCTATATCAACTTCAAGATACTAATTTTTAATTTTGACAACCATCACACTTATGGTTTTTAAGTAATTATCCCTGTTATACCCAAAATTGTACTTCTTAAAAATATAATAAATTTCAGATAACATAATTATTTAAAAATGTATCGAAGTATGTAATGTTATTATGTATCAAAATTATAGATTTTTAGACGCATATATAAAATCAATTAATAAAACCCTTAATCAATAGATGATAAATCTTATGATTGGACTCACCTCTCCCAAGTTAGCAATTACATAATATACGGATAGGGGCTCTGGCTCAATCGGCTAAAGCATCCTAATGCAAGGAAGAGGTTAGGTCATGCAGTCCAATCTCCCCATGTCCTTGTGGCATTGGAGGTTGTGTCACATCATGGTAATTAGATAATATGTGGATATACTTGATATAATATATTAAGGAATACATTTCAATAGAAAATGTTAAGGGACATGTTTCAAGAAATGAAAAAGCCTTTTGTCTCTTTTTTTAGGTTATATTAGGGCATAGATGAATATTGAATTTGCAACACAATATGTCAAGACTCTTTAGCCCATGAAATCATTAGTAAATATATATCATTTATTATTAATTACATTATTATTTTAATGCTAGAATTAAATATGGTAGTTTGAAACCTTTTTAATTTTAAATTATTTTTTTCATTATTGTAAATTTATTATCTAGAATTTATTTAATCATTATAAATTAAAAAACATAATGGTGAATGAAAATTCAAATTAAATATATCTTGCATTAAATAATAGTATAGTATAAACTTTAATATATTTTTTTAACATTTCATTAAGATTATTAATTTTTCATATTTATCACATACAACTAGTATGATAATTAATAAAATGAATAAATACAAACATTTTCAAGTAGTCTCACATCCATTTAAATATTCAAAATTTGATTAAAAATTGTTAGAATTATATATATAAATTAATAATGATTAAGTAAAATATTGAGCACAATTTACCATTCTAAAAAATCATTTTAGTTGCTAGTATATAAAAATGTATAAAATATATTTGTAATAATAAATTTTAATTTTGGTTAGATAACTATAATGTATACAAAATAAATATAAACAAAATTTCAAGAAAAATATTATATAATACAAAGACATTATCAGAGAAACTTAAGGAAAATGAGTATAGAAGATTTTAAAAAGCTTTTCTTCTTCACTAAATCCTTCAATAATTTGGAGTCTTTCTATTTCTACACCACACAATCTTCTTATATCTTTTCCACACAATCTTCATATCTCCATTTTCCTAATATTTCTCTATAATGTCTTTATATCATATAATTTTATCTCAAAATTTAATTCATATTAACTCTATATACATATAGCCATCTAACTAAAACTAAAATTCATTATTACAAAAAATTATAAATTAAAAAATATATTTATTTTTAATTGATAAATCAACAATTAAAATTTTTAATATAAAATTACAATATTAAGTATAGTCAAATTAATTATTTGTTCTCCCAATCTTCTTTAGCATTTGGATTTGAAACCAAAACAACTTTTAAATATTATTTTTGTAAGTAACACTATAATTTAAAAAAGGACGTTTCTTTATTCTAGAAAAAAATATAAATTAAGTGTTAAAGACAGTTCTCCTCCCATCCGCGGTGCACCCTGCAATAAACAACGAATGTAAAGCATGAGTCGGCCAAGGTATAGATAACCAAAAAAGAAATGTAATGCTTGGAGGGAACAAGCTCGACCATTTGAGTGGTGCCTCCTTTACATGAAAATCGGGCTCTGGAAGGTCAATTCCATAACAAGCTCGACCATTTGCTGTGCCCGCCATTTCCTGCGTCACAAGGAAAATCAGCATAAAATGCAGACAATATAAAGAGTTCTCAAAACTACAGAGATTAGCTTTTGTCACAGAGCAGAAACACAGACGTGCAGATTACAGAGAAGAAAGGGTACAAATTTGTAGGGGTATTTTATGGGTAAAGGGCAGCAGTTGCAGGGATGGGAGTCAAGGATGAAGGGACAAAATTAAATGCCTAGAGAATGCTCTACCAAGACAACTTCAACAGACAGAACACAGAAAGTGTTTTTGTTATGAAAACTCTGGCTGTGGGAGTGAGTTTATATATGAGGGAAAGTGGGGTATAACCTTCCCTGAGTTTAACGCCACTGTCCACTCACCAACAGTCCATTTCTATTTCTGCAGATTACACGTCTCAAATTTGTACTGAGGACTGGATTTTGTTCGGAAGATGAAATCTTTTGATTGTATGGGCGTGGGGACAAATAATATAAAAACCAATGCTTACGCGGATAGTAGGATATACTCTGGCAATATATTGAAGGGCAGGGGAAAAAATTGCAAGAAAAATTAAATTACTTTTCTTAATGTTCAAGATTTGGAAAATATGTTTCAACCAAGCACCGAAAGTAAGCATCTCAATATCTTTCTTGATGTGTTTGTTTCCCATTCACGTTGCAATGGAGGTTTAGTTGTTTGTCCATATTATTCTTAGGTTAGAATGGATCGCAAACCACCATGGGAATTCAGTATGGGTCCACAAGTACATTTAATTGCATAATCTATAATATCAATGTTATAGCTACATATGCTTGCAACATTTCCAAGGAGCAATGACTTATACACTTATTTTGCTTAATGTAATAAATTGTATGCCAGTCATATACATTCATTTGCATTTATCATTCACATACACTATGATATTAGGAACCTTCTTATAATATCCCAATAAGGTGTTGCACTCCATATTTTAATATTACTACTCCCAATTCATCACGCTAATAATATTACATAAAAATATAATCATGGTGCCACAATGAGTGTCTACTATAACATGTGCAATAGTACGATTTCTTGATAGTTATGTCAATAAAGATAACTCTTATCATGTTTCCATAAATAACTACAATATCAAAATGATTTTATGAATAAAATACATATCAATTCTATATTATCTCGTAATCTAGGGAGATATCTTGATTAATCTCACTTACATTTGATGGAAAGAAAAGGACATCCTAACAATCCTAAACACATGCCTCATAAGAGGTTACAAAGTACAGTTAAATAGTAACAACAATAGAACTGTCATGTATTTACCCAATTGATGTCATATTAATTAATTTGAACTTCCTACTATGACCCTCTCAAACCCCTTTTGAGCTATAAATGTGAATAACACACAATTAATTACTATTTAGTGAGGGGAAATGTGGAGTAGTGTACTTACCTTTAGGTATTTCTATGGTAGACATTGAGTTCTTCATCTGGTTATCGAGCTAATCCATTAGTCCATGACCAAGGCAGGAGAGGTGTATATCTCAGCCATGTTATCTCAGACTATGCATCCAAACTTAGGGAGATATGCATGCCACATGTTTGCTAGCTGCCAATAGTAATTCGACTGACTTTGGTAATCTTGTCCCCAAAATTCTCATTTCAGCATAGGTAGGGAGAACGGCATCAAAGGTTATGGACTCTCAATTTACATATGCCAACTATATTTTCTTCAAAGTTTCTAAAGCCTTTTCAACAAATCCATATCGTTCATATCCTGCAATCTATGCATTCCCTAAGAGCATGTTTCTTTGAGGCATTTAGTCCATAATTTGTGCCCTCCCCATAGCTTTTAGGCTTGATGATCTCAAACTTTGAGGCGTCTACTGCCTAAGTGTTGGGCGCTCATACATGCCACAAAAACTCTCAAGGAGTCTCTAATCCTCCCCTCCGAAGAGCAAACTACATTTTTTCCCCATCTCTGTTTCACCTCTATCTATTTTCTCCATTTTCACTGCTCGCATCTTGAAGACTTTTCTCTTTCACGTGAATCTTCTTAGATGTAAATATTCTATCTATTGTGCTTTGATGGGCATCCTTAACTATATTCCAAAGCTCTCTTTTTGGCTCAAACGGGAAGAACAACCACGTGGTGATGGACTCTCATTTCACTCCTACTCCTTCTTACGCCCCTTTCTCCCCCATTTCTTCTCAGAATATCAGACTACGCCTCATGTGCATCCTTGAAGGAATTTGTGACTATGGCATCAGACGTAACTCCCTAACACTTCTCTATCCTCTTTGAAATTTGTCCATCTCGTATGCTTTGATGGTACTCTGTAACATGTAGAAACTCTCACATTGGCGCAGCCGAGGATGTGGTGCGCAAATGTAGTAGAATCTGGCAGCATACCCACCAATTGTTTTTACTTGAAATACTCTAAAGCCTTTTTATCAAATCCATTTTTGCATATCCTACAATATTTGCAATCCATGAGAACATGTTTTCTATAGAGATTTCGTCCCCCTTTCAAATGCATCCTCTGTATTCCTCTCACATTTTCTCTTTACCTTTCTTAGTTCCTCCTCTGCATTTTTCTTTGCCCAACTGTATGCACGTCCTTTACAACTTCTTCCTCTGCCAATACTATTGTCCCCTTCATCTCACCTTCCCACTTTCTCCCTTCACATTTCCTATGTTCTTTCTTTTCCTCTTGCCTTCAGCATCGACCTCTCCTCTTTCTCAAGTGCCCTTGCAACCTACGTCCCTCTGCATTTTACCTTCCTGTGTTCTCAGCATTTCTTCATTCATTTCCTCCCGTGGAGAGGGTTTTGAAATCTGCTATCTTCATCTCTGCCTTTTCTATTCTCACCCCCCACCATCCCTTGTTTCTTTCTTCTCCCCATCTTCATCTCCGTGTGACCTCTCTCAGGTGGAAATTACTCATGTTCTAATGAAAACATCTCTCAAATTGCCTGAGATTGCGCATCCATCTTCCTCTGTACGCCATATCTTTTTCCATGTCATTTTTCTGTGCCATATCAAGACACAATAGCAATTGTAGCTAATGTTTCTAAGCTGTTACGGTGCCCATCCTACCTCGACTCATCTTGTTTTAGCTTCCAGCCACCATGTCCTGACTTGGGTATGATGGGCAACCCTCCTAATGGCCACGAATCTCCTTCTTGTTGATTCGTCTTGTCTTCTAAGGCCAAAATGACTCACTTAGGGCCTGTTAGAGCCACACCCCGGCATGTAAATCACATGTTCTTTCATTTTGTGTCAATATTCCCTCATCTCCATTTCGAATCCCATACCATATTGTAGCTTATTGGATATTTCGAATGCCAAGCAAATAACCTTCAGCTCATCCCTTCAATGTTTCTTTGATGGACTTCATCAATATCTCGTGCTTGGGTTTGATGTCGTCCTTCTCCCTTCTCTCTCTGCATTTTCCTCTCTGTTCTCCCTCTCAGAACATTGCCTGTCTCCCCTCAAGCGGTTGTGTGTTTCTTCTTTTTTCCTTGTGACCCGATGAATCCAGAGATAGGGATGACATGCCTGATGAATGACACAAACACCCTCATCTTTACTCCAACCTTTCCTACACGCTGCAACATCACCTATTTAATGAAGTTTGTTTCATTCATTAATGCCCATTTCATCCCGCCCAGAAGAATGCCGAGAAAATTCACGGCATCGGACAGCAGATGAAGCCAGTACTATGTGGTCCGTGGACAGGGATGCCATGCCCTTTGACTATCCCTACCATACCTACCCCACTGTGCATAGTACAGGGGCCTCACTCCCATCGTCTGTGGTTAAAATGAATGCACACCAAACAGACATCGGAGCACCTACAAACCGGCATCAAAAAATTGGACATTAGACGAATCCAGTGGTTTTCCCCACCCAGAATAGCCTATCGGCTAATAAGAAAAAAATTATAGACAGATGCAGGACATGAATATAAATTATTGTATGAACATTAATATCATTTTGAATTTAGAGTCGATTGTACTTGTTGCTCTCTTCTTTCTATATTTACAGATCACAATTGATGTTATCTATATGATTTAGTTATTCAATATTACCTCTAATAATTTTAAATAGCTAAGATAGGCGATGCAATTTGTGTTAATATTAAAATGAGCAAAGAAACGAAAAGAAAAACATAAATTAAGAACAAGATGTGAGAGACAAATTTTATAGTGGTTCGGCAATTGCCTACATCCACTTTCAACATCAGGGAATCTCTTTATTCATTCTCAAGTTACATTTACATATTCAACCAGCAACATATATATAAAACGGTCTCCACTCCAATAATTAGAAAAATCCATCTATGAGAGAAACTTGCTAATTTAGACAGAAGGCATCTTTATCGAGAAACTTGCCAATTTGGGCTTCACCGAACCCAACAATCTCCCACTTGAAGACCAAATGGCTGCTGAGAGATCTGCCCCACTGCAGGCATTTACATCAGCAACAACAAAGATTTGAGCTTTGCAAAAGTTTGTTCACAAACACACCGAATAAATCGCTTCCAGGCTTCCCAATCAAGTGCAACACCTTCCCTTATTACTTCTCCGATTATGAAAAGGGAAACATCAAAAGTATCACCCCCAAAAGCAAAAAACAACACATTTTTCTCTTCCATGTTGGTTTCCTTATCCAACAACTTATTGAATGCTTCCTCAATCGTAGAAGCCACCTCCACATTCACAGGTTGCACATCCAGGTCTATCCGCATCCTCCACTGAAAAAACTCAAAATCATTATCCGTATCTTCGGTGATTGCCTCAGACAATATCTGTCTTCCAGAGATTTTTACATTGTCCAAGCCACTGTCCTGATTTTTAGGCTGAGATTTCGCATTACCAAGAGTGGAGTGCGAATAACAAAACAAAGGCTGCAAATTAGATTTAGGAAGTTCGCCGGACTCAAGCTGCTCACTGCCTTCAAAACTCTGCCTTTGTATAGCAAGATTCCCATGTTTTTCCATATTTTTAGTTCTCTGCAACTGTATATTGCTTCAAATGCTTTGACTTTGTATATTTCCCTGTGGCAGCGAACTCAAATTTTCCCTAATTCCCAAATTGCGTTCTACTTGGCCCATTGAACTATCACAAAACAGGGGCTACGAATTAACTGTTAAAGGCACAAAGATTGATGGAGGCATCGATGGAGTTAGGGGGGGCAGCGTTTGACAAAGTGAAGGCTGTGAATGAACATATAATGGATCATCACATATGCGTTGGAGAGGATAAGGTAGCGCAGTTGATATTGGAGGCTACGTTTTAGTTGGGAAGGGCAGCGTATGAATTCCTAAAAACTGTGTGTGACTCTGTATAGGCTGTGTGGACATAGATGAGGGCTGCGATTGGTTTGTAGGAGACAACACTGAAGGCTATTCAACCAAAATCTTCAATGGAATGAAATGGGGAGGTTGCGCCAAGTTTGTTGAGGGCAGCGAATGATATAGTGAAGGCATCGCCTCATTTAACAGAGGTTGCGGATAAGCTGAAATGGGCAGTGAATCAATAATTTGAGACTGCGTAGTAGACGGTAAGGGCATTGAATGGATTATAGAAAACGAAAGATTATTTACAGTCTTTGACAGATCATAATTAACAGTATAGTTATTACCTGAAATTGGCGTTCCCATAATGTTATCCTCTTTGAGCTGGGAAGCATTAGCAACCTCTTCGGCTCTTTTCACATAAAAGTCTCCTACTCTATTGTCACCTAGAAGCAGGTTCGTTGCCTCTGTAATTACGGCAACAACAGATTCTTCAACCTTCCATTCCTCATTCTCCTCATAAATTTTGAGACCCAGCTTCAACATCTTATGAATTCTTGAAGCAAAGGTATTTGGATCATCCAAGACGAAAGTTAGAAGTGAGAAAAACCATTTCATAGAGCAACAATACCAGGTCCTCTACAGACTTGCCACTCTTATCTGCCTTTCCCCTCTTTTTCAACTCCTCCATGATGGATTTCCTATGTTGTGCATCACCTGTGCGTTCAAGAAGTGCTTGAAGCTTAATCTTGAGATCTTCTAAAAACTCTTCTGGTTCAAATTCAACTCCAAACCTAAAAACCTTCTCTTCTACAGCCGAATCTTTTTCCTTGGTCCAGCCATCCCACCAATGTACATGACGTTTTGGTGTAGCTTTCACATCAACATCTGATGTATCCTCTGTTTCCTTCAGCCTCTAAAGGCTCTCTGATTCAAAATCCTCACCTCCCAAATCCTGTGGAGGCTTGTCCCACACATACCTCGCCTAGGTAGTAATTAGGGAATCGAGATCAACAACATGAAATTCATCTACTTCCATCAGCACAGTTTCATCTAACTCAATGTCACTGTCTGATTCCATCATGCCAAGAAACTCCTCACTAATAAAATTAGCTTCATCATTTATTTCATCCAAAAACATATGATGAATAGCTCCCACTTCATCATCACTCAATTTAGAGCCACATGACCAAGATATGAGAGTTTGAACCCAATCATCCTAGTTGGGACTCTCTTCCATAACAACTTCGTCATCTTCATCATCTGAAACTCCCACTTCATCAGGATCTAACACCCAATCGTCTTCCATCTCTGCTCAATACTTCTCCATAGCTTAGGAAATTCTTCACCGATTTCTAGCACTAAGCTTCATGCTCTGATACCAATTGTTAATATTAAAATTAGCAAAGAAACGATAAGAAAAACAAAAATTAAGAACAAGATGCGAGAGACAAATTTTATAGTGGTTCGGCAATTGCCTAGATCCACTTTCAACAACAGGGAATCTCTTTATTAATTCTCAAGTTACATTTACATTTTCAACCAACAGCATATATATAAAATGGTCTCCACTCCAATAATTAGAAAAATCCATCTATGAGAGAAACTTGCCAATTTGGCTTCACCGAACCCAACAATTTGAAGCAATTAATATGTAATATTGTAGAGATTGATATTTACTAAATAACTCATTTTCAAATATAAAATACATTTAATTAAATAATTATAAAATATTTTATAGATATATTATATAAATAAAACTTAATTTTGTTTGAAAAATAATATTAAATAATTTAAAGAGTTGTTTAATAAAAATATATATCTATAAAATAGGCATACAACAAATTCACTTCTAGCAATTCGCTGTGGGAAAATTCATGGCCATGATAAATTTGCCACTAGTAAAATTCATCGCCAACAATTCACTCTAGCGAAAATTAACTGCATTAATATTTTTTAATATATATTTCAAAGTTTTTATTGAATTGTTGGCGGTGAATTTTTCATTTGTTAATTTTCCTAAATCCATAAATTAATATCATTACTTTAATTATTTAGTAGAAAATCTCATATTGTTGTACAATTATGAAAATCCAACTTACACCCCACAACATAACATCATTGCTATTATGAAGAAGCTTCCTATAAGGTCAAATGTTGAATTGAGTACTTGATATAAGTACCTAGCCATCAAGCTCTTTCTTATTGTAGGCCTTCCAAATAAATTTCACAACATTATTATATTGTGTTTGGTATGTTGAATTGAAGTACACAGACATTGATAAATTATTAGAATGCTACATAATTTATAATATAAATATTGTTGCAATGTGATTATTGTTGTTATGTAAATTCTGCTATAGTTGGTGGTAGTGTCTATAGTCTGCTTTTTGATCATTTTTTCTTAATGAACTACTTTTCTTGCATTCTATTCTAGTAACTTGCATTTATTCAATATATATATATATATATATAAATAAACTATTGAAACTTATTCCTACACAAAGAATATTTAAAAAATTAAAAATAATGAATTTCAATTAATCAATTCAATTTCTTTTGTAATTTAAAATGACTAGCAC
The DNA here is from genome assembly GCA_007258455.2 of Sequoia sempervirens. Classification (NCBI taxonomy): domain Eukaryota; kingdom Viridiplantae; phylum Streptophyta; class Pinopsida; order Cupressales; family Cupressaceae; genus Sequoia; species Sequoia sempervirens. The sequence goes on along the minus strand of VDFB02353493.1, from coordinate 197,510,279 downwards.
AACTATAAAATCTAATCAAGTGGTACATAGCAATGATGTTTCTATTGATATTCATTTAGAAACATGGAAAAAGAATTAGATACACAAGGTTCTACATGTTTTGGGTTATCATGGATGTCTAGGTATCTAATTTTATTAAAAGTTGATTATGAACTATACTATAAAAACTATCCATCTCAAATTTTACTTGTCTATAATACACATACATCATGTCTACCAACTATTATATTTTTTTATTTTAAATTTTTGCACTCTATAAATTGAGACAAACATAATATACAAAGTGCTTGAAAATAGTATTAAATTCACCAAATTGTTTAGTTTACTTCATCCTATAATAATATTTATAAATCAATATGACCTACAATATCTATTTTTATAATGAGAATATTATATATGTAGATATACACTTCATATTTCAATCTATGTATTTAAATTGTATATATGTATATCTACGCATCATATTCTAATTTATATATTTAAATTATATATATTTCGTAATGGAGGAAGGATAATCTTTTAAGATATAGCAATCAAATTGGTGTCAATGTCATCCTTTATATTCTCTTTTGATATTCTTCAACACAATTATTAGAACTACCTATAGCTTTTCATATTCTTCAAGAGTATTCATTTCTTTGTTTCTTATGAAAATAATAATTTCATTGCACATCATACTTGGGTGTCCACTATGATTATTTTTAACATCTAACATATTTATTTAAAACTATGTATAAAGAGTTAAAAAAATTATTTTGAAGATTTTTTTCATTGAATATGTAATACAAATTATTTTTTTAATACATGTTATATATTTATTTAAGATGGATATAATAGTTATTATTATATTTTTTTAAAAAAATATTTTTTAATTATTTAATTTTATTTTAAAGAATGATAAACTGATTCAAAACATAAATATTCAATAATTTTATTTCAATGAGTTTTAAATCTTGTTGACAAAAACAACAACACATTTAAACCATCACATTATGTCAATATACAATTTTTTATTATTTTATGTATTATTTAAGTTAATACTTGAAATTATTTTAAGTATGTCTTTGTTTTATTTTATTTTAACTTTTATTCTATATTTATATGTATTATTATGGTTTGAAATAGGGTATTGAAATAATTTGGCCTAGAGTTTTTCTTTCATGGTCATAATATTATATGCTTCTCCCATTTTGTCATTGTATGGTACACCTCTCAACATAATAATATTTGAATATGTTCATATTTTTTTAAGAATGATATATTTATTTCTATTTTAAACTTCTAACACCACAAAACAACAACCATATCTCATGCCAAACAATTATACTTAGCATTTTATAAAATATATTTAATACTCTCTCATAGATGAGGACATGTTTGATTCTAAATATATTTTTTTCATATAGTCTTAGAATGTATGACTTTGTAATTTTTGGTATTACTTTTATTTTGTTGTTTTAAAATATAAAGTAAATATCATATATTTATATGTATTATTATGGTTTGAAAAAGGGTATTGAAATAATTTGGCCTAGAGTTTTTATTTCATGGTCATGATATTATATGCTTCTCCCATTTTATCATTGTATGGTACACCTCTCAACATAATAATATTTGAATATGTTCATATTTTTTTAAGAATGATATATTTCTTTCTATTTTAAACCTCTAAAACTACAAAACAACAACCATATCTTATGCCAAACAATTATACTTAGAATTTTATAAAATCTATTTAATACTCTCTCATAGATGAGGACATGCTTGATTCTAAATACTTTTTTTTCATATGGTCTTAGAATGTAAGAAGATCGACAATCTTGTCTTGAAAATATCATGTTAAATTTAGTTTATTTAGATTAACTACCTAGATGTAATTATGCTAGAAGAGGTGAAAGTTAGTGATACATGTATCTTGATCCTTATATTAGTGCCATTTGGTATGAGGCTCACTTCATCTATACTAGGCACTCAAACAATAGTGGAGGATCCTTGTACAGTCTTGATCCTTGTTTGTTAAGTTAATTGTTGCCTCTAGAACTAGTCCTCACAATTGTAGTTTATGGTTTTGTATTATTTTCCAAGGAAAATCAATTATTATTTTCCCTTATTTTATCACCCTAGTTCCCCTTTTCATAGATCCATTTTGTGGGAGTAGTTGCATCTCTTTTTGTCAACTATGGATTTTGGCTACTTTGGGCAATTTCAAGATAATTGAACACCCTATCAAATATGGTTAGTAAAGCTCATTTTAATTATCTCAACAAGAATTTAAAGACTAACCCCCTTTCAAAATATTTTTAGGTGTTTATAGTTGCATCAAAATAAAATAGGTTTCCATAGGCCTCAATGGTTCACTTGGAGTGAATATTGTAAAATATTCTTGGGAAAAATGAGGCAATTAGATAAGTTTTACTTATTCCCTAATTTAAATATATGAACCTTCATATTTGGTCATTTAATTCATTTTGACCTAGTATTCACCCTATCTCATGATCTTCTCATCATATCATTTACTATCTGAGCTCTAGTCTTCGATGCACGAGCATTTAGAGGTACTAGCAATCTTACATCACTAAAAATATTTCTATTCTATTTTTGTTTATTTTTCAATAAGGGACTAGGGGTTAGGAGAATAAATATTTTGACTTGTAGCTTTTTAATTTCCCTTGTGATGAAAATGTAATTATAATTTTGGTGGGAATTATGCATTTATGAATATTTTCTAAGGAAAACTTAGGAAAATACCCCTCTTGGGCATCCCATTCTTGGTGGGGACCACTTGGGGTGCATGTTCTTGCATGTTCAAGTACATGTTATGCATGCATTTGCATGTGTTGTGCCACAAGCTTTGCATGTTGATGCATGTTTGTATTTGGAGCCATTGGAGTCACTAAGAATCATTGAAGGTGTCATAGTTGGCAAAGATCATTAGTCAAAAGTTAGGCACCCATGTGAAGGTTATGAATGAAAGGAATTAATTTACATTTTATATTTTTATCGCTCCTCTAGTTGGGAGTTGGATTTCACGATGGTAATTGAAGGCTATTTTGGAAACCAATAATGGTTTTCTCCTCACACATCCTCTATATATTGACGCATATTCATTTGGAGAGGGGGGATTTTTGAGAATTTGTGGTTGCATACGCGGATGTTATCAAAATGATGCCAAAATGTAGAAGACATTTTGCTATAGATTTTTTTTGTATGAATCCTAGATTATATGGAAGCACATGAGCTTCAATTTGATGTAATTTTATGATTTAAGCATATAAGAATGTTGCTGATTTTGTTTCTATAAATATGAAATTTAATGGCATATTGAAGCCATCTTGCAAGTCTCTTTATGTGTGTTTGATTTCATATTTGTAAGGGGATTCCTCTTCATCAGTGGTATTAGAGCTAGTGTTCCTGAGTGTGTAACAAGAAGTGTTGATTGGAGGTAGTTTGCACCAAGACCTAGAGGTATAGTGTGTGTGGTGTATAGACAGATCATCGAATGTGAGGTAGTCTATGCCTAAGAGGATGAAGATTGAGAGTGTGTGGAAATTTTTTGATGAAATGAAAAAGAAGAAATTCAAGAAGTTTGTCATAGTTGTGTATGCAGGTGAACAGGAAGGAGAAAATATTGTAGAAGTACATTTTGAGGATATCATGAAGGAAGATGGTGATGTTGTAATAGTTTTGGAGGACTTAAAGGAATTAGAAAATTAAAATACACTTGAGAGTGAAGGTGAGAAGATGGATGTTGCAACAAAGAATGGGGAAAAAGATGATGGGGCAGTGAACAAGAATAAGGTAAATTTTAATTTTGAATTTACTTGTGATGATTCTTTACCTCCTTTCATGAGAGTAGAAGAGGATGTTGGCCAAGAAGAGAGCATGCAATTGGATATTTTTAATTTCTATAGCCTGGTATTAATTGTAGATTTATCTAAGGATGCAATAGATTTTGATTGATTGAATAACATATATTTGCATGAGAAATTATAGAGGATGTTATAGGTGAATTTTGGTGGAGATGGTTGGTCAATGGTGGATCAAATCTCATGAGAGAAGAGAGGAGAATGCGTGGTATTAGGAGGAGGATGGTACATGGAGGATAAAATTACATGAGAAGAGAGAATAATGGAGTGTAGAGTTGTCAGAGGAGGAGGTTGCTTGTTCTAGCTAAGTGTTGGAAGAGGAGAAACAAGAGGGTGAAGCCACAATAGTGGTTTACAATTTGATGGAGGAAGGAAAACTTAGAAAAAATGACCCCATGGAAAAAAAATTGGTTTTAGGGGTTCGAATGAACCTACAAAGTTTGATCGAACCAAAAAGGGGTTCAACTGAACTAGTGTTCGAGCAAACCCGTTAATTACTGGGCCCACATTTCCTACCCAAAAAACAAAAGAAAAATGCATATTGAAAGGGGTTTGAAAGAACTAGGGTTCATTCAAACCCTAGTTCTTTCGAACCCTTAGGGGTTCCCTAGAACCCCCTTGGTTCTAGAGAACCCCCCTTTTCCTTAATTTTTGAAATTGTTCACAAAAAAACCTAATTTTTTATGCTTCAAAGATCAGGTTGAGGATGAAAATGGAGGAGTTTTCAAAAACCCAACTGGAATCAGGTAGTCCTTAGAACGAGCTATCCAACGAATATAATATTAATATGTTTTAATTTTATTATGTATTTTTTTTTTAGTTTTATTAAACATAGGTTTTTCATCGAAAATGAATGTCTTTGTTCTACACATGTGGAAAAATAACAAATTATCAAAAAAAAATTGAAAAATATGAGTGCACCAGATATTGAAGTCCTTGATCCAACAAAAAAATAAATTGAATTTTGATATATAAAAAAAATTAGCGTTATCACGGTCGCGGGTGATCCCATAATAGCGGTTTACAATTTTTGGCCATGGACAACGAAATTATTATTTTTAACTAAATCTTCACATTAGGGACCTATGCGGCTAAAAGCTGAGGAATTTGAAGATGGTGCAAACTAGAGTCTCATCAAATTTTGTCTGTAGATTCTAAAAATATTTTTTTCAAAATTTTTGGAATCAAATTGCACTTTTTTCTATCTCCCACGAAAATTGATTTTTAGAAAACAACATTTTAAAAAGTGGCCACTATATAACACATAACTTTTTTTTCATGAAGGATAAAATTCTAATTCTTTCAAATGTAGATTTGTAACTCTGATATCTAGTGCTTCCACTTGGTTAGATAGTTTTTTATTAAATATTTTTCCTTAATCAAGTTTCAAAGTCAAACAAATTACAATTCAGACACAGTGCGACCGTATAACGAGAAACTTTTTTGTATATGTCAAAATTTAATTTAATTTTTTGTTGGATCAAGGACTTCAATATCTGATGCACTCATATTTTTCAAATTTTTTTTTATAATCTTCTATTTTTCCACATGTCAAGAACAAAGAAATTCATTTTCGATGAAAAACCTATGTTTAATAAAACTTAAAAAACAAATACATAACCAAACCAAAACATATTAAAATTATATTCATTGGATAGCTTGTTCTGAGGAATACCATAATCATTTGAAATAAATTTTAAATGAATTCATTTGATCCCTCAAAAGCTAAATCAAAAGTGATTTTTTATCAGCATTTTGATAGGTGTAAAAGAGACACATTTATAGGTACGGTTTAAAACTAGCGAGGTTCTATCCAAGGGGGTTTGATCTAAGGTGATTTGATCAAACCCTCTTCAATTGGAATCCTCAAAACAGAACTTTTTAAGGCTTAAATCATTATATTTTCTAAAAATATGTAATTTCAGCTAAAATTCATTCCTCTCAGGAATTGTAAACCACTATTATGACAACACCCTTGTGCTATGTCTAAATTGTCATTGGTTTGACTTTGAAACTTGATTAAAGAAAAAATATTCAATAAAAAGTTATCTAACCAAGTGGAAGCACTAGATATCGGAGTTACAAATCTAAATTCGAAAGAATTAGAATTTTATCCTTTATTGAAAAAAAGTTATGCGTTATACGGTGTGCGTCACTTTTTAAAAATGATGTTTTCTGAAAAAAAACCAATTTTCATGGGAGATGGAGAAAGAAGTGCAATCTGATTCCAAAAATTTTGAAAAAAATATTTTTATAATCTACAGATAAAATGTTATGAGACTCTAGTTTGCATCATCTTCAAATTCCTCACAGTTTAGCCGCTATAGGTGCCCGAATGTGAAGATGTAGTTAAAAATAATAATTTAAGTGTCCAGTTTGGCCAAAAATTGTAAACCACTATTGTGGGATCACCATAATCAATTGAAGGTACCAAATTCAATGATGGAGTTTACTAAGGTTTTCTTGCAATCCAAAATGGCAGTAATACCACTCAACTCCATTTTTTGAATCCATATTCACAAATTTTTTCCTACCCCAAGTGTCTGATGTAGGAGAATCTAGGGGTACTAGCAATCTTGCATCACCAAAAATATTGCTATATTTTATTGTTGTTTATTTTCAATAAGGGCTTAGGGGTTAGGAGAATAAATATTTTCATTTGCAACTTTATAATTTACCTTCTGGTGAAATTGTAATTGCAATTTTAGTGGGAATTATGCATTTATGAATATTTTCTAAAGAAAAATTGGGAAAATACCCCTCTTGGGCATCTCATTCTTGGTGGGGACCACTTGGGGTGCATGTTCATGCATGTTCAAGTGAATAATATGCATGAATTTGCATGTTTGTGCCACTAGATTTGCATGTTGATGGATATTCATATTTGGTGTAGTTGGAGTTGTCAAGAATCATTGAAGGTGCATAGTTGGCAAAGATCATTAGTCAAAAGTTAGGCACCCATGTGAAGGTTATGAATGCAAGGAATTAATTTATATTTAATATTTTTGTCTCTCTTCAAGTTGGGTTTTGTATTTCAAGGTGGTAATTGAAGGTTGTTTTGGAAACCAATAATGGTTTTCTCCTCACACATTCTCTATATATTGATGCATATTCATTTGGAGAGGGGGGGTTTGAGAAGTTGTGGTTGTATACCCAAATATTGTTAGAATGATACAAGAATTTAGAAGACATTATGTTGCAGAGTTTTGTATGTATGAAGCCTAGATTGTAAGGAATCCCACGAGCTTTAGTTTGATGCAATCATTTCATGATTTAAGAAAATAAGAATGTTGCTGATTTTCTTTCTTTAAATCTGAAATTTAATGGCATCTTATAGCCATCTTGCAAGTGTCTTTCTGTGTGTTTATTTTCAAATTTGTATGGGGAGTCCTTATCATCACTCTCCCTAATGATATGTCCTTTAAATTAAATTTTACGCATCTTTAATACAAATATTCCATTAAAGGTTATTTACTCATCTAGAACCTAGGCCTAAACTTTAATGTGATAGATGGATTAGCTAATGGGAGAAATTGATTACCACTTGCACTCTCTTTCTTTGTGACTCTAGTAAGATGGTTGTAGATAAGCATCAAAGATTTCAAATATGGGTTAGAGTACATCTTGAACATGTCATGAACTTAAATAAAGCTTTCAACATATCCCTTCAATAGTTAGTTTCCTATAAAAAATAAAAATTTCATAATTCAATTAGTTATAAAGGAAAATATGCCTAGATGAGGCACATTTGTTATGGGTTAAATATTATATAATATGAGCTCTATGTTTTTTATATTTTCTTCAACATAAATTTAAAAAGGAATGCATCTCAATCATCAAAATTATTGATAGATCATCCCAAACTAACCATCAAATGATTATGAAAACCTTCCATGAACATTATGAATTTAGTTGATTTATTTAATTCATAATCAACAACCCTTTTATCCCCATATTGAAGGATAACTTAGTAGGTTGGATATGCCATGGTGATCTCAATTTTAGAAATTTTCTTGATAATTACCCTTTAAATTATAAGATATATAGGAAGCTAAGAATATTATGAATTTAGAAAAGAGCTAGAGAATTGATGGCCTTCGAATTGGGTTTTATCAAGTACTTTGGCCACACACTTGATATGGTTTATGTGATTACTTTAAGGGAATTGAAACTAGGTCTTTAGGTCCTATAATTAATCAAGGTCCAATTAGGCTCATTTCCAAGAGAAAACAAAGGATAAAATGAATGTTTAGCACCCCATCACCTTTATTAATAAATCTTACTATATAATTATCAAATTATTTGCAAAAAAAGCCAAACACATTAGTAAAGAAATTATTCTAGGATCCAAAAAACTAGATTCTTATTGGTTTATTTATAGTAGATAGATTGGTATTCACATTGAAGACATTTAAGTGGGCCTAAAAATTATCTCAATATGCTCTCATCACTAAACTTGATTTTACAAGGCTTACAATCTCATCTATTTCTCCTTTATTCTAATTTTTTTACAATAATTAGGATCCTACTTCAAATTTTTGTCTCATGTCAGAATGGCTTTCATGGATGTGAATGTTATATTAAAAATTAATATATATATCTTTCCCCAGTGTACCCTACAAAATCATACATTCTACTAAGGCTACCCTCTTGGTTCATTCCTCTATGTCCTAGTAATTGATTCCCTTGCATATCTCCTCTAATATATTCATGTAAATAACCATATCTAAGGAGTATCCTTTCCTAATAATTCTAAGAAATCAACTTCCACTTCGTTAATCATAACAATTTTGATTTAAAAAACTTCGAAGAGGTGAAAAATATACTACATACTCTAAAGTATTTATACTTATTTTTGGGCTCTAAAATAGTAATACTTAAAATATAATTCTTGGTGACACATCCCAACCATTATTCAACATGAATTCCTAAAGAATGAAAATAGATGAAATATGGAACCATTACTAGATGCATCAACATTCCTTATGATATTGGTGCTGCTCTCAGGGTTTTGTAGAGTTAGTTTTTAAGTGAAATAAAAAAAAAAGAGTTTCTTAGATATTTTTTTTATGTTTGGTCACATTTAAGTGGTACTTTTATCTCATTTTACTAGGTTCATTCTAAAACATATTATAATCATCTAAAAAACCTAATCTAGAACTACCTATTGGGAAAATTCTATAGTAAGAAATACATTCCTACCACATCCTAGTCACATTACATACTTCTAAAGGAAAATGAAGGCTTGGATTGGATTTCATTGATCCTTGCATTCAAGGAGTGTGTATTTTATTTAAGTTGATTGTGAGAGCTAGAGAAAGGGATTCTTTTTAGAAATACTTAATTATTTTTAACTCATGGAATATAACTCATTGCTATTCATGTGTCTCCAACACTCTTAGAATGTGTCCTTAGATAGATAGAATCAAATAAGACATTAATTCATAATTTGTATTCTTGAAAAATCTAGATATTATTTATCATATGCATTCGTGATGGAGGTGGAGTTGGAAGTTACAAAATTACAAAGATATTTTTAGAAAACCCCTCAACATCATCATGGGAATTGAGTATTAATGGTTATTCTTATATAATTTGGGTGATGAGTTTGAGTTCCTATCTTGGGATATGGGCCAGCATGGAGGATTTATAAGTCAAATATGTCATCTATTATTAGTACATATATTTATTTTAACTATTCATAGCTCATTGGGAGCTATATTTATTATTCTCAAAATAACCTTTCCATTTTGAATGTGGAAGTTTTAAAATTTTATCATGGTTTGATGGTATGATATTTTAGGAAATTATTTTGTGTATTCCTCTCCCATTTCTCTATTAATTTGGAGGCATTATATAGTAGTTTTAAGAGATTATTTTATAGGTGTATCTAGGTGTTGCCAAAGTGATATTAGAGTTAAAAGTGTTAGTGTGTTTATGTATCTATCCTTTGAAGACTACAACATTATTTTCCTCTTTCTAGTGTGGATTTTTTTCTTAAAAGCATTTCTCCACTTATAAATCCTATATCACGTGTGGTTTGTTGATTCATCTCTTATTATTGATTTTGAAATCACATAATATTTATCATATGGTAATCATTATTATTGAAATAAATTTCAAATTTGTATATACTTTCAAAATATTGTAGTGTAGTAGTTTCACCTTTTAAATATGAAATAACATGCCATCACACTTTTTATGTATATACTTTATGCATAGTCACCATCCTTGGTAACTAGTAAGGTTTGGTCCATTAAAAATATGATTCTACATGGCCCTCTATATTAAAATAAAAATATTTGGGTATTCAAATAGTTGAAGGAAAGGATGAGTAAGGAAAGGTTGGACATAATTAAAGAAGAAGAGAGCCCAAGTTGAATCATATTCAAAAGAATAATAATGACGAAAAAAGGAAAAAGAATTAAAGTGATGAAGAAATAACCACACCTCCTTCTTCCCTTACAATGAAATGGATTAATGCAAAGATGCCTCCCAATATATTGATGAGTGATTAAGCTTATTGAAAGATCCTATTGATATTATGGAGTCTCATCTTGTGATCCTTATGCTCAAATAAAAGGCTAGCATTCTTTTGCTGGAGATAAATCCTACATAGTAACATGATCAAAAGGAAAATGTATCATGTATTCTAAACAAACCACATAGCCTAGTGCCTAGTGAGGATGACGAAATATTTTTTCATCTCTCAAATCCAAATATTTTTAACCCACTATACATATTCAACAATATATTCAAGATTTGGATCCAATAACACATATACTATGTAAAGTAGTAGATATTACATGGAAATTTGATCATAACACTCTCCCTTAGTTTTAAAGGATGCCTAATGCATCTAAAAATTTATTAAAGGATACTTCCATAATGAACTCATCCATTTTTTAATTTCTCACGATTAGTCTAATACAAAATCAATAGATATGAAAATAAGTGGATTATAGTGAGGGCAACCTCTCTTTTGGTTGTTCTGTTGAGAAATTACTAATATACTGAATAAATTTTTTTATACATTTATTTTATGTTTTAAATGAAATGGAAGCCCAATGTACTATTGGTGTTAAAATGGTTGAAATGACACATTTTTTGTAAATAATATCGAAGAAAATTCAATATCAAAGGCATAGATTTCACACCAAATTAGCCCAATAAGATCATCTTATAGAGTTAGAGAAAAGTAAGTCTATTAGATAGTGAAATTTTATAACTTAGAGTTTCAAACGAGAATATAAAGACTCAACTAATGGAAGATATAAAAATGATCAACACATTTAGGAAATAGGAGCTTATAGATATTGACCACCTAAAGTGATAAATTTTATTTTTTTTAGGTATTTGTGATTGCTTCTCACCACTCAAATTTCTCTTCTTTCATTTATGTGGTGTTGCATCTTCAAGTATGTCACCTCCCCCTACACGTTAGTAATATTATTCATTTGGTTTCCTCATCATATTCAAAATATGTGTTTTCTTTCGGGGAGTTTATATAGATACTATAACTTGTATTAGTTATGTTGTAATTTTTGGTTATCATTATGGGTATGAAATTCTTTATCTAATTTTTAGAATTTAGGAATAAATAGTTTTCATAGTTCTTAATAGTTATAAGTTCATTGAAACCATTGGGGAATTTATATGTAGTTCCTAATAATTACAGGTTCTTAGAAATTATTAGTCATTTTGTCTCGATGATCTACTTTTGTCTCCCTGCATTCTATTTTTTGTTACTTGCATCTATTAAATATATAAGAAAAACTTATTCAAATTTATTCCTACAAAAAGAATATTTAAAAATTAAAAATAAAGAAGAATAAATTTCAATTAATCAATTCAATTTTTATTGTGATTTAAAATGACTAGCACAACTATCAAATGTAATCAAGTGTATATAGCAATGATGTTGCTATTGATATTCATTTAGCAACATGGAAAAAAAATTAGATACATAAACTTCTACATGTTTTGAGTTATCTTGGATGTCTAGGTATCTAATTTTATTAAAAGTTGATTATAAATTGTAAGTTATAAAAATTATCTATCTCAAATTTTACTTGTCTATAATACATATATGTCATGTCTAACAACTATTATATATTTTTATTTCTTAATAATTTTTCTATTTTAAATTTGTACAGTCTAGTATAAACATGTTGGGAAAATAGATATTATAATCACAAATACTATATCAAGAATTAAATTCTACCTAGCTAGTGACCACTCTACTTAACATACTCATCCTAGAAGATCTATTTAAAAATATCTAATATCCAATATATTATTTTTGGGACAATTATTTCACCTATATCAAAAATCTTATAAAATGATCTCTTTAGCATCTATGGAAAGTAAATACGGTAATTAGTAGTGACAATCATTGTGAATACCTAAGTATGGCATGCGTTGAGATTATTATCTCTATATGAAGCAAAGAAACGAATAATCTCGAACAATACAAAAAGCCGTAGTTGTAATAATTGTGTAGAGGAATACAGGAACATACTATAAAGGACGACATTGACATTTATAAGATTGCTAGTATATTCTCAAAGATTTTCATGTTATTTTCGGCTGCCATGTTATTGCTGCTACTGTTCTTTTCTATTGCTGATTTATGCAGCACTGTTATGTTTCACCAAATCCTTTCTGCAGTTTAATACTGCATTTTCTTTATACTTTTTGTATTTTAAATAAAATAAAATTAAAAAAAAAGGTTTTCATGTAACCGTCCTCCTTTAAGAATGTCTAATATTTGAGATAAATAGATAATACAATTAATTTAAATATACAATGATTATGTATAAATTATTAGTATTTAATAAAATTAATAGAATGATTATGTATTGATTGAATATAATGATATATATTCTGTTTCTGTTTTTATTTTTTATTTTTTATAAATGTAATTACATGTATATATTTTAGTTTGAAATATATGTGTATAATTATAGGTGGATATTAAATATAAAATAAAATTATTAGATATCAATTTTATAATTATATTTTGTAGTGTTGTATATCTTCATATATAACATTGTTATAGTAAAATAATTTTTTGCAATATATTATATCTATATATTAAATATTGTTATAGTGTGAAGTTCTCAAACATCTTGTATATTATATTTTGTTGAATTTATAAAAAAAATATGTAGAAGAAAATAAAAATTTAAATAAAATATAAAATAGAATAGGTGGTAGACATGATGCATGTGTACTATAGACAAGAAAATTTGAAGGTAGATAAAACTATAATATATTTTATAATCAATTGATAATAAAATGAGCTACAATGATGACACACAACATGCTTGAAGCTACATGTCTAATACGTGGTCAATTTTTCTAAGAGAATATCAATAACAAGATCATTACTATGTACCACTTCATTAGATTTGATGGTTGTGTTTGTCATTTTAATTATCAAAGAAATTGAATTAGTTAATTGAAATTTATTCTTCATTACTTTTTTTCTAATTTTTATATTCTTATCTATAAATAAGTTTCAATATAATATTGTAATGATTAATCAATAGTTACATGTACATTAAAGGAGAGCATGATGGCTAAGTAGTTATATCAAGTACAAAATTGATCAACATGAATTTATAGGGAACTTAATTGCATTCACATAAATGTGAAGCAATGCCAAACACAATTTCTACTAAACAATTATTTTAATAAATATCCCTTGTTAAATATTTTTTTGAACTATTTTAAGATTTTGTTTGTATATATTTTTTATAATTTCAATGATGCTTTTGAATCATTCTACTTCTGATACTTACAAAACAATCACAAATATAATTCTACCAAACAATATATTTGATAAATACAATTTTACTAAACAACTCTTTAAATTACATAAAATATATTTTTATAAAAAAAATGACATTACCTATTTTATAAATTTTTGAAAAATATTTATACTATTTTTATAAAAAATAAACTAATATTATATATTTTATAATTTTTTGAAAAGTATTTTATACTATTTAATTAGTATACTTATATTTTAATAAATATTGATTTCTCCAAATAGTAAACATTAATTGCTTCAAATGTTACAATTAACAGATAATTGTTAACTTTCTAAATATTCCATCTACGTCATCTTAGCTATTTCTATTTAGTACAGCTCACAATTATTAACGATAAATAGATATTTGTTAACTTTAAAATTTTCACTATAGATATAGATAGGTGGGAGCTGAACGCAGATTACTGTCGCGCATTTTAATTCGAACGTCAGATTCCTCACCCTCTTCTGTCCCCACGTCCATACGATCAAAAGATTTCTTATGTCTACCAAATCTACTCGTCTGTCCAAATTCTTTAGACGTGTAAGGTGCAGATTCAATCTAGGGTTTGGAGTGCAGTCCGCAGAGCTGTTCCATACTAAAAAAGTGGCAGGAACCTGAGCCTGTCAATGTAGATATTTTGGAAATAAAAGTGGTTTGCAGGCGCCGTACTGTTGGACTGATGGAAAACACTCCCTTTTTAATTTATAAATTAAACTATATATATTTTAAAGTTGTTTTGATTTCAAACAGAAATGTTTTTTGTTTTCAAACCATTTCATTCTTTTTTTTCTATGCATTGGTCCGCTTATGCTTAACATATTTTTTGTTATTTATTGTAGGGTGCATTCCTAATGAAAGGGAGAATGGGACATTTCTAACACTTATTTTATATTTTTTATATACTAAAAACATGCCTTTTTTTAATTTATAAGTTAAACAATATATATATATTTTAAAGTTGCTATGCTTTCAAATGGAAATTATTTTTTTCAAATCATTACATTTCTTTTTGTCTTGGAGGTCTTGGCATTATTATTTATTGCAGAGTGCACTACCAAGAGAAGAGAACAAGACATTTCTAGCACTTTATATTTTTATATACTAAAAACATGTCCTTTTATAAGTTAAACAATATATATATATTTAAAAGTTGTTTTAGTTTCAAATAGAAATCTTCTTCCAAAGGTGGGATAAAATTAACTAATTTGACTCTATTCAATATTTTAATTTTTAACTCATGCTTAACACACATATATATTGTTTTATGTTTATTAATTAAAAAATATATAATTTTTTATTTTATTTTAGTAGTAAATTTTTTTTATTTATGTTAGATGGCAATATGTATACAAAATTAATAAAAATTAAGTTTTGAGATAATATTATATGATATAAAGAAATTATAAAGAAATTTAATGAAAATGGAGATATGAAGATTGTTTGGAAGAAAGATATGAAGAGATGGAGAAGATCATCAAAGAAGAGAAGCATTTTTAAATCTTCTATACTCATTTTCTTTATTTATTTTTAATAATGTCTTTGTATTATGTACATTATTGTTATCTTATTTAACTTTTTTTTACAGATAAAATTTATGTAGTGATTTATTGACAAGTAAAATTATTTTTAATTTGAAAAATAATGCTCGACATTTTATGTAATCATTATTATAATTTATATTTTATAATTGTACAAATTTCAATAATTTACAATATTTAATTGTATGTGAAACTAATTGAAAATATCATATTTAATATTCTAATAATTTACACTTGATTTTAATATTTATTTTGCTAATTATTGTAGTAATTATACAAATACATAATCTTAATGAAATATTAGAAAAAAAAAAAGTTTGATAAAATATTAATATTAATATAAATGATATTATTAGAGTTAATTTTATAATTTTATCAGGCAATGCGTATAAAAAATTAAGAATTTCAAATTAACATAATTATTTTAATTATTTACATGCATTAAATAATCCTCACATAATCCTTCTATATTAAGTTTAATTGTTGTTGAGCTCCATATGTTATAATAATATATAAAAAAAGCTTTTTCTTTCATTGAAACATAATTTATAAAATAATTAAAATTGTTTTAACCCTATCAAGTACAAGTAAATTAGATATCTAATTGTTAACTTTTGATGAGAGGAGAGTCAGGCCACCATAGGATTTAGTATATATGTATCCAAGACTTTCTAAATTGTTAACATTTTGTAAGAGGAAAGTTGGTTCATCATGGGATTTAGTGCATACTCAAATCATATGCTTAGGTAAATTTTTAATCACTTACTCTTTCTTGATATGTATTATATCTTTCTAAGTACTTTTTTTCTATGGTGGAGTGCAGGTAGCTATTGACAAATATTATGACGACCATCTATCATGTATTAAAAACTCTACAAACTCTTTCAAAGATTGAAGATGAGGTATATTTTTTTAATAAATACAACAAATTAAATTTGTAAAATTGTACATTTCTAAGTGATCAGTATTTCAATGCAGGAAAAAATATTTCTTACTCTGAAGTGGCTCTATGAAAACTTGGTATTGTCTTAGAACTCCGTAGCTTGAAGTCACTCTATAGAAAATTCCTATTGTGTTGGAGTTCAAAGAATATAACTCCAAAAGA
>VDFB02353493.1:197418560-197493849 GCA_007258455.2 Sequoia sempervirens | reverse complement strand
TCATTATTGTTTTGGAGGTGGAAACACCAAAACTAGGGTTTGACTTAGGAAAGCCCCTATACAGTACAACCTTTTCCCTCTTCTTATGTGTATAGGTCAAATATGAAACTTTCATTAGATAGGTTGTAGAAGAGAAAAATGAAGACCATACCAAAGTGATCTAGAATTTGAACATCCAAAAAATACCAAAACTAGGGTGAGAAGCACCTATTTCCCTACATTTGAGGCTCAATATTCAACCTCAGGCACCCCTTTGTTTGCACATCTCATATCTCTATATGTTTATGCAATTTTCTATTTTCATCTTTATGATCATTCATATTTTCTGATTAGGGCTTATGTCAATTAGGTTAATCAAATACATTCACAAAATCTACCTCTTTGCAATAAAGGAATATGACCTAGGAATATTTTCTCTCCCTTGAGGTACTTAGCCAATTATACAACCCTAGTTGGTTTAGATTCCAATGTTAAGGCAGACGAAATGTAGATCTTGGATAATTTTCTAGTTAGATCTAGGACCACTTTTACCACTTAATAGATCCCACAATGTTTGGATGGTTAGGACACATCCCTAGTCAACTAAATGTTAAAGCCACATAGGATATTTATATAGGTTATAACTCCACTTAGACCCATTTAATGATTGTTACACTAAAAATGATTATCAAGATAAAGAACAATGCATGCACCATAAAGTAAAAAATAAAAATATTTAACTTCTCAAGAATAGATAACATGTCTAGACTTGGAAAGATTTGTTGAGTGTCACATATGTAATACTTCTTTTGGAGGTCCATTGGATCTTGAATGTTCTAGGATAAAAAAATTGAGTGTTTTTCAAAGGTCCAATCCCTACTATCTAAATTATCAAGTGTTGAATAGCTATTCTACAAAAGAAACATTCTTTTAATTAAAATTTCCTATCAAAATTAATGGTTTCAAAGCCCATCACTTCTTTTTCACATATTCACATTATAACAAAGTCATAGGTGTGTTGCATTACCCCTAATAGGCCATCAAGGATGGTGAAGGGGAGTGTGTAAAAATAATTGGGAAAGTTCAAATAAAAGCATGTAGAGTGTGTTTGATTCAAGTGCTCAATGTATTAATCATATTCTTTAAATACTCGAAGAGGTCAAACATAGACCCTCTTTTGGGATTGTGCCAAGTACTTTTCATGTTCAACATAGATGATGTGACCTAGGAAATAAGTTATTTTTGTCAATAAATTTTAACATGAAAAAGAAACCTATGAAACTTTACCTAGATAAGGACATAGAGACATTTCTTATAAAAATGAAAAATTGATTAGTCCATGGTGTGAAGAATAAAAATGATGTATGGATTCATGGACATACCAAAGATCATGCTTATGGGTAGCTTCTACATGGATATCTTCAACAAAATAATAAAAAAATAGACTCTTGTGAATGTTTTACATGTAATTAAGAAAAGTATCATGTAGGATGCAAGTGTTGACCATTCATTCATTGAGCGTACTTTTAGGAATTACCCTCCACACAAAATACCCTATTTGAGTAAAATTTTATAGTAAACGACATGCGCTATCAAACTCTAGAATGGGAAGAACTACATGGGAAAGCACCTTAGTTGTTATATCTAGTGGAAACAATTGGATACAAGCTTCCTAAAATACTTAAGTGAAGGAGCCATTTTTATGGACCATAACACCATCAAGTCCAAAAACAACTATGGAGTTAGAAATGGTTGAGGCCATTTATAATGGGAAAACAATGCTTATAATTATGGTAGGTCCTAGAAGATGCAATAATAAATACAAAAAAAAAATGTAGTATGACATAAGGGAAACATGAGCTAGCACCAACAAAGCCAAGACCAAAAACCTACCTAAATAATATTGCTTATATTTTATTTTTACTTTGTAAATTATAATAAATAATATCTTAAATACATCAACGAAGAACATTTTAAGTTATTTTATTTTTCTAGTGTCGAAAAATGTCATCGCTTACATTTTCATACTTGATTTGGGAATAATTAATGAAAAATTGGACTTAATGTAGCCTTGATCTAGGGTTGTGAGGTGTTTTAAACATCCACATTATCCCTTGGGCCCTTTTTAAGCTAAATTAACTTAACTCTGCCTTAATTTAATGTTGTAAAGTGTTGTAAATTAAGTGGACCTAATCTAGTGTTGTAATGTGTTCTACACATTCACATTGGATTTAGGGACCTTTTTAGCTAAATAGACCCAATTTGGCCTTAATTTAATGTTGTAAAGTATATTTATTAACACTTTCACATTGGAGTTTGGGCCCTCTTGCATTTATGACCTTAATATAATAATTAATAGGCCCCTATGAGCTTATATTATGCATCCCAAGACATATTTTAATCAAAAACCTGACAATATCAACATATAAACTTAATTTACACACTCCCTGATACTTTAGCAACCAAAATAGGCCCTGTGGGACCCATTTACCACTTTGGGCAAATGAGTCCCATCCAAGTTGGACCCATTTGCCATAGATGGTGAATGAGTCCCATTTGGCCTATTTTTGAGGTTTTAAGTGAGAAAATTTGGTTTTAAGTTCAAATTTCTTCTATGTTGGCCTTTGGGATCAAATAAACAATCATTTGAGTGCATTGCCTATATAAAAAAGCTTTCAAATCATTATTTCATATAAGCCTACATGATATCAAGTCAAGCAAGCAAGAGTTAAGAATTTCAAGACTTTACAAGATCATCAAGATAGCATTCAAGATCATTTCTTAGGAATTCAAGGGCAGATTCTTGATCAATTTTTGCAACAATTCAAGATCCATCATCATGTCAATAATAACAAGCATCAAGAATGTTATTGAGCTAGTGTTGTGATGTAGCATTGAAGATCCAAGATCAAGCATTGTTCTACTCCTATTGTCAAGATCAAGATATACATCCTTCATGGCCATTTCATGTTGAGTTGCAGATTTACAAGAAATCATTTACAAGGCATCATTCAAGTTATTATTGTCCATGATTCATGTTCTTTGTCTTATGCCTTCATTTCATTATATCATCATTTGGTTTAATTACCTACAAGGGGTTTGACCAAGTCAAACCCCTATTCCCTAACAATCAACACTTTCTCTCTCTCTCTCTCTTTGCATGATTATAGGTCTAGGTGCTTTGAAGACTTGAAGATCATTGAAGATTAGGTTACAAGCTTGGACAAAGTTGTTGGAGTTGTCTCCACATTTGAAAGGTTGTAATCTTCACTAAAAGGTAACCTATAGCCTTGAAATCAGAGTTTCAGATTTGAAAGCTTGAACAAGCAGATTGAGTAGACTAAGAAGAACAAATCCATACTTTTAATTCTAGAAAAAGCGAAATGGGACCGATTTACCACAAGTGGCGAATGAGTACCACTATAGGTATTTTTCAAAGATCTTTGCAGATTTAGATATCCTTTTGCTCGAAAACTACTCTCGTGTAGAAATCAAGAACTAGGTCTGATTCGCCCAGAATGGCGAATGATTCCCACCAGGTCAAAAAGTTAGAATTTCTAGCAATTCAGAATTCCTTCCGGTCATTTCTAGATTCTCAGGTGCACACATTTCATTTCACAACCTATTATTTTGTTTTATATGCATTTCTAGGTCATTTACTGAAGCTTTGCATTGAATTAGGGTTTTACATTTCAACTTGCTTTGCATTTGTCTTTCCATGTTCTTACTTTCTGATGAACCCCTCTTGTAATCTAAAATCATACCCTAGGATACCCTTCTAGAAAATATCTTACCTCTATTCCACTGTTGGGATTAGATCTCTAGAGCATCCATGAATGTTAGTTGGGGAAAAGTAATGTTCTATGTCTTAAACCACAAAACATCCATTTTTCAACTAATCAATTTTACTTACATTGTTTATTTTTAGTTGAATATTTATTTTTATTTTCTTAAGAGTTACGCTAAATTTAATTGAGAGATTTTATTTTATTTTATTATTTAAGATTTATTTTTTAGTTATTTAAAAATTACTTAAAAACTATTTTATTTTTACTTTGTAAAGTATAGTAAATATTATATATTTATATACATTTTAAAATTATCATTATAGAATATTGCCAGAACATAATTATTAAACATAAAGAGAAGTGAATGGAGAGCGAAAGCAGGAGCGCATGGATAAGAGGCTTCAAATCTGTAACAATTAGGGATGGTGATGAGGCTGATGATGAGGATGATGTTTGGTGGGATTCTACGACTGGAGGGTGCGTGGGTGATGGCCTGCCTCTATTTCTCTTTCTACTTTTCCTTGTCTGCCTTCGACTTGTGTTGGTGTTGTTGTTGGGATCTTTCTTGGCCCAATTGGTTTCCTTTGTGAGGATGCCTATCCTTCTTCTCTTGCGGTGTGGGGTACCTTGGTGCTTGTTTGTGTTGCTTGTGTGGTTTCTCTTGGTCTGCGCAAGCTTTATGTAGTGCTTTTTTGGGGGGTCTTGTTGCTTTTGTTGCAGCAGGAGAGTTCTTTTGTTTGCTTTGGGTTCTGTTGGAAGCTCTACCTTTGGGTTGGCCTATTTCTAACTCTGACCAGTGTGTTAGGGTGGATTGTGTGCCTCTCATGTTGGTCTATTTGTTGGATCCTTTCATCTTGGTTCCCTCTTGCTTCTTGGTGCTTTCTTGGCTATTGGATGCTTTGGGTTGCCCTTTTGGTTGCTATTTGTTGCTGCTCACTTTGGTTGTGGGTTCATGTTGGTTGAGGGTTCTGGTCCATGTTCTTCAATTTCTTCTTTGGGTTGTTTTTCCCCTTGGTCTTAAGCCCCCTCTATTCTTGGGCCTCAAGGGTTTGTTGTTGGTTGAGATACAGTTTTGTACTTTTGGGTTGGGTTGTGTTGGTAGCTCCTCTTGTGGTGAAGTTTTTGAAGCTGTTCTAGGGAGTTATGGTTGTCCCTGGTTCTGGTTGTTGGCTGCTAGCCAAACTTTCATTTTGTCCCTGATGTGGGTGTTGTTGAGGGCTTGTTCTATTTTTTTGGCTCTTTAGTGGTCGACTGGGTTATTTTTCATGCTTATCCTTTTGACCTAGATGTTTATGTTCTTGTTCCTTTTAAAATTATTGTTTCTTTTTAAGTGGTGGTGCTTATAGATGAGGGTCACTTTTTTCAAGCTTAGATTTCATGCCATGCCAAAGGAGGTTATGACTGCCCTTATTATTCAAATTATTTCTTTCTTCTAGTCTCTATAGTTAGGGTATTTTACGGAGTTGAAGATTGTTGCTTCTGAGGTGGAGTTGTCTCCTTTTGTGGTAGAGATGGTTATTGTAGTATGGGTGGATAGCTATCTTCCTTACTGCATGTTCCTATTGAGGTGGAACTTGTGTATGTTGGAGATTGTTGGTTTTGGTGGTAAGGGCTCTCATCTCTTCCTCTCCATTAGAGGGGATCCCTCTTTGTTTGAGGAGGATTTGGGGTTGGCATTTTAGGTGGGAGGGAGTTGCAAGAGGGCAGATGGCTTTCAAAGTTTTGATGTCCTCTCTAACCTCTCTATTGAGGTGGCGAGTTTGGATTTGGTGGTTCTTGTGCAACATAGGGGCATAATGGTTTTTAACATTATTATGTTTTTTTTGTTTTTGGCTCAAGCTTGTTCTTCCTAAGCAACTTTGTTGTTATTGAGCAGATGGTGTGTTTCAGCCTAATTGCTTTATTGCCTAACTGTTTCACGTGGTTACTGTTAGTCTCTTGGAATCATTTGGTTTCTATGGGTTCAAGGTCTCTGTCAAAACCTGGCTATAAAGGGTTCAAGGTCCCTTCAAAACCTAGTCTTGGGGTTAACATCTTGATCAATATCTTGTTGTAAAGGATTTAAGGTTCCTTTTGAACCTTTGTGTAGTTCTCTTCATACTGCTGCTGTTGGGCTATTGATGGTATGTGGTTTATCTTTGTTGCATCATTATTTTCTTTGAGAGGGCTATGAGTCCCTAAATTGGTTCGTAATGGGTTTTGGGTCCCATCAAAACCCACTTTTCCCTATCAAAAACATAATTATTAAATGTAGATATAATTTTAAAAATAGATATAACTTTTGCAATAAAGTAATAGATTCTCTAAAAATAATAATCTAAAACTAAATTTTGGAGGTGTGACACATTATGCAACTTGCCACATCAGCACATATAGTAAGAAGTGTCCAAAAATTGACTTTTTAAAGGTTTGACTAAAACTTAATCATGGTGTCCCTAGTAGTTGAACTAAAAAATAGCATTTTTTTATTAGATAAGTACGGAAGGGCCTTGATCCCTTACAAAATGAAAAATAGAGCCAAACAACTCTACAAAACAAACTGGCCAAACACATCCAATCGAAGAGAAACAACAAGACAAGAACTACAAAACTGACTAGTAGTAAAGAAGGAGCTACTAGCAAAAGACTAGTCAGAGAGAAACTATTTAAGAAACAAAGCTTGAACCTAGCAAAGCCTCTGAGGGCAAGTTAAACAAAACCATAACCTTCTTAGAAAAATGTTTCTTCTTTTTGTGAACCGTTGTCCAAGGAGAATCAGAAATTGAAATTAAGAAATTTTGATTAGAAGGGGTAGACTACCCTCTGGAGTAGTAGACAAGAGGAACAATTGATACTTCAGATGAAGCATCTGAAACCAAGCCCGAAGTAACAAGATTTACAATAACATTCTCTAAAATAGAGGCCTTGGGAGAGGTAGTACAATCAACATTACGAACAACCATATCCAGAGACCACACAATAGTATCCATAGGAGGAGCAACAACCACCACAACTAAATCATGAGTAGAATGAACCTGAACAAGAGGATTTAAAACATTTTCTAGAACATGGGAAATGGGAGAATCTATAGTCCAGGAGCAGCAACTGCCACATCAATATTATTTTTCCTCATAGAAGGAGATGGAGGCCTTGAATCTTCATCATAAGAAGCAGAATCAACAACAGGGGGCATTGTCAAGTGTTCACAGAGTGAGTTCTTCCACCAAGTAGAAGAGGAAACAGGGTAGGATCCATGAGAACAGTCACAAGCAAAGTGACCAACAACAAAACAACATTTGTGGCAAAAAGGAAGACTCTCGTAGTCCACGATATGAGACCATGCCCAACCATTAACTTGCAAAACTACCTCACTAGGTAGAGCCTTCAAAAGATCAACCTCCACCAAGATCCTTGTAAAGGAGGTGTGAGTAAAATTCTTGGAAGCCATATCCACTTTCAAGAATCTACCAAGAGCATTACCAATGCCCTCATAGGTAGAGGAGCACCAAAACTGTAAGGGAAGATAAGGGAATCCTACCTAAATAGGCACAACATATAAGGGTTCATTCAAAGGCTTACAAGAATGAACCCAAGGTCTAATGGAGAGGGGATGAGAATCCCAAACCCACAAACCATGGTCTAAAATAGCCTGTCTATCCTCAGGAGAACTAAAACCCATAACAAAAAAACCCCTTGTAGAAGGGTAAATCTCCATCAAACCATCAACCAGAGGAGACCAATGGTTAGTGATCCAAAGGTGCACATTAGGGAGGGAAGGCCACAAGCCACAAAATCTAAAAATAAGAGCATTCTTAGAGTAGAAAGCAATATTTTCAGCAATTTCCTTACCAAGACATATAACAGGAGCAACATCTGCACACTGCAAAGGTTGCACAGAGCCCTCCCTTAGCCTCTTAAACTTCACAACTTCCACAAATGAAGGCTAAGGACTGTGACAAACACTCAGCCCCTTGGGAGAGTTCGTGCAATCCCTAACCATACCCACAACAACATCTACAGTTGGGGAAGGGGTTGCCACATCCGTAACAGAACCCACAACCACCCCAAGAATAACATTTCTTTTAAATGTAACTTATATGCAACCTAAATGGACCAAATACCTATTGGTAACCATAAACTTTTTTATCTCTAACTTTTAGATCCAACACAAAAGGACCAATATTTGAACACAAACTATTTGTTGTTATAAAAACAACACATTATTATTTAAAATAGAACTTATATCCAACACAAGTAGACCAATAGTTGAATATTAAAACTTTTTGACAATCCTTCACATTTCATCCAAAAATACATGGTATTTATTGTGCTCACGTTTTGAATTTGTGATACCTCAATTTATTAATATGAAATTTTTTAATGCATATAAATTGCTATCCCAACAACTATACACATAAGAATAATAATTTTTAATTATGACAACAATACTTGTTTAAATGAGCACCTTATTTTATAAATGACACACTTATAGTGGATAGTTATGATATTTTATTTGAAGCTAAAAGTATTTATTTCTTATTTCTCTTGTTAATGGATATATATATTCTCATAGGTTCTCATGTGTTCAAATATGGATTTGTGTTTATAACATTTGATTATTTTTTGATTTACTTATGAATTAATTATTTATAATATATAATATAAATATGCTGGAAAAATAGATATTATAATCATAAGTATTATATCAACAATTAAATCTTATCAAACTAGTTATCACTCTACCCTAACACACTCATCCTAGAAGATCTATTTAAAAATAACCAATGTATTATTTTAAAGACAATTATTTCACTCATATCAGAAATCTTATTAAAAAAAAAAAAAAACCTTAAAATGATCTCTTAAACATCAATTGAAAGTAAATACGGTAATTAATAGTGACAATCA
Organism: Sequoia sempervirens; assembly: GCA_007258455.2. Lineage (NCBI taxonomy): Eukaryota > Viridiplantae > Streptophyta > Pinopsida > Cupressales > Cupressaceae > Sequoia > Sequoia sempervirens. Next base: position 197,485,195 of record VDFB02353493.1, on the reverse strand, counting down.
TTGTGAAAACCCAAGTATGGAATGCGTTGAAATTGTTATCTCTATATGAAGCAAAGAAACGAATAATCTCGAACGATACAAATAGCTGTAGTTGTAATAATTGTGTTGTGGAATACAGGCAGACAACATAAAAGGACGACATTGACATTTATATGATTGCTATATCTTCAAAGATTTTCATGTTTTCGTCCGTCCTTCATTACGGGAATTATAAAGATTATGGAATGTTCAATATTTGAGATAAATAGATAATACAATTAATGTAAATATATAATGATTATGTATAACTTATTAGTATTAATAAAAAATAATAGATAATGGATATGAATTTATTAAATATAATGAAATATATATATATATTAATTTCTATAAATGTATATATTTTTAATTTGAAATAATGTGTATAATTATAGATATAGGTAAATAAAAATCAATTTGAATATAAAATAAAATTATTAGATATTAATTTTTATAATTGGTTACAGTAGTGTTGTACATCTTTATGTATAATATTGTTATAATAAAATAAATTTTGTAGTATATTATGTCTATATATGAAATATTGTTATAGTGTGAAGTTCTAAACTAATTGATTTTAAAAATTTATAAATTATTCTAAACATCTTGTATATTATATTTGATTGAATTTATAGAAAATTACACATTTAATATGTAGGAGGAAAAAAATATAAAAAATTAAAATAGAAATAACATAAAAAAGTAAAAATATAAAATATAAAATAGAATAAGTAGTAGACATGATGCATGTGTACTATAGACAAGAAAATTTTAAGATAGATAAAACTATAGTATATTTTATAATCAATTGATAATAAAATGAGCTACAATGATGACACACAACATGTTAGAAGCTACGTGTCTAATATCTTGTCAATTTTTCTAAAAGAATATCAATAACAAGACATTACTATGTACCACTTGATTAGATTTGATGGTGTGTTTGTCATTTTAATTATCAAAGAAATTGAATTGGTTAATTGAAATTTATTCTTCATTAATTTTTTTCTTATTTTTATATTCTTATCAAGAAATAAGTTTCAATATAATATTGTAATGATTAATCAATAGTTGTGTACATTAAAGGAGAGCGTGATGGCTAAGTAGTTATAACAAGTACAATATTGATCAACATCAATTTATATGGAACTTAATTGCATTCACATAAATGTGAAGCAATGCCAAACACAATTTCTACCAAACAATTATTTTAATAAATATCCCTTGTTAAATATTTTTTTGAACTATTTTAAAATTGTGTTTGTATATATTTTTTATAATTTCAATGATGCTTTTGAATCATTCTACTTATGATACTTACAAAACACTGACAAATATAATTCTTTAACAATGTATTTGATAAGTGGCTTGAGCCGGAGCGATCTTGGGATGGGTGACCTCGGGATTGATGCTTCACCTCTGTGGAGCATCACCTAGATGCAATGAGTGCTAAGTGGACCATTCATTATCGAGAGATGGGTTCTTGTTGAACCACTACTCATGAAACATGGGTCAATGAGTTTGACTTGAAACTACGGTTGAATCTGATAGCAATATCATAATTTGACTTCATTTGTGGAAAAATACCTCCTACTTATCAATTGATGAGCTAAAGGGGCTCTGTATGAATGGTTCATAAGGCACAACACTTGTGAAGGTTTTGCAAATGGGGTAACAACTCAAGAGGGCTTAACCTTGGAGAAAACTCCTAAGTTAAGAGCGCAGTAGGGTACTGGGATGGGTGACCTCCCGGGATGGACCGGTCTTCACCTCTGAGCATCACCTAGATGCAATGAGTGCTAAGTGGATATTCGATATCATGAGAGATGATGGGTTCTTGTGAACCACTACTCATGAAACATGGGTCGATGAGTTTGACTTGAAAAACTACACGGTTGAATCCTATAGTAATATCATAATTTGACACGCTGTGAAAAATACCTCCTACTTATCAAATACAATTTTACTAAACAACTCTTTAAATTACATAAAATATATTTTTATAAAAAAAAAATGACAACCTATTTTATAAATTTTTGAAAAGTATTTTATACTATTTAATTAGTATACTTATATTTTAATAAATATTGATTTCTCCAAATAGTATACATTAATTGCTTCAAATGTTACAATTAACAGATAATTGTTAACTTTCTAAATATTCCATCTACGTCATCTTAGCTATTTTTATTTAGTACAGCTCACAATTATTAACGATAAATAGATATTTGTTAACTTTAAAATTTTCACTATAGATACAAATAGGTGGGAGTTGAATGCAGATTACTGTCGCGCATTTTAATTCGAACGTCAGATTCCTCACCGTCTTCTGTCCCCACGTCCATACAATCAAAAGATTTCTTATGTCTACCGAATCTACTCGTCTGTACAAATTCTGGGACGTGTGTGGTGCAGATTCAATCTAGGGTGTTTGGAGTGCAGTCCGCAGAGCTGTTCCATACTAAAAAAGTGGCAGGAACCTGAGCCTGTCAATGTAGATATTTTGGAAATAAAAGTGGTTTGCAGGCGCCGTACTGTTGGACTGATGGAAAATGGGACAGTCGAGGCTTAGCCTGGGGGAGGTTACAACCCACTTTCCCTTCTATATAAACCCGGTCCCAGAGCTTGAGTTTTCATAACAAAAACACTTCCTGTGTTCCGAGTCTTTTGAGGTTTGTCTTTGGTAGAGTATTTGGTAGGCTTATATTGTCTGTATTTTCAGTGTGTTTCAAATAACTTTTGATATTGTCTGTATTTTCAGTCTTTCAAAGAGCTGTTCATACTGTGCATATTTGTTGAGTTTCCTTGTGGGGTAGGAATGGCGGGCGCTGCAAGTGGTCGAGCTTGTTATGGAGCTGACGTCTTATAGCCCCTTTTTAATGTACAGGAAAGAAGCATGTGTTTTTCCAAAGCATTACATTTTTTTTTTGGTCTTTTATGTCTTGGCCGGTTTATGCTTACATATTTTTGTTATTTATTGCAGGGTACACTGTCAATGGAAGGAAGAACTAGACATTTCTAACATTTATTTTATTTATTTTTATTTTTTTAATTTATAAGTTAAATAATATATATACATTTTAAAGTTGTTTTGGTTTTAAATAGAAATGTATTTTTTTCAAAGAATTACATTTCTTTTTGTCTACTATGTCTTGGCCCGCTTATGCTTGACTTATTTTTGTTATTTATTGTAGGGTGTACTATCAATGAAAGGAGAACTGGACATTTCTAACACTTATTTTATATTTTTATATACTAAAAACCCTCCCTTTTTAATTTATAAATTAAACTATATATATTTTAAAGTTGTTTTGATTTCAAACATAAATGTTTTTTGTTTTCAAACCATTTCATTCTTTTTTATCTTTTATGCATTGGTCTGCTTACGCTTAACAAATTTTTTGTTATTTATTGTAGGGTGCACTCCTAATGAAAGGAAGAATGGGACATTTCTAACACTTATTTTATAGTTTTTATATACTAAAAACATGCTCTTTTCTAATTTATAAGTTAAACAATATATATATATATATATATATATATATATATATATTAAAGTTGCTATGCTTTCAAATGGAAATTATTTTTTTCAAATCATTACATTTCTTTTTGTCTTGGAGGTCTTGGCCTTATTATTTATTGTAGAGTGCACTACCAAGAGAAGAGAACAAGACATTTCTAGCACTTTATATTTTTATATACTAAAAACATGTCCTTTTATAGGTTAAACAATATATATATTTAAAAGTTGTTTTAGTTTCAAATAGAAATGTTCCTCCAAAGGTGGGATCAAATTAACTAATTTGACTCTATTCAATATTTTAATTTTAAACTCATGCTTAACACACACATATATTGTTTTATTTTTATTAATTAAAAAAAATATAAATTTTTATTTTATTTTAGTAGTAAATTTTTTTTATTTATGTTAGATGGCAATATGTATACAAAATTAATAAAAATTAAGTTTTGAGATAATATTATATGATATAAAGACATTATAAAGAAATTTAATGAAAATGGAGATATGAAGATTGTTTGAAAGAAAGATAAGATATGAAGAGACGAAGAAGATCATCAAAGAAGAGAAGCATTTTTAAATCTTCTATACTCATTTTCTTTATTTTTTTTTAATAATGTCTTTGTATTATGTAATATGTTTCTTAAACTTTGTTTATATTTATTTTGTGTACATTATTGTTATCTAACATAAATTTAATATTTTTTATTACAGATAAAGTTTATGTAGTGATTTATTGACAAGTAAAATTACTTTTAATTTGAAAAATAATGCTCAACATTTTATGTAATCATTATTATAATTTATATTTTATAATTGTACAAATTTCAATAATTTACAATATTTAATTGTATGTGAAACTAATTGAAAATATCATATTTAATATTCTAATAATTTACACTTGATTTTAATATTTATTTTGCTAATTATTGTAGTAATTATACAAATACATAATCTTAATGAAATATTAGAAAAAAAAAAAGTTTGATAAAATATTAATATTAATATAAATGATATTATTAGAGTTAATTTTATAATTTTATCAGGCAATGCGTATAAAAAATTAAGAATTTCAAATTAACATAATTATTTTAATTATTTACATGCATTAAATAATCCTCACATAATCCTTCTATATTAAGTTTAATTGTTGTTGAGCTCCATATGTTATAATAATATATAAAAAAAGCTTTTTCTTTCATTGAAACATAATTTATAAAATAATTAAAATTGTTTTAACCCTATCAAGTACAAGTAAATTAGATATCTAATTGTTAACTTTTGATGAGAGGAGAGTCAGGCCACCATAGGATTTAGTATATATGTATCCAAGACTTTCTAAATTGTTAACATTTTGTAAGAGGAAAGTTGGTTCATCATGGGATTTAGTGCATACTCAAATCATATGCTTAGGTAAATTTTTAATCACTTACTCTTTCTTGATATGTATTATATCTTTCTAAGTACTTTTTTTCTATGGTGGAGTGCAGGTAGCTATTGACAAATATTATGACGACCATCTATCATGTATTAAAAACTCTACAAACTCTTTCAAAGATTGAAGATGAGGTATATTTTTTTAATAAATACAACAAATTAAATTTGTAAAATTGTACATTTCTAAGTGATCAGTATTTCAATGCAGGAAAAAATATTTCTTACTCTGAAGTGGCTCTATGAAAACTTGGTATTGTCTTAGAACTCCGTAGCTTGAAGTCACTCTATAGAAAATTCCTATTGTGTTGGAGTTCAAAGAATATAACTCCAAAAGAATATATCCTGGATGGTTTCAAAGATCTCTTGATTGTTGATGAATGTGTGAAGGATATCAATAATTCTCTTAAAATTGTTAAATTTCTTACAACTTTTCTAAATTTTCATTTATGTGACAAAATAACATTTCAATTGTAAATATATCAAACCATTAAAATTGTGAGTTATTGATGTCTTTACCTTTCATTTCAGACTTGGGTGAAGCTTGGGTTGTTTATTTTTTAGATTCTCTATGGTTATGGTTTGAGGTCTTAATTTGATTTGAGGCCCCTTTTGTGTTATGTTGTGGAATCAAGTTTATTAAAGTTTTCTGGGCTGCATTCTCAGTAACTATCTACAGGATCTTACATATTAGCTTGTACAGTTAGGCGTAAGCAACTCCGATAAGTTTATGATTGCTCATGGAAGAGGCTTTCAGCAAATACTTTGCTATAGAGTTCCTGGTCACTAGAGATATGTGATACTGCACATGTATTTTTATACATTTTCATGTCTTTTCTCCTTTCAATTGATTGTAGCATTTGTATTGTATCTTGGATTTGTCTACTTATAATATACATATTTTTCTACTTATGGCAATTCAAATTACGTATGTCTATATAATATTTTTCAAGTAGAAATTTGAATATGTAAGAAGAATGTATATACATTTAAGAAACTAAAAATTATAACATATTTTTTTAATAACTTGTTTTTTGTAATTAAAGTTATAGATATTAAATATTAGCATATATAAATTCCAAGTAAAACATTCTGGGAGATATACTTCTTGAGTCTTTTATTCCAATTATTTATAACGTAAATTATTTCAAAGAATAGGTTCCTTAAAAGGATATCTCTAGTTATGCTAGTAACATCTATAGTTGCAAATTTACTTCTATTTTATTTAAAATATATTATATACATCATAATTACTACATTTTAAATAAATGTTTAGGATATACAATTATTTATTGAAATATATTATAATGCCTTTTTAGAATAGAATTTTAAGGCAAAAATATATTCATACAACTCTAGACGTAATACCTATTTAAATTTTGTATACAAATATTATTTAATTAATGAAATCAACCATAATTTTTTATTGAGATGAAAAATAATCCCAAAACTAACTATTTCTAAAGACCATATTGATAATATTAATTTAGATTTTTTATTGAGTGGTGACCACATGAGAAATTTGAACTTCACCAAAAAAATATTATAAAAAATATATAAGTTTCTTAATTGCTCTTGCTTAATGTGATTATGAATAGTTGTATAGCTAATTCCAATATTTATGTTATGGTTAAATAATATTATAACGCCATAGATAGAGCATATGTGATTGAGCAAGAAACACAAAACTTTCATAGTATGTATCATGTTTTAAAAGGTAGTATGTTCATACTATTAAATTATAAGACTCATATTTGACTACAATAGAAAGGAGGAAAGGAAAATGAAGATCCACCTAAGTAATGTGTTAGTGCATGATGAACCTACTTAAAAGTTTATGTAAGATATATGTTAGGTGTTTTATTTGGCAAGATGGATGCATCACCTACTTTTCCCTACTCTACACTCTTAAACTTCTTAAGAGGGAGGATATCGAGTTAATTGTTAATAGTATGAACCTTAAATAATAATCATATTTTTTATATTGATATTAATATTAAAACAATATAAAATCCAAATAAATCTCAATTAGAATTATTGTCTCTTGCTCTCTCCTACTCATCAATTTTTCAAATGGATGTTGATGACAAACTTTCTCAAGCACATGCTTGGATGCCAAAATGAAGATGACAACTTAGTGTCAAAACAATGATAAGAACTTAAGAGAGAAAAAGACTATTCTCTAATAAATAACACATATGTTTATATATGCAACATGAACCTCAGTAGCCAACACAAAGAAAATAAAATATGTTCATATGTATGCTAGAAACAAAAATATCAGTAACTCAGATAATTAACACTCCAAAATTTTCTTTATTTCTGCAACACATAAATTATTAGTTACAAATAATTAGTAGAAATCTATAATCCAATAAGCAAGCCCAAATTGCTGGGCATATCTTCTTCTTGTCGTTGTTGTTGCTTCTACCTCTCAACTCAATGTATCGCTGCTCGAGCCATCTTTATTTCCTCCCACATGATCATCGCTACAACTTAATTGATCATCCTCTGTGTTTACTTCACCATCTACCTCCTCTATTCAACCTCACCTATTTTCGGCTTTCAATCTCTCTTTCCATTGCCTCCCACGATGCCTTTTCTTCATCTTGGTAAAATGAATTATCAATGGAAATTTATAACTGTTTTCCAACTAAAATTTTAACTTTCATTACATGCACCTATAACTATAGGTTTAGACACCCAAAATTCTCAACCCCAAAATGGTTAATTCACACCCAACATTTGAACAAATCAAAACACCAAATAAAACTAAAGACAAATCAAAATTTCATCGAGTAAAGAATGATGCTCCTGCATCAGACCTCCCAGGGGACAAAAAGAAGTATGTGCTCTTGCACATGAGATCTCTAGCTAGAAATCATCTTCATTCTCTTCTTTCACATCTTCCAACATAGTTCTGGAACAACGACCATGTGTTCAAATTATTTTCGTTTGTTTTTATATTTTTGTTTGTATCTTCTCCTTCTTACATCCTTTTCGTCTACAAGGCTCCAAAACTCCATCTCCCATTCATATATATCATTGTCCACATCTTTGTCGTCTTCCACTTTTAAACTCTTCTCTTTAACAATTTCTTTGAAAGATTCAGAAACATCATTACTAAAATCACCAGAAATAACTTGCTTACCATTTACCTTGCATGTGCACTCCTCCTAATTCTCCCAAGCTACTCCCAAAAGTACATCAATCTTATTTTTCATTAATATTTCATTAATCAATACTTTTGTTTCTTCATCTTCATTTACATTGTCTATTTTGTCCTTCTTAAATTTTCTTGAATCCTCTTTACCAACAGTTTCCTTTTCTTCTTATTTTTACTTTCTTTAGGCTCTACTTCCATGTCAGCTTCATGATGCGACAAGGCTTCTTCTTCTTTCAAGGAAGTCATATTTTTCCTTCTCCTTTTCTTGAAAATTCTCTGCACATGCCACTTCAACTTATTTTTCATGGGCGAATACCAATCATACTCTTGGCTTCTTTCCTCAAACTATTTCCTACACTTCTCTAAATCTCTTCTCAACTCATCCATTTATGTATCCCACTCCAACTACTGCTTTTTCACATTCTTTATCATTTCGTCTTTCTTCTAGACTTTCTTTTATGCTATTCTACTGCATCTTTTTTTTTTCTCTTTTCCACTTTGTGATACCTCATCTAGGGCTTCTCCCTAGCCCATTCAATTGGTACCTAGGTTCTTATTAACCTGTCAAACTTTAACACACATAATTTTCAAATTCCTACAAGCATAACCATATTCCACTTTCCAAACCTTTTAGTCTCTCCCAGATCTTTCTCTCTCTGATACTAAAATGATGACTAACTTTCTCAATCACACACTCGGATGCCAAAATGAAGATGAAAACTTACTATCAAAATAGTGACAGGAACTTAAGAGAGAAAAAGACTGTTCTTCAATACCTAATACATATGTTTATATATGCATTTGGAACCTCAGTAACCAAACAAAGAAAATAAAATATGTTCATATGTATGCCTGAAACAAAGATATCGCTAACTCATAAAATGAACACTTGAAAGTTTTCTTTATTTATAAACACATAAATTATCAGTTACAAACAATTAACATAAATCTATAATCCAATAAGCAGACCCAAATTTCTAGGTAGATCTTCTTATTGTTTCTTTTGCTTGTACCTCTCAACTAAATCTCTCCCTGATCGATCCATATTTATTTCCTGGACCATATGATCATCTCTGCAACTTAATCAATCATCCTCCATGCTTCCTTCTCAATCTACCTCCTCTATTTAGCCTCAACTATTTTTGGCCTTCACTCTCTCTTCCCACTGCCTCCCACGATTCCTTTTATTCCTCTTGGTAAACTGAATTATCAATAAAAATTTGTAACTATTTTCAAACTAAAATTTTAACTTCCATTACTTGCACCAGTAACTATAGGTTCCTATGCCCAAAATGCTTGACCCCAAAATGGTTAATTCACACCCATCATTTGAACAAATCAAAACACCAAATAAAAATAAAGGAAAATCAAATTTTCATCGAGTAAAGAATGATGCTCCTGCATCAGACTTCTGAGGGGACAAAAAGAAGTATGTTCTCTTGCACATGAGATCTCCAGCCAAAAATCACCTTTTTTCTCTTCTTTCGCATCTTCCAACATCGTTTTAGAACAATGGTCATGTGTTCAACTTATTTTTATTTTTTTTTGTTTTTATGTTCGTATCTTTTCCTTCTTACATCCTTCTCATTTACAAGCCTCCAAAAATCCATCTCTTGTTCATATATATCATTGTCCACATCCTTGTCATCTTCCACTTTTAAACTCTTCCCTTCAATAATTTCATTCAAAGACTCAAAAGCATCAATACTAAAAGAACTAGAAAGAACTTTCTTACTATTTACCTTGCATGTACGCTCCTCCAACTTCTCCCAAGCTACACCCAAAAGTAAATTAATCTTCTTTCTCATCGATATTTCATTACTCAATTTACTTCTATTTCTTCATCTTCATTTACATCGTTTGTTTTTCCCTTCTTAAGGTTTCTTGCATCCTCTTGAACAACATTTTCCTTTTCATCTTCCACTTTCTTCTTATTTTTCTTTTCTTTAGGCTCTACTTCCATGTGAGCTTCATGATGCAACAAGGCTTCTTCTCCTTTCAAGGTAACCATATTTCTCCTTCTCCTTTTCTTGACAATCGTCTGCACAAGACACTTCAACTTCTTTTTCATGGGACAATACCAATCATACACTTGGGTCTTTTCCGCAATCCATTTCCCACACTTCTATAAATCTCTTCTGAACTTAGCCATTTCTTTATCCCACTCCAACTACTGCTTTTTCACATTCTTTATTGAATTTTTCCTTTCTTATTGAGACTTTCTTTTATGGTATGCTGTTGCATCTTTTATTTTCTCTTTTCCACTTCGTGATACCTCACCTAGCACTTCTCTCTTTTTACTCTGCCTAGTCTTTTGGTACCCAGGTTCTTATTAACCTGCCACACTTTAACACAAATACTTGTCAAATTCCTACGATCATAACCGTATTCCTCTTCCCAAACCTTTTAGGCTATCCTAGATCTTTCTCACTTTAATCATTTTATTATGGTGGATCAATCCCCCTTTATTTATTTTTGGACCACCTATGCCCATATCATTATGTATTTGTATTTTTCTAATCCTCTCCTGAAATATAGGTTACTTTATAAGTTAATTATCACTCTTGGAGCTATTTTTTTATTACAAAGGCCCATCCCCTTTTGGTGTAGAATTTATTTGCTGTGGGATATTTAGCATCAAATTTTCTATTCTCAATGGTCTTATGTTTCTCCTCCTAATAGAAGAAATATTTACGTGAACACCTTACAATGGATATAGTTGAGAACATGTTTAATTTGAAGGCCATTGTGCTTCTTGTTATTAATGGTGAGACAATCCATTCTTCACCTATGTTAACTATTCAACCTCCTTCTTTGTATCCCACCCCACTTTTTTGGGTGGTGTTGGCATGTCTCCTCTAGCTTTTCTAATGGATTCTTGATGGTCAAATTCTCAAGTGATAATATTTTCTCTCCTTGTGGTCTACCCTATGAAAAGGGACTTGTTGAGGGTATCCACTTCTCTCTCTCCTATTTCAGTGGATAGTGACAATGGATTTTCTAAGAATTTTTTCCAAAGAAAGAAGAAATGTCTCCTAAAATATGTTTCTCATTCGAATTCCTAGGTCAAGAGTGTGCTTCTAGGTTTGGTTATGATATTGTGTACTATTTTTATTTCATCGTTGGTCTTGGTAGCTTTATTTTATCTTTTTTTCTTGTATAATCATTGAGTGATGTTTGTTCCATCATTTTTTTTATCTTTTTAAAAAAGGTTGGGGCCCTCTCTAAAATCCCTTTAAACTAATAAAAAATAATAATGTTAAAACCTTAACTATTCTTAAAAAATGTCATAATAATAATCATTTTCATTTAGAATTGGGTGGCATCCACATAAATACAAACAAAATGAGTAAATTTATATCTATTGGTACATTTAATCTCTCAAATAGATAAGATGATCCAAAGTATATCATAATATGAATCAAATTTAGTTTTGCACACAAGTACACTAACATAAACCATCTTGACCTAATTGGCAATTCTAAAGATTTCAAAATTGTTTTTGCTACAACCTAAACTATAATTACAAAGTAGCATAAAATAAAATGTTTAATTGGATTCATAAAAAATAAAAATTTAAAGATGGTTTCTCAAATTTTAGAAATAAAAAATTAAATTAAATATTAAAAACTAGAGAAATAAAGATAATATGAATATTTTTTTAATTTTTAGGTCATCCATGTTTAAATGAAGTATAAATTATCATTTTGGTAAAAATTCTAATAAGTTCCTAGGGATCCCATATCTATTTCCCTTCTCTTGGAATGGATAAACATTTTATCCCAACTAAATACTAGCATACATTTATTAAATATTAATATATATAAAATATGCCGAGAGTTATCATTTTTTGTGGGAATAAATAAATTCATGGGACCTTGTGCTTAAAATAGATACAAGTAGATTTCAAAATTACTTACTCTAAATCACAAAAAAATGCAACCTTGTTTGCATATGCAGAAGACACAGTTTAAATCATGAGCATGGATGTCATTGAGCCTTCTTATTGTGAAAATATTTGTAACCTGTTCTTACTTTTTCTTTCCATATTTCTCTTCAAAATTCCATAGAAAAATATGGCAAGAAGACTTCTTATTCCTCAACTTGACAACAACCCACTACCAAACCTTACTCATCTTCACAACAATCACTTAGGTACAAAATGTCTCCTCTTCAATTCGTTACTCAGTCATTAGAATTCTTGTTAAATTTATCTGAATCTAAACTGACATGTTAACTAACAACTTGTTTTTTAAAATCTACATTTATCATTTACATGCTTAAATTATTGTTAATGGTACATGCAACAAATTATAGGAAAAAAAATGTCATTAGATTCTTGGAATACTTTGTAATGATTACAAAATCAATGCCCAAAATTTGAACTCTATTTTCTCCTCTTTAGGTGGCCAAGGCCACAAGGGGTTTGATCCCAAAATGATGGACCACTCTCAATCAAAATTGTAGTGGCTAAATTGTGAGCATGCTTAATTTTCACCATATATCTTTAAAAAAAATTAAACTCCAAATCCCATTCACAATCACATCGATCAAAACCATGTCGAAGGCAGAGGTTTGGCTGGCATTCAAAAGGGACCTTTAATTTTTTTATCCATAGTTGGATAGAGAGTGGACAGGAGAGGCCACTATTAGACCGAAATAGATTGTAATGCTCTCAGAGATTTAGTTGCAACATACTATTGAATTGGCCTGTGCCAGAGTTTCTCCAGGATAGGTCCCATATGCCCATGCATAATTCTTTCTCTAAAAGACCAAAACCACACCATACATATCTATAATTCAACAACATATAAATCTATATAAACAACTAGTAAAGAATATATATACATCTTTTCATTCAATATCTTATAAAATTAGTTTACCTACAAGTTGTTGGGTATACGATGGAGAGAGCATAGCTGTAAACCCACAAAAGCTTAACCAAAAAATAGAAGAAGGAACTTTAAGTCAAGAGGCATGTCTGAGAATAGATAGAACGGTTGCCATGGATCCTCACAAATACTCATCTAGTGCCATGGAAATGTTCACATACCCTACCGCACAAAACAACCCATTCCAAATAGGGCATTCCTTCAAATTGTGAAACATTAGAGCTTCTCTAAAGGAATCCAGATCACGTAAACTAGCTTGAGAAGATCTTACAGTGGGCATCCTTTCAAATCTTGAATACCTGACCACCTATAATGTGGCACTGTATAGGCATCAATTTAAATACCATGGATAAAAATTTACACAGACTCGTGGATGCCACTGTAGATGCCTCTCGACGTAATTAGTAGTATTATGTTATATCTTACACCTCAAACTCAAAGTAGATTAGTTTTTCTTGCAAGCATATTACCATAAATAATCTTCACACATTTGTTCTAAATTATATATATATATATATATATATATATATATATATATATATATATATATATATATATATATATATATATATATATATATATATGAACCAAATATTTTTAGGATTAGGAATGCTATGACTCTTTTGCTCAATTAGGGTCTTTCACCTAAAGGAAAGAGATAGATCCCATACCCAAAAATCTAGGTGGTTCACTCAAATAAAGGATTTTATGATGGAATTAAGACTAACTGAAATGATCTAAATGCATCTAAGCTATGAAATTGATTGATTTTTAATGCAAAACTAATGAAATATGCAATGTTTGAAAACATAGTGAGGTATACAAACATAAACTAAAAATATGAACTAATGCAAACATAAATGAATGAGACTGAACATAGTGCACCTGGAAGTTGAATGCTAAATCTGGAAGGTTTTGGAAACTGGCAGAAATCACTGTAAATCACCAGTGGGACTCATTTGCCACTGATGCCGAGTTAGTCCTGCTACTGGTAGAAACACCTGAAACTGCTTTTCGACAGTCAGGAATAGGATTCTAAAAAAATCAAAATTTTCATCCCTCAGGTGGGACTCATTCACCATTGATGGTGAATTAGTCCTCCAAAAATCTACAAATCTGAAGGTCAATCTTATAGGTCCAGATCTGCACTTGTCTTCTTGTCGGGTTGATGGAGTCAAATCTATAGAAAACAGGTTGTAGGTTGTCTCCAAGCTTGAAATAGGGTTTGGTTGACTTGAAACACTTTGTTAACTTATTGACCACCTTTCAACACCTATTTTCTTGAAAATATGCATACAAAGGTCTGCAAACACACATGCAAAAGGGGAAAAATGGTTAAGGGTTAGAGTATAGGGATTTTCCTTGGTCAAATCCCACTTTGGTAATCAAACCATTAATAAAGAAATGAAATGGAATGAAGAAGGAAATTATGAATAACAACATGCAAATCTCCTAACTCACCAAAACCCTATTGAAGAAATATGAAGATCTGTCAATGGCTGCTCCAAAGATGCTTGATGTTTGCTTGATAAAATGATGCAAAATGCTTGAATGCTTGAATGAGTGAATTAGTGAACTTGATGAATGGGGGAGATGTAAAATGGATGGAAAAACACCTATTTATACACACTTATTCCCTAATAATGCAGTAATACCTCATCACAAGCTGACATAAAGGTCTTTTTGAATAAAAACCTAAAAGGAATTTTGAATTATTTTGAATTTGGAGCCAAGAGGGACTCATTCGCCACCCATGGTGAATGGGTCCCACCTTAGGCTTGTAAGTGGGTGTCAGGAATTAAGTTACATTTAATGTTGTTTGTCAGGTTTACATTAAAAAATATACTTAACTAAGTCTTATGAGTGCATAAAGGGGCCAAATAAGCATAAGAAAGGTGTTAATAGTGATAACAAGCCTAGAAAAGCATGAAATATTGTTACAATACTTTACAACACTTTAGAATAGGACTTGATGAAGAATAAAAAGGTGATTTTTAGATGAAAATTATAAGAAGAAGAGTCTAGAAAAGTGTAGAAATGTGTTACAAAACTTCACAACACCTTCACAAGACATCATTAAATGCATTTGAAAGGGTCTAAGACCTAGTGTGGATGTGTAAAAACACCTCACAACATTAGACCAAGGCCTTATTAAGTCCAATTTATCATCAATTATTCACCAAATCAAGCAAGTTTCCTTTTTTTCTATGGTACATTTAGCCCCCACTTTAGTGAGAGGATGAACATGCTTCAAACTCACACTAAAGTAGACATTCAAGAGAGGCCCAATTGTACCAATTCGGATGGTCTCAGATAACAATGATCAAGGAAGCAATCAAGCCCCCAAGGATCAATGATTCTAAGTCAAGCTGACATAAGCACAAAAGGATACGCACAAGGTGAATGATTTGCAAAAAAACAAGATAAATGATCATGCAATGGAAAGAATGTCTAGAAGGAAGAGAAAGGAAGAAATGAAAAGGTGGATCAAGCTTCGATCATTTGTACAACATGTTGTGGATCAGATCTAGGCTGTTTTTACAAATATGCATACTCACTTTGGGGGGACGAAACTATTGGTTGTTCACTGAGTGAGAAAGCCCAAGTATACTCACTTTGGGGCCACATAACTTCTAATTGTCCATGGGGTGAGAAATCCAAAAGGCTGAGACACATACGGCTGATATGTGCTCACAAACACACAGGTGGCTATTGGGAAAAGTCATGCCTCACAATGGGCTTCCCACTCAAACCATACCAAAGTTAGACCTCCTGTTAACTTTAATAAGGCACCATAATGAAGATGATTTTTGAGCTCTATGAAGTAAGCCTAACTTCATATGCTTGACACTCATAGACATTGTAAATGCAAGGTAGTGTAAGAATTGTTCAAAGGGATTTTGCTTAATTAGTGCAAGGTCTCATCTTAGGGGACATTGTGCTTAATTTCTCCAAGAGAGGATGTGCCAAAGGAGTATCACACTCTTGGAGGGAATCTAGCTCAATACCACCAAGAAGAGGACACATCGCAAGAAGAAATAAATCACACAATGAAATGTGAGTGTCGATTATGCTCTCACTTTCAAGCGATTGTGAACACCAACACTATTAGCAATTAATTTAAAGTAGAAGAAGGAGAACATGAGAGCTTACTCAAAAATACCTGTGCCAATTCATATGTTTCTGATAAGCTTCGTCATGGAAAGGGGAGTATGTCGGAGGCAACCCAACTTAAGGAATTTTGTCCACATCCCAAGCTTTCTCTTATATGTTCATGAGAGGTTAACGACTAGTCAAAAGAGGCAACAACAAGTGACATACGAGGAAAAGGCTACATAAACCCTTGCCCCCACTTTGTGCATGACAAAGGTGAGCCAAAATGATTGATGAAATGTAGGTGAGAGTGAAAATTAGTATCAATTAGAGGAATTAGGTGCCCCCACAAAAGGAAGAATACCAAACTCTTGAAAATGTTGGATTTTACAACTCAAAGCCTTACATTCATTAGTGGAATGACCATGAACTCTATGATAGGCACAAAATGAAGTCTTGTAATAAAATATCTTTCAACTTCTTGGAGGAAGGTTGATCAAGTGATCTTGGAGAAATTTTGACAAGATACCCTCTTGATCAATGGTAGAAGGTGGTCTTATGGTTTGCTTGAAAGAAACATCTTTCTTGGTAAGGTTTGTCATATCTTCACAAGAATATTTAGGTTGCGATATTTTGTTCTCTCCTTTATAGGAGGGTGTAAAATCTAACAAATTCAAATTATTAGTGTCTTCCGAGATGACATTGACATTAAGAGAAGAGTTCATTGTTTGTGTCATATTGTGTAAAGGATGATGTTCAAGACCACTAGTGTCGAGGAGTTTAGGATGGACGACTGTTAGGGATGATTTAGGAGTATGTTGTGTGAGATTGTTGATGTTGAGGGAAGGCTTGATTACTTCTATCAAAAGACAATAACCAAGACCATGAGTTGTTTTTTGTGTGTTAGGATCGATGGGGATACAAATACCTTGCTCTCTAGCACCACATCCTTTTCCACTATAGCCAAGTTGTTTCATAAGTTCATAACCTTTTCCATAAAGCTTTTTCAACACTTTTGAATTGGGTGGTTTTTCATTTTTGTGTTCATCAAAGGTTGTGTATTTTTCTTCTTTGTTTAAAGTGGTTGAGGCAGATGCTTTCGAAAGGTCATCTAAATTTTTTGTTATCATTATCATTGTTTCTTTTCCTTTATTTGAATCTTTGTGGATGATTTTGTACTCTCCCATGAGGTCATGTTCGAAATCCAAGGAATCCCAATCATCTCCTAATAACATCGTTCCTTGTTCAATATGTTGTTGTTTGTCTTTTTGTTGTGTGGGTTGCACTTGTGTGGTTGGTGTTAATATGTTCAAGGGGTTCTCTTTGTTTTTCTCAAGTTGCAAGACACTATAAGGCTCATAATCAACGTTGAGTATGCACACTTTGTTGTGGTAGATGTATTTCATTTTTTGATGAAGAGTGGAAGGAACACCATTCATTACATGAATCCACAACATTCCTAAAAGAAGGTTATATGAAAGATCATCAGGCATAACCATGATCGATGTGTTCAATGTGACTTCTCCAACTATAATAGGTAAAGTGATCACACAAAGCGGTGTCTTTTCAATATTTTCAAAGCCCTTAATAGATATACCCACTAAATTTTTGATGTATCCACATGAATCCTATCCAAAAGGTTTACACTACACACATTAAGGGCTGGGCCATTTTTAATAAGGGTTCACTTTATCCCTATCTAATTGTATTGAGTAATGATCATGAAAGATTCATTTTTTTTTTGCACTTCCAAATGGGGGAGTTCACTTTGGTGGAAAACAATGTCAACATTTATTCCTTGGATCATGGATGCTATGTCAGTTGGTTGCGCATTAGAAGGGACATGAACTTGTTGCAAGGCTGCTTGGATCATGTTGTGATAGTTAGGGGATGCCTAAATAATATCCCATAAGGATATCTTAGCAAGAGTATTCTTTAGTTGTTTTACAATATTGTACTCCTGAATGTGTAAATTTAATCGAGGATCTCTCGGCAAAATGGGATTTGGAAAAGGCAAGGGTGTTGGTGTGGGTTGTTGTGGTTGTAGATTATTTCTAGTGTTATATGTATGAGTAACGATATTATGACTCAGTTGTTACAACACATTAGTTTGAGGTGGGTAAAGAGTAAACTCGATTTTAGGTGGAGGTGAAGGTTTATGTGATGGTGGGTAAAGGATAAGTTGAGGAAGAATAATATTAACATCCTTTGGCAAATGAGAGTCTAACAGGGGATTCTCATTGTCATGTAAGGGCATAATATTATTATTGTCAATGTTATCTTTGTCTCAGATCAGAATATCCTCCGTAGAAGGAGATTTCTTAGGAGAACAACAAACTACATGTTCTTGACAATTAAGGCTTGGTTCTTCCAAAATAACTTCATCGCCAATGGGGAATGATTAATGATGGGATTATCAAGAGGGGAATGATTATGAGAAGGTGTTAGTTGAGTATTCATTTTCTTTAAGGTATCATTCTATTGTGCCATGTTATCGACCCTGTAGGAGAGCTTTTAATATGTTCATCCAAGTTTGAAGTTTGTAAAGTAGCTTTATCACAAGTGGGGGAGGCATCAAGAGAAGGACCACTATGGTTTTCAAATAGATTATTCCAAATGGGAGGAGCATTAGGAAAGGGAGGATCAAGGGTTTCATGATTCTTAAGAGGGATGTCTTCTAACACCAACCTATCCTCTTTACATCAAGGAGGGATATTAAGAGATGGAAAAGGATGATTGTCTTGGTTATGGAGACTAGGTAAGGTGCTATGTAGAAATGTGTCTATGATCTCATGTTCTTGTTATCTAACATCTTCCAAAGGGGAATAAGGAGATGGCCAATCAAGACCCTCAAGACTTGTAACTTCCTTCACCAAGATACCTTCATCACTAATAGGAGAGATATTGAGGGAAAAACAAGTATGTGTGTTATGATTGTCTACACCTCCATTTGCACCAATGGGTAATGTAATGGTTTGACTATGACTATCATGTTCCTCATTGTTGTAATCAAAATTAAACTCATAAGATGGGATATTGTGCTTATAAAATCTATGTTTAACAAAAATCAAAGACACATCTATTGAAAAAGAACATGCTATGCAAAAGTAAATAAAGTGCAATGCAATGATTTATATGTAATTTTAAGATGTAAAACAAAGTAAGTTGCTAATTACAGTATGCAATAATCTAAAAAATGAAATGTTTGAGATGTAAATGTGAAATTAAACAATGCATGGAATGAGCTAATGTAAGCTAGATCTAATGAAATGCATGTTACAAAAACTTAGCTAACTGATATAGGTAGGTAATGGCACCAAACAAAAGCTAAAAAATAGTGTTTTCAGTCCTGTAAATGGCAGTTTTAGGGGTGAAAAGGGACAGATTCACCCAAGGTGGTGAATGAGTCCCAGTATGGACTTTTTTCAGAATTTTCAATTTTTTTTAAGTGAGTTTGATGTTTTCTAAGTGCTATGATGTAGACCTAAGTTAAAAAAGAAAAATGTCAGAAAATTTAAATGAATTTAGATGCCAACAAATTAACCTAAATGCACTTTTTATGAATGCAAAATTTGAAACCTAGCATGCCAATTAACTAATGCAAACCCTAATGAAAAGTCAATGCAAGGCTAGATCTATGATGAAGGACTCCAAATCATAAAATAGAAGTATTGGAAAAGTAGGTTCACCAAAATGAACCATAAATTTTAGGACGTGTGGAATGCTATGTCTCTTTTGCTCAATTAGGGTCTTCCACCTAAAGGAAAGAGACATATCCCACACCATAAAATATAGGTGGTTCACTCAAATAAAGGATTGTATGATGGAATTAAGACTAAATTAAATGATCTAAATGCAACTAAACTATGAAATTGATTGATTTTTAATGCAAAACTAATGAAATATGCAATGTTTGAAAACATAGTGAGGTATGCAAACATGAACTAAAAACATGAACTAGTGCCAAAAAAAATGAATGAGACTGAATAGAGTGCACCTGGAAGTTGAATAAACTGGCAGAAATCACTGCAAATCACCAATGGGACTCATTCACCATTGATGGCGAATTAGTCTTGCTACTAGTAAAAGCACCTGAAATTGCTTTCCGACAGTCGGGAACTAGATTCTAACAAAATCATTTTTTCATCCCTTAGGTGGGACTCATTCACCATTTATGGTGAATCATCCCTCCAAAAATCTACAAATCTAAAGGTCAATCCTATAGGTCTAGATCTGCACTTATCTTCTTGTCGGGTTGACAGAGTCAAATCTATAGAAAATGGGCTGTACGTTGTCTCCAAGATTGAAATAGGGTTTGGTTGACTTGAGACACTTTGTTGACTTATTGAACACCTTTAAAAACCTATTTTCTTCACAAATATACATACAAGGGTCTGCAAATACACATGCAAAAGGGGAAAAATAGTTAAGGGTTAGAGTATAGGGATTTTCCTTGGTCAAATCCCACTTTGGTAATCAAACCCTTAATAAAGAAATGAAATAGAATGAAGAAGGAAATGATGAATAAAAACATGCAAATTTTCTAACTCACCAAAACCTTGTTGAAGAAATCTAAAGACATGTCAATGGCTGCTCCAAAGATGCTTGATGTTTGCTTGATTAAATGATGCAAAATGCTTGAATGCTTGAATGAGTGAATTAGTGAACTTGATGAATGGGGGAGATGTAAAATGGATGGAAAAACACCTATTTATACACACTTATTCCCTAATAACGCAATAATACCTCATCATAGGCCAACATAAAGGTCTTTTTGAATAAAAGCCTGAAAGGAATTTTGAATTATTTTGAACTTGGAGCCAAGAGGGAATCGTTCACCACCCATGGTGAATGGGTCCCACCTTAGGCTTGTAAGCAGGTGTCAAGAATTAATTTACATTTAATGTTGTTTGTTGGGTTTACATTCAAAAATACACTTAATTAAGTCTTATGAGTGCATAAAGTGGCCAAATAAAGCATAAGAAAGGTGTAAATAGTGATAACAAGCCTAGAAAAGCAGGAAATCTTGTTACAAGACTTTACAAAACTTTAAAATAGGACTTGATGAAGAATAAAAAGGTGATTTTTAGATGAATCATAAGAAGAAGAGTCTAGAAAACTATAGAAATATGTTACAACACTTCACAACACCTTCACAAGACATTATTAAATGCATTTGAAAAGGTCCAAGACCTAGTGTGGATGTGTAAAAGAACCTGACAACATTAGATCAAGGCCTTATTAAGTCCAATTTATCATCAATTATTCCCCAAACCAAGCAAGTTGCATTTTTTCTATGGTATATATATATATACACAAACAATAATGTAACATAAAATTTTCATACCATTAAAGTTTAACTTTGTATCTTATAAGATCACTTTAGCAACTTAGTTTGTATTAACTAGATACCAAGGTGTTAGATACCTTTTGTTGGGTTTCTCTTAATCTATGTGTTTGGGGAAGAGCATTATGAAAATGTACATTGGATGTTCTAGCACCCTCAATAATGTGTGATTCAATGATTGTTTCCAAGTGTTTCAATTCCTTTCCAAATTTTTAACTTAGTATATAATTGAACCAAAGAGATTCAAGAGAAAACTATGCACCTTTTAATCCTCTTTTTGAACTCATTCAAATATGTGTTTTCAATCTCAATCATACTTGAATATATCACTTTGGGTAAATGATGAAGGGTACTGTTGATGGGTGTTTTTGCACTTCTCAACATAGGTAATGCATAAGTGCATCACCTCTCTTGAAAGACAATTTCTTGCAAGTAAATTGTAGAAAACTATCCCAAGGTTTTGATGTCAGGTCATGACAGTGCTTGGAATATCTCAGTTATTTCATGTGATTTGTTGGTAATCATAGGGCCACCTTACATATGTCAAGTTGGGAGGGAATTGATTTTTTGAGTGGAGTTTATAAAATTCTAAAATTGTGTTCTATTGCTGCAAGTTCATAACAACAATATGAAACTCCACTTTTACCATTAGATTTGGCTTTACAATGTGCAATGATGCTTGAACTTGTCTTAAGTTACTATTTAAAAGAAAAGACAAAAAGGGAAGGGAAAGGAAGAAGTTCCTAGACCAGGAACTATCAATGAACAGTGATAATGGAGGACTATACAGTGGACAACCTTCCTAAATCTAAGTTCCACTTAACCAAATCTACAAACAGTCTCATGAAACTAGTGCAATCTTCTAAGGTCTACAGATTTTCAACCATTTATTCCCCATAAAGCATGAATAAAAGATAGTATTTAAGTACAACATTCAATTCATGTTCAGACTAGCTTTACACAGCTATTTATCATTAATAAACAACAAAAAACATGAACAAGGAAGGGCATCAACACAACAGAATGCTTCAACATCAATGAACAACATTTTCTAATCTACTAAAGCATGTATAACCCATAGAACAACAAAGTAAATCTACTCAAATCTTCCAACTATGAGGAGAAGTCTAATCATGAAACATGAGATGAAACTCAAGAATCCACCCAAAAGCAATGAATTTCTATTAGAAGTTCAACAACATGTCTTTACAAAAACTCAACTCTCTCTTGAAAATGAGAGGAGACCCCCTATTTATAGTGTCCAAAAAGAAAAATGAATGGACAAGATTCAATCTCATTGTGTAGCCAAAATTCACTACAAATTAGGGTTTCACCTACCCCCAATATTTTGCAATTTAAAAATACATTTTGTCCTCTAGTGGCCAACATTGTAGAATTTTTGTCTTATAGTTGATTTCCCTTTTGTTGTAGCTATACTGTGAGAAATTCATCATCTATGACCAGATTTCCTTCATGCTTCTTCATAGTAGCATACTCCACGAACTTGTCGATCAACACTTGAAGGTTGCTCCACTCCACTATGTCAGATTGGAGAACCTAGAAATTTAACTTTCTGGATCTACTGGTGATCAAGTCCTAGTCTTTGTTGCATTTTGATATATTCTTGATCACTTGCTCTAATTGAGCGAAAGATCGAGCAACAAAAAAAATAAAATTTGGTGTAAGTGTATCTGTGGTATCATCCTCCATCTTCTTATGAAAGTGCGGCCTTATTTTCTTAGGATCTAGCTCGACAGAGGGCATATCATTGTCCGTTACGAGCTTTAGGTATTCCTCACAGGCCGTTTTGATTTCCCTAGCCCAATCAATGTCAAGCTCCACTTCATGGAGCTCTTGTTCTAATATTTCCCTCCTATGATCAAGGCCCAATTTCCACGTGTCAATGATCATATTTTTCCAGTGCAAGCTCCTTTTCCCACGTCCCTTTAGGCATCTATAGGATAGCCTAGAGTTTAGGCTATGTTATTCTATACAACTCTGGGAAGTCAGTACAAAATTTCCTTTTTTCCTTCGAGCTTCTTTTGCACCTCTCGAAACTTATTTTTTGTTCGGGCAGCATGGCCGATACCCATATCTCTGTTGTAGATCACCTGTTGAAACTAGTCTTCAGTGGATTTTGTCCAATTCTTCCTCCTTTCAAGCTTGCTGATATGATCGTTGGACAATAGCAGTGGCAGAGCTCACAATGTCGTGGGAAGTTCTTTAGTAGAGGATCATTACTATATATAAGATGTAAGTTTTGCCACTTGTGCTTTTAACTCCTCCTTCGAGGATTTGTCCTTATTCATCTGATGCACAATAGTAGCAATGGATCCCTAGAGATGATCAATTCTATGCTCCCCTGAGGTTGTTCCTAAGTCAATGGTGGAGATATTGTAGCTTACTCCCTCTCCTTCCACCACTAGAGTAGCTATTTGTACGGTCCTTGATCCCAAGGTATCCATTGTTATATGGGATCTGACCCTTTGCTTCTTTTCCTTCTTCATTCCTATCTGTGCTTGGGCCAAGATGGCCTCTAACCTCTTGTTGGAATCCATAAGGACAAGATCCTTTTTTTTTATTTGCTTCTCCAGTCATTCAGGCACTTGAGATCCTTCTTTTGGTGATTCGTGATCACCTTCCTCTTCTTGAGTATGTTGAATCTCCATTTCTTCATGGACCAGAGCCTCTTATTTTGTCTTTTCTTCCTCTTCTTCATCTAAATCTAGAATAAATTTAGACTTCTCCTCCTGGGATTAAGTGGTGGCTATGTTTTCTTTGGGGTTGTCTTCCCCTTTGGATCCCTTTTCTTCTTCTTCAGGGCCATGTTCTTTAGGATGCTCCATCTCTGGGTTTCTTCTTGTTTTAGCCTCCTCTTTAGGCTTGTCTTCTTTATTTTTCTCTTCCTTTTATTCTTCTTATCCTATGGGAGTCATTTCCTCATCATGACCATGGATCTTCTCTTCTTCTATGGTTGGAGGTTTGGTGGTTACCTCCACTTCTTCATCTGTATCCCTCTTTTCTTTAGATGATTTCCTTTCAACTTCCTCTCTGACATCTTTTAGTTGCTTGTCCAACTCTTCCTCAAGCTCTTGGTTAGAGGTTTCCACAATGCACTTTGCATCGGGATCCTCAACATCTTCCTCAGAGGATTATTTTTCCTCTTCTTCAGGTACCACCTCATCAATGACTAAGTGTTGGTGCTTTGGATGTTCATGGTAGTCATAAAATTCTTCTTCTATTTCCTTGGTTGCTTCCTTATTTTTCCTTTCCAACTCTTCAGATATTCACATGGTTGTCTCCATTATAGGTGGTTTTGTGAGAGAAGAGATAGGGAGACCAGCCATGGCTTGAGCTAAGGTAGCTTGTACCGTAGGGTTCATTAATACTCTGGAAAGCTCCATGGGTATGTTTTGCATGTGTTAGAAAAATGCCTCTGGAAGAATAAGGGTTGGCATTATTGTTGTGGAGGCTAGAGGAGCAGTGGTTGTTGGAGACATCAAGGAAGAAGAGAGTGGAGAAGTGGTAGCAGAGGAAGTATCTATCACCGTAATGGGTACAATAGGTGATATGGAAGCAGGGTGAACATAGATGTCCACTGCAGGTAGAGAAGAAGCAAGCAACGCTTGAGATG
This sequence comes from Sequoia sempervirens, assembly GCA_007258455.2. NCBI lineage: Eukaryota > Viridiplantae > Streptophyta > Pinopsida > Cupressales > Cupressaceae > Sequoia > Sequoia sempervirens. The sequence continues at coordinate 197,460,091 of VDFB02353493.1, read as the reverse complement.
TTGGTGGAGGAGTGATAGTAGTGGCAATAGTGGTGGTAGCAAGAGTAGAGGTAGCAGGTGGAGACTTTGGTTTCTCTTCCTCTCCCTCATGGATTGGTTCCTCTTGAATTGTGGGTACCTCAGTGAATCTGCCCGATTTCTTTGCCCTCTTTGAAGGCACACCTTCTCACACCTTTCTTGAATATACCTTGTGCTTATGCTAGCGTTCTGCTACTTCTTTCCATTTCTTGGATCTGGTGACGAGAGGTAATTTTAGAGCTTCTCCAAATGAGGCAGTGGCAGTCCCACTATTAGTCTCGCCCTTGAGCTCATCCTATAGCTCCAGCTGAGCAATTTTCTCATCAATCCACTACTTTGTCCTAGCCTCTATTGGTTTATTCAAGATATCAAGGTCATTGACCTCTTCCTCGTCCCAATCAATTAGGGGTAGTAGGTTGGCGACGACATCAAATCTCAGATAAACGACGATATTTTCATCCTCCACAACTTGATCCGACACCGAGAACAAGTTGACCATTTTAACAAAGTATTTCATCATGCACATATAGTGCCTCATGCACACTTCTTTGTCATCTTTATAGTTCACCTAGAATTCTTCAACATTGTGCCAATGGGCATATTCTATCCCAACTATCTTCTTCAATTTTCCATACGAATCCATCTGTGGCCGAGCAGTGTAGAGCTCCAAGTTGTATTCAATGATTTCTTTCTCAGAATACTCAACACATTGGGATGCGGGGATTGCATACATACCTTGGCTAAATGTGAGAGGATATGGGATGCTAGGCCTATGCTTGTCACTCAGAAGAGTGTGTGCACATTGTAGTTGTTTGTAAACCTTGAGCAATATCAACCAACCATTTGGGTATCATGGCAACTTATATGGCCTCCCAGAGAAGCCCTTGGTTTTGATGTAGGTAAATTTATGAAATTGAATAAAGAGGAATTCAAACTAGCTGATGAAGGAATTGGCAGTATGAGTGACTTTCCATTCGAAGTCTGCTCCAAGTAGTTTGATAATGTGCCCAATAAAGGCATCATTCATCCAACGTTAGTCTTTCTTGAAATTTATGTATTGAAGCTGCGGGTGTCTGTCATAGACATTCAATTCTTTGCTCAGAGTCTATCTTTGGGAAAAAATAGGTGTCTATATGGCATAGGAATACCAACAAGTAGGCCAAGTAAGAGGTTATATAAAATTGGGATGTCTTCTTTACTGCTATAAACTTCTCATGCAAGCAGTTGCTAATCATTCTAGCCCAGTGGAACTTGCTCTCCCCTTTGATAATTTCTTCTATAAAATAAAGCATCCATTCCTAGAAGTAAGCCCAGTTGGGATGCCCATGAATCTACTTAATAAGGGTAAAAAATCATGGTAATCCTCATGAAAATCACTTCTGAAGAGTTCCTGAAGTACTTTGTTTGTGTTGCCCCTCTTCTCCTTCAACCACTATTGATTAATTAGCTTTTTGCATTTCAGGGGGTCATCTTTCCACATACTTTCTACATATTATTTTGTGGTTTCTTCCATAGGATCAAAGGTGGGGATGTGAAACATTCTTGCTATGGACTTACCAGGTAGGTCAGCCATTACCTTGCCATCCTGATCAACAATTCTTCTAGTTTTCTCTTGATAGGCCTCTCTATAGGCCATTACTATTTCAGGAGCCACAAGGGCAGATGGGAAACTAGCTGCCTTAGCTAATCTACTTTTCCTAATCTTCTTTGTCTTTTTGGTGGTAGGGTTAATGATGACCCTCTGATTGAATTCATCAATATCAATGTGCCCTAAGTTTGTATTTGAGACCGTATCCCACTCTGTAGTAACTTTGGAGTTGAGGTCCACTTCTTGGAATTTATACTTCATTTGATCTTTGTCCTCCTTCCCCCTTGGTGCTTTGGCAGTCCTTTTCCATTTTTCTTTCTCTGCAAATGCTCTCGAAGGTCCTGTAGCTGATGCCATATATCCTACAAGCAGAAGAGCTATTAGCATGTTCATGTACAAAACACGGTGAGCGTTAGAAAAATCCTACAAAATCCATGTTAGATCGAATAATTCATCATTTAAAGATCATCACATTCCTTTCAGATCATGGTTTGCCTTTTGTTTGGGGGAGATATGGCAATGCAGGCCCAAGGGTGCAAACTTCCCTGGGCTGATGCACATTTTGGAGGAAGTTGCAAAGAGACAGAAAGCACAACACAGTGGCCCACATTGATCCACTCGTATTAGGATTTTCAAGTTGTGATTGGGTCTATCAAGAGGTTAAATAATTTTGACACGATGGTTTGATTGTTTTGAAGTTTTGGAGTTGCAACTTAGCCATTTAGGCATGCAGGTCTAAGAATTGTGGGTGTAGGGTCTATCTCCACCACCAGGGATTCACCCATTTAAAACAACGCTAGAGAGGTGGAATCCTGTAGGTAGCATCTCGCAATGTGAGGTCTGTAGCTAGGGAGGATGGTGTCATTTCATCTTTGAAGTTTAAACAGTTTAGGTGGATGTGGGAAAGGAGATGCAAAAATACATTAGATGTCAGACATTCAAAATGGCGAAGACGGGACAGCGGCCCGCAGGCAGCGGTCTGCACCATCGGGTTTGCGGAGGTCTTCGGCATGAGTTTTTGGTTCACTACTGGCTGGATGGAGGCAGCGAGGTTGGGCCATGCATAGCGGGCGGCGAGCTTCACTTGGCAGTCTAAGTGCAATGAAATCAGGGTGAATGCCCGTAGACGACTGCCCACATCAGAATACCTACATGTAACTTTCTTCACTTAGTGGTTTTGAAGAAACATTTAGGGAAAAGTAGGTATTGAGGCCTAAGGAGCAGAAGGATGAAGGTCCTTGGCCGTGTGAAATGATAGACATAGGGCAGCAACGACCCGCGTTAGATGGTCCACAAGCACAAACTTGATTGCTTCATTCTTTAAGCTCAAACAGAGAGGTGCTGTCATAATAGTGGTTTACAATTCCTGAGAGGAAAGAATTTTAGCTGAAATCACATATTTTTCTAGATGGAAAATTGGGGGTCCGCAAGGTGGACAGACAGGTAGGCCAGGTCATTTAGAATGGAAAACATGGGATGGAAACCCGTGGATGGAAGTCCGCAGTGGGTAACTCGCAGGGGTTAATGCTTAGGCATTTTTTGGGTCCAAAGAGTTAGACAGAAGTTGCCAGGGTGGGGCTCACTTAACAGGAGGAAACTAGAGCTTCGTTGTTTTGGGGAATGACCATTAGGCAGTAGTAGAATGATGGCGGAAGCCCAGATTGGATGGTCCATAGGGAGAGTTATGTGTGGAGCTTGGTCATAAGACACAGATATCGCAGGACCCGCAAGGCGGGTCACCCAGGTCAGCCAGCCATTTGGGACGGCAAAACATAAGGGGCAATCCATGGGCAGAACCTCACACTCGTGGACCTGCAAGGTCAAAAGCCACCACCCAACTTGTGATTTTCACTTAAGTTCAAAACATGATGGCTAAGAGGCAGTGTCTTCCTGCATGAGTGGGCCTAAGGAGGATGACGACCGTTCATTTGAATTTTATCATTGGCATGTTTAACAGTGGTGACGAACGTCTTGTAGGCTGCAAGGGCCCGATTGCCCTGGTTTAAGAACAATGTTGGAGGGTGGAAGTTCCACACAGGTTTCTAGGGAAGATTTTGAAAGATTTTCAAGTTTTTAACATATGGGTTTTGTTCGCCATGTGGTTTTCTTTCTAGTTTTTAGGTTCTTTAGTTTATGATTTTAAAAACTTTAGGGGAATGAAGGAAAAAATATGAAACTAGTGGCGACAGAGACCCTACCTGGCAGACCCGCAAGAATTCAATGAAGACAATGAAAGTTACAAGGCACGAGTAGCAACGGGATCTCACAGGCACAGAGGCGGTGGCGACTGGAGGCTCTGATGAGTTTTCAAAAAGTTTGATGGTGAAAATGACCCATCAAAGTTGCCTATTTATAGAACCTTCAATATTAAATGCCCCCAATAAATGTTGGTATGGTAGTGGACGGGGTTCGTGGACACGTAATTCAAAAGTGTCGGTGGTGGGAATAGCGGGGTTTATAGGGCAGATGACATCCAAGCATTTGTTGTTTGGTGGGTCAACATAGAAAATGACAATGGAGGCCGTAGGTTCTGTAGGGTGGGCAGACGTGCCAGCTCGACCGTTGCGAGGATGGCAAAAATAAGATGGAGTTCCACATGGAACATCCTGCAGGTGCGGACCCACAGGGCATGAAGGACGACAATTTTGAAGTTTGAAGGAAAACTGCCATGAGAAATCCATAGAGGCTAAAGACTTGAAAATTTTGAGAGTGGTGAAATTTGGTCAACTTAAGATGATACCTCTAAGACTCCTTGACCACTTGGGACTCAAAATAGGGGGCACATAAAATAAGGTGAAGGAAAAAGTGACCTAACAAAGCGAAAAGAGAGGGTCCCCATTTTGAATGGGGCATGTGTGCTAGAAGCACAACAAATGGCGACTCTATTGGAAAATGATCCTGAGCGTTCGAAGGTTAAATGCTCATTCAGAACCCAAAATGTTTGGTTTCATAGACCAGGGGCTGGTTTCCAAAGGTGAACTATGGGACTCAAAGGAGAACAGGATCCTTAACTGAATCAAATTATGAAACATCTCAGAAGTGTTTGTGTGGTGAATTTATCACCTTTCCTTAGAGACTATAACAAATGAACATTAATCAGATCAAAAAAGCTACATAAACTATCCAACTCCAAAAGTAACCTAGACATTTCCCCGCTGCCAGTCAGGCATCCATAGCCTCGACAGAGTTATCGCTGTGACCCCACGAACATTGCTCTATTGCCAGCCAGACATCCATAACCACGATAGAGTTATCCGCACACCCACACGATTGCTTGATTCCAACATTTTCTTTTATTTTCTTTCTTTTCTGATACTTATTTTCTTTATTTTTCTCAACTGTGTAAACATCGAAGCTTACTTGGGTTTGAGAGTCACAGGGGTCACTAAAGTAAACTTAGGATTTTTCACTTGCTTGGTTGTCATAACGACCACTGCACAACTCTGTGGAAAAAAAAAGTGTGTATTCTATGCAAGATATGAGATGAGTGCGAGAGGATTCAACCAAGGGTCGGGTTCTAAGTCAAGTCAGTAGTTCAAATAAGGAGACCATTCCATAGTAGAAATCAAAGACCAATAGTTGAGAGTGAATATTTATCCAAAGAACACTAAAAGCAAGTAGCAAAGTGAACTTTTTGTCAAACCTAGCACGACCACCACATCAAAAACAAAGGAACACTCTCAGCAAAATGAGACAACCGAGAGACGAGCAAAATGAAAGCAACGAAACCGCAAGGAAAGAGAACCTAAACTAACCTATATACATCTCAAAAGAGCTCAGGAAAGGAAATAATGCTTGAGGTGCTTCCCATTGACATGCAGCATGACGTCTTCACTAGTTAGTGTCTTGAGTCAGAAAACATTATCTCCTAAGATTTTATAAATCTTAAAGGGGCCAAGCCAAAACTTGTTGAGTTTTTCATGTCCCCCTTTCTTCTCATGGGCCTTGTCCCAAGGCAGGACCAAATCAACAATTCTAAAGGCCTTGACTTTGCCTCATCGATCGAACCACCTTTTGACCATGACCAAATGTTTGGAAAAATTTTTAATGGCTCAGTCACAGACTTCTTCTAGATGGAGGAGTTTAGCTAGACATGCTTCTCGTCAATCCCCTTCTTCATAAAAGGTGTTAATGAATTAGAGGGTGGGGATATTGAGGTGGACTGGAAACACTAGCTCTAAGCTATAAATGAGGTGAAATGGGGAATCACCCAGGGAGGAATTGTGGCATGTACAATCTACCCAGAGGGAAAAACACAGCTGGGTATGCCAATCTTTGGGATTCTTATCGAGTAGGTTTTTGATCACAGTGATTGGGTTCTTGTTTATTGACTTAGCAAGGCCATTACCTTGAGGGTAGTAATTGGATAAGAATTCAAGAGAAATTTCAAAGTCAAAGGCCCAACTAGAAAATTTGAGCAAGGAGAAAGAAGGACCATTATCACAAACAAGGGCATATAGGCAACCAAAATGATTTAAAATGAAACTCTCAAGAAAATTAGTAACTACCTTTGTGGTACATTGTCTACATGCAATTGCTTATGTCCATCTAGTATAGTAATCAGTGGTTTTTAGAATGTACCTTTGACCCGCAAAGGATGGTAGGCTTACCGAACCAATGAAGTCGAGACCCCATTGTGCGAACGGTCTTACGTCCAAGATTGGTTGCAACGGGACAATAACATTCTATTCTTTGGTTGTGGAATTTTGGCACATGTGGAAAATTCGTATGTGGCTTTGTGCATCTTTGAATATGGTTGGCCAGTAGTAGCCCACCCGTATGATTTGATGATCAGTGGAGGGTCCAGAGCCATGGCCAGTACCAAAATTTTCATGAAATTATTTTAAAACTCCTGTTGCCTCCTCTTTTCCAAGGAACCTAAGGTAGACACCCTTATGATTCGTCTTATACAAAATGGTCCCCTACAACATGTAGTTGTTGCTCTTTAGCCAAAGAGCATGCTTCTGAACTCCTTGTAAATGAGATGGGCACTTGTTGTTCAATAGGTAGTAAGCAATGGACCATCATACCACTCCCCCGGGGATACATCTTTGAGTTGATATTGTTGGACTGTAAGCTAGGGTCCCATCTCAGCTGTTGTTTCAGCTATTGTTCGAGTGAGGGCTTGTCATCTTACTAGTTTCATTGGTTGAATCTCCATGTCATACTCCTTCAGCAAAGTAACCCATTTTTCTCTTCTTTCTCCTAACTCATTGTTCATTAGCAACGTCTTCACTGATAGGTCAGGTATAATGGAAAACACCTTGTTCCGCAAGATGTAATGTCTAAATTTTTTGACTCCTCGAACTAGGGCATAAGCTTTTTTTTCCACATTGTGGTATCTTAGTTCAACATCTTTCAACAAATCACTCATGAAAGAAATTGGGTGCTCATTTCCTTCATCATCTTTTTGAGTTGATATGTTGGCACATGAATGGTCTGAAGTGAAGGATTAGATGTAGAATGGCTTCAGATAATCAGGGCTGACTAAAACAGGTGCTTCAACAATTGATTTCTTGATTTCCTCGAAGGCCTTCTTTGCTTCTAGAGTCCACTCAACTTTGGCGTCCTGTTTCAACATGGTGTTGAGTGGCTTGACTATTTCAGCAAAGCTGGTAATGAATTTCCTGACAAAATTTATCTTTCTAAAGAAATATTTTAGTTCTTTCTTGTTGCCTAGCAGTTGAATCTTCAAGAGGGGCTGAATACGCTCAGGGTCTATTGAAATTCCTCGCTCTAAAATAACATGCCCGAGTAGCTTTCCTTCTGCAACTCTGAAGATGCACTTCTTTCGATTCAAGGAAATCTTGAATTCCCTGCACTTTTGAAAAACTTTGCACATATCAACAACATGATCTTCCGTTTTCTTTGAGAACACCGTGAGATCATCCATTTAGATGATAATACACTTTCGAATTAGATATTTGAAGGAAATGTCCATTGCATGTTGGAAAGTAGCACAAGTGTTGATGAGTCCAAAAGGAATTGGTCTATATGAAAAGGTTCTCCACTTGGTGGTGAATGTTGTCTTGAGCCTATCCTCATATTGCACCATTACATGGCTTTACCTAGATTACCCATCCAAGAAGGACATCATCTGAGAACCATTGACAATCTGTAACACCTCATCTAATGAGGGCATAGGATAATTGTCTTTTTTCAAAGCTCTATTCAAATTGCAGAAATATACACACAATCTGATTTCTTCGTTATTTTTCCTAACTGGGACCAAATTGGCCACCCACATGGAGTGCCTAATTGTAAATATGATTTTGGCAGACATCAGCTTTTGAACTTCCTTATAAATGAAAGGTTCTAGTAAGGCATTGATTGGGCATTGATGGTACCAGAAAGGTCTCACATTTGGCTTGTGGGGGATGGTGAACGTGATGATCGAGGTGTTGTATGTCTTGAAATCCTCATAGATCCAAGCAACTACATCATGATACTTTTACAAAGCATCAATGATCCCTTTCTTCTCTTTTGGAGTTTATACTTTTACCAATGAATACATTTTTAACCTCCTTGGTTGTCTCGAGGTTGTGAGTGTCACACTGATTGTTGATGGAGTCCCTCTTGGCTTGTTGATCCTGATCTTTGATCTGATCCAAGTCAAATATCCGCTCAAGTTGGACCATGCCGCTAGGGATAGTATTAGTCTTGAGGTTGATGACTCCTATATATATTTCAGCCTCTTCGGGCTCGACTTCGTCAATTATTTGAGTTGCAAACAAATCAGAACTGGTGATGAAATATAAGATGTGTTTTTCTTCCTTGAACACTTGAAAGTTGGTAACATTTTCCAACACAGACAAGTTGGAGGTGAGTTGAACAATGAACCTTTTGAGGCCAGAAAAAGAGAGGGGTTGCAGCGTGCTACTTGCTTGAGCTAAGGCATCAGTCCTGTGGTTCTGGGAATGAGGGATCAACTGAATATTGAATGCATCTAGATTTTCAAAAAGATCCCACAACCTATTCCTATAGTTGGCTAGTCTTTTATCATGGTAGGAATACAATTTCCTGACTTGTTTCACTACTAACTCTGAGTGGCCAAAGACTTGTAACATTTTGAAATTCTTCCTCAGGTCCATTAAAAGACCATGGCCAAGTGCTTCGTACTTTGCCACATTATTTGTGCAATAGAATTGGAGTCTATGAGAAGCAAAGTAGGTCTTACCCGTGAGGCTGATGAGATCAAATCCAGCTCCTGCTCCTTGCTTGGATTTACACCCATCAAAGTGTAGTGTCCAGAACATGGAGGGTTCCTTGGCTCCAAGACTGGTCATGCATTCATCTTTCCTTTATGGCACACTTGCATAGGCAAATTCTGGGAAAGACACAGGTTCATCACTACTGTGAGTAGGCTGTCGGGTTGGCAACTTCTCTTCGGGCATGACTTGTCGACTAATGTGAGAAATTGCTATTTGAAAAATACAACATTCAAATTATGAGTGGGAAACATTGTAGACCCTGGACAACTTGGCATGTTCAAGAGCTCCTTGAAATTCATTCTTGCCCCTAGGCTGAGCTGATCTTGCACACATTTTTCCATGAAGTCTTGGAATCCATCTAGTAGTCCTAAGTTACCATCCTAATAGGATTCTTCATCATCTAATTCAACCAACATTTCAGTGCTCTAGGGTGTATAGGCTAAATTGGTGGGAGGGCTGCACAATAGAAGGAAAACCTCTTCAGTTGCCTCCTCTTTTAGAAACTTTGATTCTTCTTGATAATCCATTGGACAATAATTGCCCAATTCCATTTCAGCAAACAACACCTCATTGGTGTTGTATTTCATGATCATAAACTTCATGTGTGGCTCCTGATCTATGCTGATTTGGTTTGGCAGCCCCTTCCATGGTAGCTACATGTGGGAAAAGTCAGTTGCAACATATCCATTCAATGCCCTGGTGAAGTCTCATCCTAGTATTATGCCATACATGTCTGGGATATCTGCAACTTGGATGTCAATAACTTGCTGCACTCTTAGATCTACAACAATTTGCATGGGGATTCAGTTGATTTCACCAACTATGTTTACCTTTGTTTTGTCTAGTTGGGTTACCTTTTGCTTGGAAGGAGTGGGAACTATCCCCAAAGCTTTCCATACAGCAAGGGGCATGATGTTGGCGATGCTCCTGAATCGATCAAGCAGTTGTGCAGGTTCTTCCTGAATATCCTAATAGTGGTGAGAAAGGGTGGCATTTCTAGCTTCCCTTGGAACAAGCCCATGGGAGTTTCTACCTGAGCTACTTGACCTTTATCTTTCTCATTGGTGTTATCCTTGTTTTGTGCTTGACTTTGTTCTTTGGCGGGTTGTTTTCCAGTTTGCTGATTTGAAGGGACATCCTTCTTCCTGCCTATGATTTCTCGGATTACAGGCTCATGTGGTGCCTCTTTGAAAGAGACTCTTTTAGCAGGTATCTCTTTTGTTGACTTGGAAGAAGCATTCCCATTGATAACCCTAAAGAAGCCATTCCTAACTGCTGAAACTTTAAGTAACTCAGAAGAAGATAGATTGATTTTGACCTTCTTGAATTCTTCAGCAACATACTCGCCCATTTGCTCAATTTCAATTTCAAAGAATTTTCCTTGGGAAGAACTGGTGGACTAGTTTTTCCCTTGAGTTGGCTACTTATTCTTGTTGAAGTATTGAGTGGGCACATAGGGGTAATCTGAATTGTTTCTAGCATTAGGATAAGGTGGAGTGCTAAAGTTGTTAGGTGGAATAGAGGACATAAATGGGCAACCTGCTTGCCTATTTCTTAAGTTATATGAGGTTTCCCTTTGATGGAACATGTGGAATTTGTCCTCACGTGCCTCTTCCTTATCTATTGGACCATTATCCATTGAAGAGAAAAGATGGATAAGGTGTCTCTGTTACTCACCTCATTTTCCTCTTCATCCTTTGGGGCAACAAACTCTCTTTCAGGCGCATTGCTTTCGCTTCATGGGAATGAAGCTTGATTCACCACAAGCACGGAGGAATCATAGAGCTCATATGGGACTAGGTCTTGGAAACCAACATTGTCCACAACATTTTTAACTTCTACTTGGAATATTTCCGCCACTGTGATGAATTATTAACAATCCAATTTGGAGTTCCTATTCATTTTATGGATCTGAAACCATCCAGACAGAGCTGCCTTAGCGACGTACACCCCACTAGTTGTCTTCTCTACACTGGCAGGTTGATCTAGATGGGTAGGGATGCCCCCATTGTTTGGCCTTGTATTCCATGTCTGGTTTTTCCTCTATGAGGGTAAAGTTCTTATTGGAATTTTGTCCTTATTCATAATTCTTCCCAGATGAGGTACCTGCATCACAATTATCTCTATTGTCTAGGTTGAGGTTGGCTTGGATGCTATGTTGAGAAGCTTACAGATGGTTGTTCTGATTTCTTAAGTGTATCATCTCCGTAGATATTTTTTTGATCATCTCTATCAATTTATCCACCTGATCCTTCTTTGCATTGTTTTACTGCGATGCTTGGTTTTGGAGAAAGACAGGTTGTGCTAATGGTCGGTTCTGCTGAGCAGGTGGGAATTCAGCCCTTGCAGATATAAAGGCACTAAAGGTTGTTGTGGGTAGACCTGTTGCTGCTATGGCTGCAAGTAATAAGGCACTGAAGGCACCTGGTTCAATGGTTGTCCTGGGTGAGGGACCATGGGAAGTTGCGACACTTGGTTCATAAGAGGAATCTGATGTGCTAAAGCTTGGGTAAGCCCTTGAATCTACATGGGATGAGCATCCTATCCCAAGGAAGGCAACGAACCAAAAATGTTTTTCCCCAAGTCAGTGCTTGCAACAACTGCCTCAGCATATGCATTTACCAACCTAGATGGTGGTGGGTTCATTCTTTGCACCAATGTTGCGGTAAGGTTGTCCAAGGCAGCATAGTAAACTAGTAGAACTATGACATCATCCAACATGTATGGAGTTTGTAACCTTATGAATGCCTGGTGAAATTGATCATTGAAAGAGTTGATTGGTTCATTAACCTCCTTGCAAATGGACATCTTGTACTTCCAGAAGAACGTGTTCTTCAAGAGGTCCCAAGTGGTGATGGACCTTGTTGGCAAGTTAATGTACTAGTAAAAAGATTCCCCTCCTAGAGAGTAAAGGAAGAGTCTACATGCCACGTCCTCATGATCGATTTTCTTATCCTTCAGTGCTATCTGGAATATTTTAATATGTTCTTTTGCTATCCTCTATGGATCATGAGGATTGAATTTCATGCAAAATCCCTTAGGGTTCTTGGGCATGTCATGGTAATCATTGAAGGACAACGGAGAAGGATTGTTACCCAACCAAGCCATAAGGGGAGGTGGTGGTTGTATTTTCTCTTGGATAGGAACTTGGGGTTGTGCAGGGACAACAACAGCTGGAATTGCACCTTGGACTTGAGGGTTAGGGACAGGGACAACTCCCTACTTATGGGAAGCGAGTAGCTGGAAGGAAGCTAGGGATGTTTGAGTGGAGGAAGTGGGTGCTTGAAAAGAAGGGACAATGTGATGTTAAGGGATGGAAGGAAGAGGTGAGGATGGGGGTGAATTGGATGGAACAAACGAGGAGTATGAAGATGTGTTAGAACTCTTTGAAATCTTTTAGGGGAGAACGAACCAATTCAATCTAGCTTAACACAATTCAGGATCTCCTTCTAGTGTCAGTTTTGTTGATAGGAAGTTTTGCACTTCTCAACACATGTAATGCACAAGTGCATCACCTCTCTTGAAAGACGATTTCCTACAAGTAAATTGTAGAAAACCATCCCAAGGTTTTGAATTTTAGATCATGACAGTGCTTGGAATGTCTCAGTTGTTTCATGTGATTGGATGGTAATCATAGGGCAGCATTACATATGTCAAGTTGGGAGGGATTTGGTTTTTTGAATGGAGTTCATAAAATTCTAAAATTGTGTTTGATTGCTGCAAGTTCAAAACAACTGTCTGAAACTCCACTTTTACCATTAGATTTGGCTTTACAATGTGCAATGATGCTTTAACTTGTCTTAAGTTACTATTTAAAAGAAAAGACAAAAAGGGAAAGGAAAGGAGGAAGTTCCTAGACATAAAACTATCAATGAATAGTGATAATGGAGGACTCTACAGTGGACAACCTTCCTAAAACTAAGTTCCACTTAACCAAATCAATTTAGTCTCATGAAACTAGTGCAATCTTCTAAGGTCTATAGATTTTCAACCATTCATTCACCATAAAGCATGAATAAAAGATATATTTTAAGTGCAACATTCAATTCATGTTCAGACTAGCTTTACATTGCTATTTATCATCAATAAACAAAACAAAGCATGAACGAGGAAGGGAATCAACATAGCATAATTCTTTACCATCAATGAACAACATTAACTAATCTACTAAAGCATGTAAAACCCATAGAAAAACAAAGTAAATCTACTCAAATCTACCAACTATGAGGAGAAGAATCATGAAACATGAGATGAAACACAAAAAACCACCCAAAAGCAATGAATCTCTATTAGACTTTCAACAACATGTCTTTACAAAAAATCAACTCTCTCTTGAAAATGTGAGGAGACCCCCTATTTATAGTGGCCAAAAAGAAAAATGAATGGCCAAGATTCAATCTCATTATGTGGCCAAGATTCACAAAAAATTAGGGTTTCAGCTACCCCCAATATTTTATAATTTAAAATTACATTTTGTCCTTTAGCCTAATTTGTGCTCTAGTGGCCAACACTATAGAATTTTTGTATCATAGTTGATTTCCCTTTTCATGTAGATATACTATGAGAAATTCATCATCTATGACCAAATTTCCTTCATGCTTCTTCACAATAGCATACTCCATGAACTTGTCAATCAATGCTTCAAGCTTGCTCCACTCCATTATGTCAGATTGGAGCACCTAGAAATTTAACTTTTTGGATCTGCTGGTATTCAAGTCCCAGTCTTTGTTGCATTTCAACTTATTCTTGATCACCTGTTCTAATTAAACGAAAGCTCGAGTAGAAAAATCCATAAAATTTGGTGTAAGCGTACATATGTAGTACCGTCCTCCATCTTCTTATGAAAGTGCAGCCTTATTTTCTTAGGATCTAACTTGACAGAGGGCATATCATAGTCTATTACAAGCTTCAGGTATTCCTCACAAGTTGTTCTGATTTCCTTAGCCTAATCAATGTCAAGCTCCACTTCATGGAGCACTTGTTTTAAGATTTCCCTCCTATGATCAAGGCCCAGTTTTCATGTTTCCATGAGCCAATGATCATATTTTTCCAATGCAAGCTCCTTTTCCCACATTCTCTTAGGCATCTTGAGGATAACCTTGAGTTTAGGGTATGTGATTCTCTATAACTCTGGGAAGTCAGTACATAATTTCCTTGTGCCTTCGAGCTTCTTTTGCATCTCTCGAAACTTATTTGTTGTTCGAGCAACGTGGTCGATAGCCATATCTCCATTGTAGACTACCCATCAGAACCAGTCTTTGGTGGCTTTTGTCCAATTCTTCCTGCTTTCAAGCTTGTTGATATGATCCTTGGAAAATTGTAGTGGCGGAGCTGACGATGTCATGGGTAGTTCTTCGACAAAGGACCATTGTTGTATATAAGATGTAAGTTCAGCCACTTGTGCTTTTAACTCCTTCGAGGATTTTTCCTTATTCATCTGATGCACAATAGTAGCAATGGATCCCTGGAGATGATAAATTTTCTACTCCCTTGAGGCTATTTCTAAGTCAATAGTGGAGATATTGTAGTTAACTCCCTCTCCTTCCACCACTGGAGTAGCTATTTGTACGGTCCTTAATCCTGAGGCGTCCATTATTATATGGGATCTAACCCTTGCCTTCTCCTTCTTTGTTCCTATCTATGCTCGAGCAAGGATGGCCTCTAAGCTCTCCTTCAGATCCATAAGGATGGGAGCCTTCTTTTGTAGTTGCTTCTCCAGCCATTCAGGCGCTTGAGATCCTTCTTTTGGTGATTCGTGATCACCTTCCTCTTCTTGAGTATGCTGAATCTCCATTTCTTCATGGCTTGGAGACTCTTATTCTATCTTTTCTTCCTCTTCTTCATCTAAATCTCAAATAAATATAGCCTTCTCCTCCTGGGATTCAGTGGTGGCTATGTTTTCTTTGGGGTTGTCTTCCCCTTTGGATCCCTTTTCTTCTTCTTCCTGCCCATGTTCTTCAGGATGCTCCATCTTTGGGCTTCTTCTTGTTTTAGCCTCCTCTTTAGGCTTATCTTCTTCTTTCTTTTCCTCTACCTTTTCTTCTTCTTCACCTGTGGGAGGAATTTCCTCATCATGACCAAGGATCTTCTCTTGTTCTTTGGTTGGAGGTTTGGTGGTTACGTCCACTTCTTCATCGGTATCCCTCTTTTCTTCAGAGGATTGACTTTCAACTTCCTCTCTGACATATTTGAGTTTCTTGGCCAACTCTTCCTCAAGCTCTTGGTCAGAGGTTTCCACAATGTACTTTGCACCAGGGTCCTCAACATATTCCTTAGAGGATTGTGTTTCCTCTTCTTCATGTACCACCTCATTAATGACTAAGTGCTGGTGCTCTAGATGTTCGTGGTAGTCATCAGCTTCTTCTTCCATTTCCTTGGCTGCTTCCTTCTCTTGCCTTTCCAACTCTTTAGATATTTTCATGTTCATCTCCATTTTAGGTGGTTCTATGAGAGAAGGGACACAAAGACCGGCCACAGCTTGAGCGAAGGCAACTTGTACCATAGGGTTCATTAATACTTTGAAAAGCTCCATGGGTATGTTCTACATGTGTCGAGAAAATGCCTCTAGAAGAATAAGGGTTGGCATTGTTGTTGTGGAGGCTGTAGGAGTGGTGGTTGTTGGAGACACTGAGGAAGAAGAGAGTGGAGAAGTGGTAGTGGAGGAAGAATCTATCACCATAATGGGTATAGTAGGTGATCTGGAAGCAAGGTGAATAGAGATTTCCACCACAGGCAAAGAAAAAGAAAGAAATGCTAGAGATTCTAGTGGAGTGATAATGGTGGCAACAGTGGTGGTAGTAAGATCAAAGGCAGCAGGTGGAGACTTTGGTTTCTCTACCTCTTCTTCCTCTCCCTCATGGATTGGATCCTCCTAAATTTTGGGCATCTCAGTGAATTCGCTTGATTTATTTTCCTTCTTTGAAGGCTCACCCTCTCACACCTTTCTTGAATATACCTTGTGCTTCAGGTGGCTTTCTTTTGCTTCTTTCCTTTTCTTGGATCTGGTGATGGGAGGCGATTTCAAAGCTTCTCCAGACGGGGTAGTGGCAGTCCTACTATAAGTGTTACCCTCGAGCTCATCCTTGAGCTCTCCGTAAGTCAAAGTTGCTCCTTGTAGCTTCAGCTGAGCAATTTTCCCATCAATCCATTGCTTTGTCCTAGTCTCTAACAATTTAGTTAAGATATTGAGGTCATTGACCTCTTCCTCGTCCCAGTCAATTAGGGGTAGTGACAGGTTGGCAATTACATCAAATCTTAGATCAACGATGGTATTTTCATCCTCCACAACTTGATCTGGCACTAGGAATAAGTTGTTTATTTTAACAAAGTATGTCATCATGCACATATAGTGCCTCATGCACACTTATTTTTCATCTTTACAGTTCGCCCAAAATTCTTTAACATTGTGCCAATGGCCATCTTCTATCCCAACCATCTTAAATTTTCCATACGGATCCATCTGTGGCTGAGCAGTGTAGAGCTCCAAGATGTATTCAATGATTTCTTTCTCAGAATACTCCGCACATTGGAATGCAGGGATTGCATGCATACCCTAGTCAAATGTGAGAGGATATGGGATGTCAGGCCTATGCTTATCACTTAGAAGACTGTGCGTACATTGTAGCTATCTAGAAACCTCGAGCAATATCAACTAGTCATTTGGGTACTGGGGCAGCTTATATGGCCTCCCAAAGAAGCCCTCGGTTCTGATCTAGGTAAATTTAGGAAATTGAATAAAGAGGAACCTAAACCTAAAGATGAAGGCATTGGCACTATGAGTGACTCTCCGTTCGAAGTCTCCTCCGAGAAGTCTGATAATGTGCCCGATAAAGGCATCATTCACCCGATAGTAGTCTTTCTTGAAATTTCTATATTGAAGTTGTTGGTGTCTATCATAGACCTCCAACTCTCTGCCTGGAGTGTGGATTTGGGGCAAAAATAGGACTCTGTATGACACATGATCAACCGGAAAGTAGACCAAGTAAGAGGTCATATAAAATTGGGAAGTCTTCTTTACTGCTACAAACTGCTCATGCAAGCAGTTGTTGATCATTCTGACCCAGTGGAGCTTGGTCTCCCCTCCGATAATTTCTTCTATATAATAAATCATCCATTCCTAGAAGTAAGCCGTAGTTGGGATGCCTATGACTTTTCTTAATAAGGTTACCAAATCATGGTAATCCTCATGAAAATCACTTCTGAAGAGTTCCTGAAGTACTTTGTTCGCGCTTCCTCTCTTCTCCTTCAACCAGTATTGATTAATCTGCTTCTTGCATTTGAAGGGGTCAGCTTTCCACATACTTTCTACATATTCTTTTGTGGTTTCTTCCATCAGATCAAAGGTGGGGATGTGAAATAGTATTCCTATGGACTTGGCAGATAGGTCAGCTAATACTGTACCATCTCGGTCAACAATTCTTCTAGTTTTCTCTTGATAGGCCTCTTTGTAGACCATTACCAACTCAGGAGCCACAAGGGCAGGCGGGAAACCAACTTCCTTAGCCAATCGACTTTTCAATCTTCTTTGGATTTTCAGTGGTAGGGCTGATGATGACCCTCTAGTTGAATTCATCAATATCAATGTTCCCAAAGTTTGTATATGAGAGTGTATCCCACTATGTAGTAAGGCTATGTGCAGGATCATCATGGAAAAAATAGGCCCTTAAGTGGCAAAAAAATTAGAAAAATCAGAGTTAGGAAACTTGACGTAAAAATTTGAATAAGTTATCTATATTATTTAAAAAATATGTAAGAATAGAATTTGTAGAAAATTGAATGTAGTTTCTAAACTACTAGGTTATTTTTTTAAAACAAAATCTATTTGGTGAAAATTTGAAATTTCAATGCAGTAGTACTTAAATTTCAAGGAAAAAATAAGTAGGTGTTTGTCTAACCACCCTAACCACAATAAAATGATAATATATTTTTATAATATTTTAGATATAAGTAGAGGGCTGATGTCCCGATGTGATGCATATTTTTTTGTAATTTTTTTCCAAGTAAATAATTAATTATGATTTTTTATTACAAATTTTTAAAAATATAAAAATCATACGTCTAACCACCTTAACTTGGTCAAAAATTCATGAAATTCAATTTGTTTTTAATCCTATAGTATACAAAGCATAGAATGTGACTTATGTTTCAGATTCAAAAATATGATACCGTTTGAAAGCTATAGGTGATTTTCAATCAACCTATCAATAGAGACTTTAGTCATAATTCAAATAGAAAATGAATAATAATTATTTATTAAATTCAAAGTAAAGCATAATTTATATTGGT
Organism: Sequoia sempervirens; assembly: GCA_007258455.2. Taxonomy (NCBI): domain Eukaryota; kingdom Viridiplantae; phylum Streptophyta; class Pinopsida; order Cupressales; family Cupressaceae; genus Sequoia; species Sequoia sempervirens. The sequence goes on along the minus strand of VDFB02353493.1, from coordinate 197,441,989 downwards.
GGAAAGTTGAGAATCTCCTTTAAAAACCCTTTTCATTTCATTAATTTTGTGTTAAAAAAAAGTCGTTAGCCACATACCCTACAAATACCCATCATATCGCCACTTTTTGGCCCATCATGATCCTGCACATACCCGTAACTTTGGAGTTGAGGTCCACTCTTTGGAATTTATACTTCATTTTATCTTTGTCTTCTTTCACCCTTGGTGCTTTAGCAGTCTTTTTCCCTTTTTCTTTCTCTGTGGATGCTCCCGAAGGTCCTACAGCTGATTTCATATATCCTTCAAGCAAAAGAGCTATCAACATGTTCATGTACAAAACACAGGGAGCATTAGAAAAATCTTGTAAAATAAACATTAGATGAAATAATTCATCATTTAAAGATCATAACATTACTTTTAGATCATGGTTTTCCTTTCATTTTTGGGAGCTATGGTAATGTGACCCTAGGGGTGTCGACTTCCGTGGGCTAATGGTAGTTTTGGAGGAAGTTGCAAACAGATGGAAAACACGGTACGATGACTCACATTGATCCACCTGCCTTAGGATTTATGAGTTTAATGGGGCCTATCAAGAGGTTAAATCATTTTGGCACGTGGGTTGGATCATTTTGAGGTTTTGGAATTTCCAACTTAGCCATTTAGGCATGCATGTCTAAGAATTGCGGGCATGGGGTCTATCTCCATCGTCAGGGATTCTACCATTTAAAATGGTGTTGGATAGGCAAAATCTCACACGTGGCATCCCTTAATGTGGGGTCCATAGCTAGGGAGGATGGTGTCATTTCATCTTTTAAATCCAAATGGTTTAGGTGGACACCGACATGGAGATGCAGAAAGACATTAAATACCAGTTGTTGAGAACGGTGGAGACAGGACAACGACCCACAAGTAGTGGTCCACACCATCGGGTCTGTGAAGGTCTTCGGCACGAGTTGTTGGTTCACTACTAGTTGGATAGAGGAAGTGAGGTCATGCCACACATTGTGCGCACAAGGCTTCACTTGGTAGTCTAAGTGCAGCGAAATCGGGGCAATGACCCACAAATGACCACACGCATAAGAATACCCACACAAAAATTTCTTCACTTATTGGTTTTAAAAAAAACATTAGGGGACAAAGCAAGTATTGGGGTGCGAGGAGTGAAAGGAAGAAGGTCCTTGATCATGCAAAATGGAAAACACAAGGCAGCGACAACCCGCGTTAGATGGTCTGCGAGCACAAACTTGATTGCTTCGTTCTTTAGGCTCAAACAGAGGTGGCAAATGCAGGGTCTGCAAGGTAGATGGACAGGTAGGCTAGGCCGTTGAGAATGGCAAACATGGGATGGAAACCCATGGATGGAAGTCTATAGTGGGCAACCCACAGGGGTCAAAACTTAGGCATTTTTTTGGGCCTAGAGAGTTACACGAAAGTCACCAGCGCGGGGCCCGCTTAACAGGAGGAAACCAGAGCTTCGTCATTTTGGGGAATGACTATTAAGCAACATCAGAATGATGGTAGAAGCCGGAATTGGATGGTTTGCAAGGAGATTTATGTGTGGAGCTTGGTCAGCAGACACGTATGTCATAGGATCCGCAAGGCAGGTGACCGACGTTGGCTAGCCGTTTGGGATGGCGAAACATAGGGAGAAATCTGCAGGCAGAACCTTGCACTCACAGACCCGCGAGGTTGAAAGATAGCACCCAACTTGTGATTTTCACTTAAGTTCAAAACATGACGGTTAAGAGGTGGTGTCTTCTTACATGAGCGGGCCCGAGGAGGATGATGACTGATCATTTGGAGTTTATTGTTAGTGGGTTTGACAGTGGCGACAAATGTCTTGTAGGCTGCAAGGGCTCGATTTCCTTGGTTCAAGAATGACGTTGGAGGGTGGAAGTTTTGCATAGGTTTCTGGGGTAGATTTCAAAAATATTTCAATTTTTAACTTATGGGTTTTGTTTGCCATGTGGTTTTCTTTCTAGTTTTTAGGTTCTTTAGTTTATCATTTTAACAACTTTATAGGAATGAAGGAAAAACTGTGAAACTAGCAGCGGAAGAGACCCTACTTGGTGGACCCGCAAGAATTCAATGAAGACAATGAAGGTTACAAGGCACGAGTGACAACGAGATCCCGCGGGCACGAAGGTGGTTGATGACTAGAGGCTCTAACGAGTTTTCAGAAAGTCTGATAGTGAAATTGACCTGTCAAAGTTTCCTATTTATAGACCATTCAGTATTAAATGTATGAAATAAATGTTGGTATGGTGGTGGACGGGGTTGGTGGACATGCAATTCAAAAGAGCCTGTGGCGGGAATAGCGAGGTCCGCAAGGTGGACAACATCCAAGCATTTGTCGTTTGGCAGGTCAGCACAGAGAACGACAACAGAGGCCACGGGTTTCGTAGGGAGGGAAAACGTGCCAGCTTCACCTTCATAGGGACGATGAAGAAAAGATGAAGTTTCACATGGAGTGGCCCGCAGGCATGGACCTATAGGGCATGGAGGACGACAATTTCAAAATTTGAAGGAAAACTGCCATGGGAACTCTGCAAAGGCTAAAGACTTGAAAATTCTGAGAGCGGTGAAAGTTTTTCAACTCAAGATGATACCTTTAAGACTCCTTGACCACTTAGGACTCAAAATACGGGGCACACAAAATGAGGCGAAGGAAAAAGTGACCTAACAAAGAAAAAAGAGAGGGTCCCCATTCCGAATGGGGCGTGTGTGCTAGGAGCACAATAGGTATTCCCCCCTTAAAAATAATCATATGGAATCAACAATGACTTCAAGGAGCACAAGATAGAGAAATGCACAATTCTTTATTATTTTCTTTAATAAAACATGCTAAAAATTTGCAAGTAGAAAGTACAAGGGTCATATTGAACTCTTTCTATAGAAACATGGCTTATAATACAATAAAAAAATTAGACATGCAAGTTTGGAAATGAAAAAAATGGTGACCTATATAGCAACAACAACTACAACTAAAGATAGAAATATTCACCATTATGTTAAAAGCTACAAGTTTACCAATTTTTTTCTATCTTGAATGATCTCTATTTCCATTTTATGATGAGTTAATGTAAATCTCTTCATGTAATAGAAGTGTAACTCCCATTTGAGTGCCATGTGAATCCATTTGTCCCTTTTTACAAAACAAGAAAACTTTTAAATTTTAAAATTGAAACATTAAGAACAAATTTACTGAGCCATAACTTTTGATTCAAGAACTTGATTGAACCTATTTTTTAAATTGAAGAGGTCATAGTGCTCTATGCCATAACTTTCCCTAATCAAGAATTGATTAAACAATCATCAAGGTCTCATTTGATCACTAAAAGGTACACAATTCAAGTTGAATATTTTATTATAAGATTTTGGAACCTCGAAATGTTAATATCTCACTATTTCTAGGTGATCTTTGGTTAATATTTTAACCATATGTTATTTTCATAATTTTGAAGCTATGGGTATATTTATATGTCCAAATGTGCTCAAATGAAAAATTTATAAAAATAGTAGGTTGCTACAGAGGCATACAAAACCAAACTTAAAACAACATTAATTTTTTTGGGTGATGCAAGATTGCTCTTACACCTCTAGATGCTCCTACACAAATAAATTGCTCTCAATATTTTGAAGTTGTCATTAAAAAATTATGCACTTTCTCCATTGTTGTGAAGTTTCTAATTAGCATTCTCTGAATGTTAAGACTCTCATTTTGTGTGTATTGTATTCATGGAGATTTTGGTAGCATCTAAAAAAATAGCATAGTCCCTTCTTAGCTACTACATGTTTTGGAGGTGATATTATTCATTTTATTTTATCACATCTCTTCTTATTATTCTATTACTTTCTTTTTTGTATCTTGAGTGTTATTAATATTTAGGATTGTATTTACATATCATAATATAGATTTTACTATTCTCTCATTTTCTAGTTTGTAAAATTCTTGCAGTTGTCACTTTTATTTTCAAATATTATCAAAAAATTAGGTTGCTCTTGGGGTAAAAATACCAAAATAGGGATTTGACCAAAAGATGTATCCCCAAACAACAACAAAAATATTTCCTTTTCTTTTGTTGTATTGTAAATTTCCCAAAACAAAACACTTCATCTTCCTTTGCATTTCATGATATCTTTTTTTTCTCTCTTTTTTTTTTATCATTTTCTTAATTTAATTCAATAAATTAGTTTATTTTATCATGATCATATTTCTATTAATTTTTGAAAAAATTTGCTCTTCTCTTAGAATTTTTTTCTAGTATGTGTAAGTGATATTTTTTGTCCAAACCCACGCTCTAATTTTTCTATTTTTATGGGATATCAGGGCATCCCCCTATCATCTACATAAAGTACTAGCATCCAATACAATAAGCTTAATATTTTCAATCCAAGTTCCTTTTCTCTAGTATTTTTCATTTCTATCTATAATTTGTTATTTATAATTATCATTTTTCTATTAATAGCACTACTTTCCTTTTTTAAGTGTTTTATCTTCATTTACTAAGAAAATATTTATTTAGAGTTAAGACACTAAAAGGGTTAATTTAATAATATTAGTATATTAGTTTCAAATAGAAACTTAAGTTAGTTGACCATAATGTAGAGCAACTGAAATCACTTAGTAACATAAGTAACTCTCTTTTTCTAAGTCAAATTTTGATCTCTACAAATAGTAACATATAAATTTGACATTGCATATTCTTTATGCTTATGTTATATTTTGTGAGTTGTTCAAACTATAATAATATTTTAGATCTATTTTTCTATCTACAAAAATGATGAATTTTGATGCAAATAATTGATCTCAACTTTATGATTTAGATCTTGAGCTTAAACTCCTAGTTGTAGAAAATATCAGTAAAAGATATGAATACAAAATAAAAATGTCTAATCATTGATGCACTAAATTTTTTAAATTTTTATGGTGTATAGATTTAATAAATTTCATAAGAATTAAAAACCTCTAATTATGTCTCTAAATGGTAGAATTATTGAAAATTCAAATAAAATTCATTTACATAAAGATTTAATAAATTTATCAACAATGCCAAACTATTTAATTATTTATTCACTACAAGGAAAAACCCTTTAATATTTGAACATTTTTAAATTCATAATTCATCCATTCTTTCACTCATTTTTCCATTTCAATATTTTTCCTTATATTTTTTAATTTCTTTATTTGATTTATTTTACTTTTATAGTTTTATTTATATTCATATGTGTTATATTCTTATTTTTTATGTTAGTTATGGATTGGTTTTTATGTTTTTTTTATAAAAGGTAAAATTGATGGTTTTTAAAGGATCCAAACTCCTATACAACTATAAATGGGTCCAAAAGACATACAAGAACTTTCCTTAGAGAAGAAAAATAAGATAAAGTTATTGTAACACGACAAGCCAACAACTTGACAAGGAAAAGAAACCAAAATCCTACTCTATCATGGACTTTAACTTTGGTAATCGACAAAACTTTGACCTAGGTATAAGATGTAAAAATGTATTTAGGTCAATCTTTATTCCTTCTCTAAAGAATAGTCCATGAAATAATAAGAGCCTCATATGTAATGTAGGGTTAAAGAGGGGGAACCTCATCCTATCTCTACCAAATTGAGCATTGGATGAAAATAAAAGGATTACAGTGGCCTAAGTGGAGAAGTAATGCCTTGACAAGATGTAGGTAATTATAAAAATAAGTAGGAATCCTAACCCTAATAGGTGTAGAAACAAGAGAATCATTTGATGCATGAGGCCCGTATAGTCAACCATTTCAAGAGTAACCTAATTAATCCCAAAGGAGGGATACCTATCAAGAATATATGGTTTAAAAAATAGCGTTGTTAGTAGTTAATGGTGGCACGATAGGAGTATGCATGTCAAAAATGTCAAATTTTATTTGATAAGTTGTATTTTATTTTAAAAATATATTGATCATGTAATGTTTCTAAACATAAATTTATCCACTCATGATATGGGGCTATGTGATACTACTTTAGAAAATTTCTCTGAACAATGGGGGAATGGGGATGCTTTATAACCTAGGTCATAGAACACCACTATTCTCCAATTGTCATTCAAGTATGCCCTAGGATCCCAAATTGGATTGACTATTAACACAAAGGTGAGTCAATTCTCAACAAGGGAGACCTAGGAGGGCTTTATTTAAGCTTCAAGAGGTTCACCATCAAGAAAAATCTTGGAAAAGACAACTTAACATTTAACTCACAAAACCTAGAATCACAAGTCAAATGATGAGTGAAAATGATAAAATTAAGCAACAACAAGTTCTAGGATATGTGTACCTAGGAAGTATGGAAATGTAATGAGGATTCAGAAAATGTAAAGCTGTTGTCAAAATATGCTAGGGAGGACTAAGATGTCCTTACTATTATCTTAGTCCCACTGCTATTTTTTGGGGGAAATGCACAATCTTCGAATGTCAGAATAGAATTTGAAGGAATCTTTGCAAAATACCCTCGAGAGGACTAAGATGCCCTTACTGCCAACTTAGTCCCGATATGAATTTATGAAATATTTGAATGTGATCCCCAGGCTCAATGTTTTCACTTCCTTCTTATTAGATCCTAGGTCTTGAAGCTTCTAGAGCTGGCCTATAGGTGAGTTTCTCTGAACATGACAACTTTGCAACTTTTTACTTCAAATGATCTTCAAGTCTTCAACCTAAATCTACAAACACAAACATGCAAGAGAGGAAAAAAATATTGCTTGTTAGTAATTGGGGGTTTTCCTTGGTCAAACCCCTTGTTGGTAATTAAACTGTTGAATGAAATAGAATAATGAAGGGAAATGATGAATGAACAAAGTGCTATGTTGCAACTCACCAAACCCATGTTATGAAATCAACAAACTTGGGTGAAATGGCTAGCTTGAATGCTTGATAGATGTTGGCTTGAATTTCTTACTTGAATCAAAACCCTACATCACAAATTTTAGCTCAAAAATACACATGATGCAAAGAATATCCTTGATATGATGCTTGAATCTAGATGAACTACTCTTGAATTCTCTAACAAAAGTCTTGATTAGAAATGAATGAAAGAACCTTGTATTTATACTTATCTATGCTTAATATCCTGAAATTACACCACACCAAGCCGACATATGAGTTCATTAATTAATGGAGAATAAATCCCACCAAGATTTGAAATTAAGTCCTGAAAATAACCTAAGGGGAACTAAGACGCCCTAGGTGGCATCTTAGTCCCAACGTATGAAACTCAGGGCACAAACTCCAAAAAGGGGCCCATTTAAGGTGCCTTTGAGAAGAGGGTCCCAATACCTTTGGAAAAAAAAAATGTACGATGTGGCATCTTAGTCTCGGTCCAAAAATCAGGGGAACACAACCAAAATCATTAAATTATCATTTCTCCTTTAATGTTTGTTAGGATTAGCCATAAAAAAGATATAATTTATTAGGCTTGTGGATGCAAAATAGGACCAATTAGGACATAACTAGGGATAAATAAAGCAAGGTGGGCCCAAACAAGTGTGAAAATGCAAGGGTATGCATTTTCCTACACTACATTCTCAAAATAACAAATAATAAAACATACTAAAAAATAATTTATAATAAATATTTAAGTTTATGAAAAATAACATTTAAAATTTATCTTTTGTCTAAATTCAATTTACTGTTTAATTTTAATTTTAATAGAATAAAGAGATCTTAGGGATCTCAATATAAGGATGGAGTTCAAATGGAGGAATATTTTAGGGGAATATTCCCCTGTAAGTGGGAGGGTGAGAGAAATTAGCCATTTAGATAATTAAAACAATGTTTTAATTGTGCAAGATGGATGAAATTAAGACTATCATTAAATAATTAACTTATTTAATGAAAGGGGGGTTTAATGACATTTAACTAAATAATAAAGAATATTTAATTAAATGAGAAGACATAGGAAATTTAATTAAATAATTCACATTACCTAATTAAATAAGATTAAAATTAGCATGAAAGGGGATGAATTAGCCAAATAATATTGATCATTTGATTGGAGAAAATGATGAATTTAGTTAAATAATGAATATTATTTAATTAAATGGTCGAAAAAGAGGTGGTTTGGGATGAAATAGTGGTAGTAATCAAATTCAAATGTGTACTATCTATTAGGATAATTGTAAGTGTCTACAATTGGAATTAATTATTTTTAGGTTTCCCCTTCAAAAAATGTAATTTATTAGGCTTGTAAATGAATAATAGGGATTATTAAGGCATAATTAAGCTCATTTTAATTAAGAGGGCCTAAACAAGTGTGAAAATGTAAAGGGATACATTTTACAACTTTAAATTGAGGCATAATTAAGTCCATTTTTATTAGGAGGGCCCAAACAAGTGTAAAAATGTAAAGGGATACATTTTTCTACACTACATTTAGCCCTCACTTTAGTGAGAGGATGACCTTGCATCAAGCTCACACTAAAGTATAAAATCAAGAGAGTTCTAGTTGTACAATCATTGGAAGTATAAAATGACAGAGATCAAGGAGGATGATCAAGCCCCCAAGATCTAAGATGTCATGGCAACACCAAAAAATGCACAAGGAGAAACATGCCTATGTTAAACATATATATGTATGTAGCAATGTGTGGACATTGAAAAAGTAATCATTATAATTTTTCTATCTCATTTGGGCCCTCCTTATTATTTTGGCTTAATTTTTCCTTGATCTAATGTTGTAATGTGGATAACACATTCACATTAGGTCTTGGGTCCTTGTAAACTAAAAAAAATACATGTCTTGTAAAGCTATTGTAGTGTTTTACAAATCACTTTCACACTTTTCTAGAATTTTATCAAGCATTTAAGTCTCATGGACCTATATGTCCCTTAATTTAGTGTTGTAAAATGTATTTAATTGTATTCTCACATTAATCTAGAAGGCTTGTAAATTAAACCTAGTTTTAATCTAGTGTTGTAATGTGATTTGCACATTCACATTGGATCTTGTTCCATTCTAGGCTATGTGGACCTCATTTTAATGTTGTAAAGTGTATTTAATCACACTTTCACATTGAACTATGTGTCCCTAGACCTAACCACCATTTAGATCATCATTAATAGGCCCCTAGGCCCCTTATTTTTGCATCCTAAGGCATATTTTGACTAATATCATGATAAAAACACTTTAAAACCCCAAAATATTGAAGACCCATCTCAAAAAAATCAAGGTGGGACTCATTCACCACCTTGGGAAAATGATTCCCCTTAGGTGGGACCCATTCACCAAGGGTGTCGAATGAGTTCCTTTAAGGGACTTTTTCAAAATTGAGCGAGAAAATTGCAATTCTAGTTTGAATTTTGATTAATGTCAACCTTAGGGATCAAACTAACAGTAAATTGAGTGGAATTCCTATATAAAAAAGCTCTTAGATCCTCATTTCATCCATCCATCATCCATTCATTCCATCAAGTCAAGAGTTAGGCATTTTAAGTCCTCATAAGGTCATCAAGATAACTTTCATGATCATTTCTAAAGCATTCAAGAGAAATATTCTTCATCAATTGTTGCATATATTCAAGATCCATCATCATTGAAACATTCTAAATGCATTATTTCATATTCATGCTTCATTATTTTACTTCATCATTTTGGATTTAATTACCTAAAAGGGGTTTGACCAAGGCAAACCCCTATTCCCTAATAATCAATATTTTATCTCTTTCTTTGTGTGGTTGAAGATCTAAGTGCTTTGAAGGCTTGGATATGATTGAAGAATAGGTTTCAAAATTGGTGGAGCCATATCCCCCTTGGAAATGTTAAAATATTCACAAAAAGTCACTTATAGCCTTAGAAATCAGGGTTTCGGATCCAGACACTTGGAGGTACAGATTGAGCAAACCAAGAGCTACAAACTCCACTTTTGAGTTTCCAAAAAAGTCAAAGTGGACTCATTCACCATTAGTGGCGAATGAGTCCCACTATACCTATTTTTTAGATATTTTTGTGAATTTGGATACCCATTTGGCTAAAATAGGCTTCGGTGCAGGTTTCCAGATATGGGATTGATTCACCTAGAATGGTAAATGAGTTCCACCAAGTTTAAAAATCAACATTTTCAGGATTTCAGAGCTCCATTTCATCTACAACAAGATTCCAGGTGAACACTTCCATTTTTTGAGCTTTTTGTTTTGTTTCATGGTCATTTCTAGGTCATTTAGAATTAGTTTGCATATCACACTGTGATTTAAAACACTTTATGTTTTCCACACTTGGTGGTGAACCCCCTTTCATTTCTCATTCAACTCCAAGGATATCTTATAGTCAGATCTCTCACATCCTTCATTAGGTTGTGATCTCTAAGGTATTCTTGAATGTGAACGTTGTGAAATCAAATCCCTCTCCTTCTATCCATTTTGTGAACAAGGAAGTGAAGCATCCATTTTCAGTCTCCACATTTTGGTGAACTCGATATTTGAACATCATAATTTTGATTTGGAGTCCATCATCATCCTAGATCTATATTTCATTAACTTTGCATTAGGATTTGAATTAGTTAATTTTCATCTAGGGTTTCTAAATTTTTGCATTAGTGAAAGTGCATATAGGTTACATTTTTGCATCCCAAATGATTGAAAATCATCAAAACATTGTATTTTCATTTAGGATACACATAATACAAACTAAAAAGCATAAAAATCAGTTGAAAATTCTTGAAGATTTTAGAAAACATCCCTACGAGGACTCATTCGCCACCTTGGGAGAATCAGTCACAATGCACCCCTAAAACTGCCTTTTACAACACTGAAAACCTTGTTTTTGCATTCTATTTGCTGCCATTAACTATCTATATCAGTTGGTTGAGTTTTTGTTACATGAATTTCATTAGATCTAGCTTAAATTAGCTCATTTCATGCATTGCTCAATTTCAAATTTGCATTTACAACATTTCATGTTTTAGGTTTTTGCATCATGTAATCAACAAATTACCTTATTTCACATCTAGAAATTTCATCTAAACATCTTGCTTTAGGTGATTGCATTGCACTTTATTTACTTTTTCATGATAACATGTTTTCTTTCAAGAGATGTGGCTTTGATATGGTTAAAAATGGATTGCATAAGTATAACATCCCCTCTTATGAGTTCAATTTAGATTACAACAATGAGGTCATTAAGAAACATGTTAATCATCAAACCATTCACACAATCCTTAATATTGCATTACCCATTGGTGAGGATGGTAGTGTTGACAATCATAACAATCATACTTGTTCTTCACCCGATACCTCTCCTATTAGTGACAAAGGTATCTTGGTGAAAGAAGATACAAGAATTGAGGGTCTTAATTGTCCCTCCCCTTGTTCCCCTTTGGAAGATATTGGAAAAAAAGAAGATGAGATTATAGAAACATTTCTAAACATCACTTTGCCTAACCTCCATTCATCCCTTGCTTGTGAAGATGTTTTAGCAAAAGAAGATTATATCTTAAATAGCCATGACAATAAAAATTCTCCTTCTCCTAATATCCCTCCTTGATGCAAAGTGGATAGGTTGGTGTTAGAAGATGCACCTATTGAGAGTCATGAGAATCTTGTCTCTCCCTTCCCTAATGCTCCTACCATTTGGGAAGATCTATTTGGTAAGATTGCAAATCATAGTATTCCTTCTCTTGATGCTTCCCCTACTTGTGATGAAGCTACTATACAAAATTTAAACATGGATGAACATATTACAAGCTCTCCTACTAGGGTAGATAATATGGACCAAGAGAATGAGACCTTAGAGAAAAATGGCAATGAAATAGAGTCTTCCCCTAATCTCCCCACTATCGATAAACAAGAAAATCCAACCATTGATAACTCCCTTATTTGTGATGAAGTCATTTTAGAAGAACTAACCTCTAAATATCATGAAAATCCAGTTTTTCATTCTCCTAAAATCTCTCCTTCTAGGGAGGATATCATGGTGCAACAAAAGGAAAGCATTAACAATAATAATATGATGCCCTTAGATGAAGATGATGAAATAAAATTAGACTCTCCTTCACTAAGGGACACTAATATTATTCAACATCAAATCATCCTTTACCCCCCATCACACAAACCTCTAACTCAAAACAAAACTGAATTCACCCTCTACCCACCTAAGAATAATGTGTTGCAGCAGCCAAGTCATAATACCGTTGCTCATACATAGAAAACTAGAAACAATCTGAAACCACAACAACCAACCCAAATACCCTTACCTTTTCCTAATCCCATATTGCATAGTGCTCCTCATTTTCCTTCACATAGTGGGAAAAAGTATGATATTGTTGAACAACTTAAGATACTCCCCCCTTTGGAAGTGCAAGAACAAAATGATGCTTTCATAATCATAGCTCAATACAATAGGATAGGGATAAAGTGAACCCTTGTTAAAAATGGCTCAACCCTTAATGTGTGTAGCATAAACCTCTTAGATAGGCTTCGTGTGGATAAATCACAAATTCAAATTGACTCTTTGTCTATTAAGGGATTTGACAATATAGGAAAATAACCACTTGGTGTGATCACTTTTCCTATTACAGTTGGAAAGGCCACATTAGAGACACCAATCCATGTTATGACTCATGATCTCTCATATAATCTTCTCTTAGGTAGATCATGGATTTATGCAATGAATGGGGTTCCTTCTACTCTTCATCATAAAATGAAATACATTTACAACAACAAAGTGTACACACTCGAAGAAAACCCTAACCCAAAAAGTTGTTTAAACATTGAGAAAAATAAAGAAAATCCTTTAGCAACATTAACACCAACCACACAAGTAGACCCTATGCAACAAAAATGCAAAGAACAACATATTGAAAAAATAATGAAGCTATTGGACGATCATTCGAGTTCCTTGGATTTCACACCTAGCTTTGATGGGAAACCAAAGATCATAATAAAGAATCATGAAAAAGAAAAATTATTAATGTCAACATGAAACTCATAAGACCCTTTGAAAGAATCCACCTCAACCACTTTAGAACACAAGACAAAAAATTACACAACAACCTTTGATGAAGTTGATTATGAACAACCACTAGATCCAAAAGCAATGAAAAAGAATTATGGAAAAGGTTATGAACTTATGAAACAACTTGGGTATAGTGGAAAAGGATGTGGTGCTAGAGAGAAAGGTATCTGCAACACTATAGAGCCTAACATGCAAGATACAACTCATGGTCTTGGTTATTGTCCTTTGTTAGAAATAAACAAGCCTTCACTTAACATCAACACTATTACAAATGATTCTTTGAAAGAAACGCAAGAGACAAAGAAATATTCACTTAATGTCAATTTCATCTTGCAAAACACTAAGGATTTGAATTCATTAGATTTTACAACTTCCTGTAAAGGAGAGAAAAAAATCTCACAATCTAAGGAGTCTTGCATAAGAATGACATCTTGTACTAAGCAAGAAATATCTTTGACACAAACTACATGAACACCTTCTATCGTTGATCAAGAGGGTATCTTGTTGAGACTCCTCCAAGATCATTTGATATCTCTCCCTCCAAGAACATGAAAGAAGTTATAATATAAACATTCATTTTGCACATATCATAGAGTTCAAGATCATGATACTAATGAATGTAAGGCTTTCAGTGATAAAATTCAACATCTTAAGGAGTGTAGTACTCTTTCTTTCATTGAAGTACCTAATTCCTCTGATTGATACTTGTTTCTATCATGTTTCTCATCAATCATTTTGGCTCACCCTTGTCCCACACTAAGTGGGGGCAAGAGATTAGGCAGCCTTGTCCTCGTATGTCACCTATAGTTGTCTCTTTTGGGTATTTTATCACCTTTCATGAACATATAAGAGCAAGCTTGGGATGTGGCTGGCATGCCTTAAGTTGGCTTGCATGTTACATACTACATTTTTCATGATGTAGCTTATCGAAAACATATGACTTGGCATAGGGATTTCTGGATAAGCTCTCACATCTTCTTCTACTTTAAAGAAATTGCTCACATCAATGTTGTTAGCAACCACTTTAAAGTGGGGGAATACGTCGAAACTCATCATGTTTCATTGTGTGATTCTCTTTCTTCTTATGATGCATCCTTTTCTTGGTGGTGTCATTGGGCTTTATTTCCTCCAAGATCATGATATTTCTTTGACTTGTCCTCTCTTGGAAACATTAAGCATGATGTTACCTAAGAAGAGACCTTGCATGAACTAAGCAAAATCCCTTTGAACATTCCTTACACTCATTTACAATGTCTATGAGTTTCAAGCATATGAAGTCTTGCTTGCCTCATGGAGCTATAAGATCATTTGTGTGGCACCTTATTAAAGTTATCAAGAGGTATAACTTTGGTATGGTTTGAGCGGGAAGCCCAATTTGAGGCATGACTTTCCCCATAGCCACTTGTGTGTGTCTGAGTGAATACCATCTATGAGTGTATGTTTCTCACCTTTTAGGACTTCTCACTTGGCGAACAACCAAGAGTTTCATTGCCTAAGAGTTAGTATGCATTTTTGGGAAAACATCCTAAATCTAATCCATGTTGTGTAGGGAAAATGGTCGAATCTTGATCCACCTTTTTATTTTTTCTCGTTTGTACTTCTCTTCCTTCCAATTATTGTCCTTGTATAATCACGTATCTCATTTTGTTGCATATCATTCACCTTGTAAGTGTCCTCTTTTTCTTATGTTGGTTTGATGTAGGATCTTGGATCCTAGGGGATTGACCACCTCCTTCATCTTTGTCATCCCAAACCATCTGCATTGGTATGATTGGACCCCTCTTGAATGTCTACTTTAGTGTGAGTTTGAAGCAGGTTCATCCTCTCACTAAAGTGGGGACTAAATATGGACACTAAAAAAATAACCCTCCTACTTTTTCTATTTCGTTTGGGCCCTCCTTGTGATTTTGGCTTAATTTTTCCTTGATTTAATGTTGTAATGTGGATAACACATTCACATTAGGTCTTGGGCCATTGTAAACTAAATAAAATACATGTCTTGTAAAGGTGTTGTAAATCACTTTCACATTTTTCTAGAATTTTATTAAGAATTTAAGTCTCATGGATCTATCTTTCCCTTAATTCAATGTTGTAAAATGCATTTAATTGTATTCTCACATTAATCTAGAAGGCTTGTAAATTAAACTTGGTTTTAATCTAGTGTTGTCATGTGTTTTACACATTCAGATTGGTTCTTGTGCCTTTCTAGGCTATGTGGACCTCATTTTAATGTTGTAAAGTGTATTTAATCACACTTTCACATTGAAATTTGTGTCCCTAGCCCTAATCACCCTTTATATCATCATTAATAGGCCCCTAGGCCCCTTATTTTTGCATCCTAAGGCATATTTTGACTAATATCATGATAAAAACACTTTAAAACCCGAAAATCTTGAAGACCCACCTCAAAAACCTCAAGGTGTGACTCATTCACCACCTTGGGGAAATTAGTCTCCTTAGTTGCCAGGACCCATTCCCCAAGTGTGGCGAATGAGTGCCTTTTGGGGACTTTTTTCAAAATTGAGTGGGAAAATTGTAATTCTAGTTTGAATTTTGATGAATGTCGGCCTTAGGGATCAAAATAATGATCAATTGAGTGGCTTCCCTATATAAGAGAGCTCTGAAATCCTCATTTCATCCATCCATCATCCATTCATTCCATCAAGTCAAGAGTTAGGCATTTCAAGTCTTCACAAGGTCATCAAGATAGCTTTCAAGATCATTTCTAAGGAATTCAAGAGAAAGATTCTTCATCAATTGCTATAGCAATTCAAGATCCATCATCATGAAAATGTTCTAAATGAATTATTTCATATTCATGCTTCATTATTTTACTTCATCATTTTGGTTTAATTACCTAAAAGGGATTTGACCAAGGAAAACCCCTATTCCCTAACAATTAACATTTTCTCTCTTTGTTTATGTGATTGCAGATCTAAGTGCTTTGAAGGCTTGGAGATGATTGAAGAATAGGTTTCAAAATTGTTGGAGTCACCTCCCCCTTGGCAAGGTCCAAATCTTCTAAAAAATTCACTTACAACCCTGAAAATCAGGGTTTTAGATTTAGATACTTGAAGGTACAAATTGATCAGATCGAGAGCTACATATTCCACTTCTGAGTTTCCAAAAAATTCAAAGTGTACTCATTCGCCATTACTAGAAAATAAGTCCCACTGTACCCTTTTTTTAGAGTTTTTTTTTTTATTTGGATACCCATTTGGCTAAAACAGGCTTTGATGCAGTTTTCTAGATTTGGGACTGATTCACCTAGAATGGCGAATGAGTCCCACCAGGTTTAAAAATAAATATTTTCAAGATTTCAGAGCTCCATTTCATCTCCAACAAGATTCCATGTGAACACTTCTAGTTTTTTCACTTTTGGTTTTGTTTCATGGTCATTTTGAGGTCATTTAGAATTAGTTTTCATATCACATTGTGATTTCAAACATTTTATGTTTTCTAAGTTTACACTTGTTGGTGAACCCCCTTTCTTGTCTCATTCATCTCCAAGGATATCTTATAGTGAGATCTCTCACATCCTTCATTGGGTTCAGATGTCTAATGTATTCTTGAATGTGAACATTGTGAAATTAGATCCCTCTCCTTGTATCCATTTTGTGGACAAGAAAATGAAGCATCCATTTTCGATATCCACACAATGACAAGATATTCAATCATACAATGCCAAAAACTAAAAGAAAGAAAAGAAAAATGAAAATGGGTGGATCAAGCCTTAGTTTTTTTTCCAACCTGATGTGGATCAAGAATTATCTGAAAATGTTTACAAGTGGAACTTGTTACATCCACTATGCAAACAACAATGCATGCTCACATGGGCTAGTGAAATTCGTTGTCCACTAGGTGAGCCCCCAAAAGTATCTAATTGATAAAGTCATGCCATGTCTATAGGCTCTCACCGTACGATGATAAATTCATGCTAGGTCTGCAGGCTCTCATTGTATTAACAATACCAAAGGTATACCTCCTAGATATAAATTTTATAAGGCACCGCAAAAATATGAAATTCGAGCTTCATAAGGTTAGCAAGCCACATTATGCTAAACACTTATGAAAAAAATGTGAATAGGATAAGAAATATTCAAAGGGGTTTTTCTTAGTTCATGGAAGGTATCCTCTTAGGGAACATAGTGCCTAATTTTTCCAAGAGAGGACAAGTCTTGGATAAAAGATTCAAAACTTAGGGAAAGTAATGCATAGTATCACCACTAAGAGGAAAATTGTATGCCAAGAAAGTCACACTCTTGGAGGGCATCAAACCCAATGACACCACCAAGAAGAAGACATGTCAGAATAAATAACAAGACCACACTATGAAACATAAGGAATGTAAAAAAAAATCCAAAATGATAATGCCAGTGTATGCCCCCACTTTAAAAAAATTGCTAACACCATGTTGTGAGAAATTACTTTAAAGTAGCAAATGATAAATGCTAAATAAGACATGAGAGCTTACCTAGAAATCCCTATGTCAGACATATGTTTCCAAATGAAGATACATCATGAAAAGGGGTTTCCCCCAAATTAAATACCAAAATCACACAAGGGATCCATGGATTTGGGGTCAATGTATTTCTTTTCTACAATGATATTACATATCTTAGAAATTTCATCACTCTCCAAATACTTGTAGAACTGGAAGAATGACACATAGAATGTGAAAACAATGAAAATATTTTGGGTCAACATGGAAGAGACCTAAATTTCTTGACACCTTGTATCATCCCCTAAAGGAAAACACAAGAAAAAAGAAAGGATAAAGGTTTACAACATATAGAAGAATATAGATACATATAGAGGAATAAACATGACGACATTGCAAATAAAAAAATATGGGGGATCATATAATGAACATCCAATTACAAAAAGAACATGAAAAGAAAGAAAAGGAAAAGACTATTAAGGAACATGTGAGTCAACCTATAGCAGGTCATTCACATCCCAATCTTGTTCATAATATGCAAAATGCGAGCAACTAGCCAAAGGAGAATGACACACACCATACTAGGACAAGGATATATAACTCCTTGCACCCACTAAGTGTAGGAAAAGGATGAGAGGAGATAAATGGTGAGAGTGAGCTCCTTTCAATATAAAATGATTTACAATCAATGTAAAACATGCCATAGTGAGTATAATACGATCCTACAACTATCACATTGCAAGGATCAAAGTGCATGTAATTTCTATCCAATTATGTTGTCATAAGAAATTTCAATGGGAATAGAATCACTCAATATCATCTTTAATGATTGATGTACTCATTAGTAATATTCCCAAGAGTTCTATGATTTACACAATAATTCATGTTCTTACTCTTTTTGCTTCTACTGGGAGGTGGTAGTTTAATCCATCCTAGATGAAGAAGGTGTTCCATTTGTCATTCAATTTTTGTTTTAGTATGCAAGAATGGAAATTATTTGACTTTATAGGGTTTGGATTTCTTAGTTTTTTGAGGAGCTTTTTGAGGTGGATTCAAAGGAGGAACTAAGATGGTCCTATCATCCTTATGAGGGATTAGTTGATCATTATGAAAAATGGCAATTGTTTCATTAGAAGATGTGGAGGGAGGAGGGCCTTCATATCTTAATCCTTCAGTATCATCAATTGGGATTTGTTATAACAAATTATGAATCTAATAATAATTTTTGTGTCACATCCTTGTTTAGCTAAAATCTTAAAGTCATGGCCATAAGTCTCTTCTAGGTTGATGGTTTTATTGGTCATGACTTTGTTAATGTAGGATAGATGAGTATGCACTTGGTTAGAGAGACTAGTTTCACTCATGGTTGGAGGTTTAGGCTTGGTTTTTCATTCAATCTTAGGATATAAAAGACCAAACATCTCTAGTGGTGTAATAGTAGGAGGTGTTGGTTGGTGTATGAAAGGGTAAAATGATACATCGTTCTCAAAGTTTTCAAGGAAATTATGTATAAAATTATGCATGCTTTCATCATATTCACTTAAGATGTCCACTTCATGAGGAAATTCATTAGGGGTTGGTTGAGAATGATTAGGTTCTATTGCATTAGGATCATTACCAAACACACAACTTGAGACATCAACTAAAGATGTTAAGGACTTCCATAGATTACCAATTAACATGTCCATTATGAAATGCAAAGAGATTATCAATTTTTTCAGATTTAAATAAAAATAATTTACTGATTATGCTATACAAAACCTAAAAATGATATCTTTTGGATGCAATTTTGAATCCAAACAATGTACTAAATTTGACAAATTAACCTTAATACGAACAATTTTAGAAAAGAAAAATTCTAGAAACTGAAACAACAAACTAAATGTAGCAACACAAATTGCAGAAATAGTGTGTTTGATGCTTAGAAATTCAGAGAAAGCCCAAATCGGGGACTCATGCAATGATATGTAAACACTATGCAAAATGGATGAGATTTTTGAATTTTCTAGATTTTAAAGGATGCAAAAATGCAAACCTAAAACCCTAAATCATATGCAAACTAAGGAAATAAAACAACCCTAAATGAGATGGAAATCAATGTAATGCAATGCAAATAAATGAAAATCCTAGATCTAGGGTTGAAATAGACTCCAATTTTTAGAATTTTGTTATACAATGTCAGGTTAACCAAAATGAAATATAGAAAAATAGGGTTTTCCAAAATGGAAAGGTAAGTAAGGATGATGAAAATATACCCTATCTTCCTACTTTCATTATTGTTGATTAATAGTTTTTTCACCTAACTCTATATCCTTACACCCTTGGAGGTGACAAATGTAACAACAACTGAATCAGTAATTATTATATTTTATACTGATTCTCTACTTATTTAAAAAGGTGGCAGCTACCTTCTTTAGATGTTCAATGAATAATTTTTTTTTAACTAAGATTGCTTTTAACTAGAAATCAAATGAAAGGTGATGCTTTTAACCTACAAGCTTTGAAAGGTTATTATACAACTTCAAATAATGAAAATCTAACTACCAGAAATATTGAAACTATATTAAAGCATCATATGCATCCATCACCATAAAATATTTATTCAAAGATAAACATCGCACAACAATGAAAATAATCACACATCTATTATCCCAATAATAGATACTCCAATATAAAATTAATCAGCATAAGCATTATAAATTTATACACCATAACACAAAGATCCTGCCTGCATGAATTTCACCATAGTCGTTCTATATATTGAAATAATAGAAGAACAATAAACTGAAGATAGCAGAGTTTTTCTAATGAGTAAAACAAAGTTCACTCAAAAAGATCCTATAGCCAAACATTATCCCCATATTTAAAGATTACAAACTATCCAAAAATGGTTTCTTGAATACAAAAGTTTCAAGAGCCAAATTAAAGAAAATAGCATAATAATTAAAACTAATCAACAACCTCCACATTGGTTCTTTTTCCTTCAACAAATTCCTCCTCTTATTGTTTTTGTAATGCCTCTCGAGCCTTTATATTTTCCTATATTCATGGTACTTTGTGACAACTGTAGTGATGCTTTTTCTCCCTGGGGTTGTGGTTATTTCCAATCTCATCCTCCATTTTGATAATGCACGATCAAACTTGGCAAGTGTCTCATAGATATCATCACTTTCAGACTTAAATACTTTTAAATAGATCTACATAGTGCTCAATTTTCTAATGAGTCAATAGTGGAAGTTTCAGGATGATCCACCTCTCTGAAATACACCTCTTTGTATTGCTTTGTTATGTCTATGATATCTAGGATTTTCTCATCAAATTCATTAGTGAGGTCCACTTTGAGAGCATTGAAATTTTTCTTTATTTTCACCATTATCTCAAAATATTTTTCTAATACTTTGTTGATTTCTTTGATATAATCCTCATAAATTGATAGCTTCCATTCCAAAGAATCAAGCCAATTGGGATCAATTTCTTTGGGATCATCCACTATCTTTTCCCCAACCAAAAAAATATGCTCCATGGAGCTCAACTCAACAATTTCTTTTGAAAGAACAAAAGTACTACTATGCTCTCTTTTAGTTTGTTGGAAATCAGTCACCAATTCTTTTCTTTTACCAAACACCTCAACAGAAAATTGCAGAAATTTAGAAATGAAAAAAAGACCATCATGATACAGTCCCTCAACCCATTCATTAGCAGTTTTAGAATATCCCAAATTTTTACTAACTTTTTGCACGGTATCAGAATTAATACCTTGGACATTTGAAGTGGAAGCTTCCTGGGGGGTTGGGGTCACAAATTATGAAATAAATATTTTCAGAGAAAGAATATTGGACTACAACTGAAGATTTTCTTTTCTCCGCTCCTTGGCTCTTTTGATCAATACATTAACAAAGTAATTGGCAGGCTAAACATCACCTTCTAAAGAAGAGGGCCCCATATAAATATGAGTCACTTTATAGTCTACCTCTATTGTTTCATTTTCTTTTAAATCCTTTGTAGGATCAACAATCTCTAGTAGTTGATGCCCAAAAGTGGTATCTATAATCATCTATGACATTCTTTTCACCTTCTTAGGTTTTGAGGAAATCTACAACAACATAAACACTGTATCCACTTTGACTATCATTGAGGGGATATTTTTCCTTTTCTTTTCAACTACCTTTAATCAACCATGCTAAAGAAGTAGCCACAAGCCCTATGTTCCTACTTTCAACATTTACATTCTCCACTCTCTCAACTGATTGAACAAAAATAGAAGAATCTCTTGGCGGGGAAGGAGTAATTTCAAAGAATGTGGGGAAAAGAGGTTCTTCAATTATTTGTTGGAAAATGCCTATGGAGTCAGTATAGACTAGCTTCTCTTAACTAACCTTCTTCATAGTAGTAGAAGGTAGTGTATTATCTTGTTCACAAACTGATTTCAATTTTTTCATGGCATCTTCTTGTCTCTCACCATCTCCTCTTGACTATGAGCTGGTGCTCGACAGTCTCACTATTTATTTTCCAGATGTTACACTCACACCGGAGGGTTGCACAATCCCTTGCTCTCTCCTCTGTGAAGATCTTAGATCTTAAGGGGAACCCACACTTTGGCGGCATTTTCCATTTAACCAATCAGAAGTCCTTAGAACAGGAGTAGACCAAACCATTAATTCTAAAATTTCATCTTCTGACCAGTCAATTCTATATGAAGGCTTAGCTGTAGATGCCTGGTATTTCGGGTCAATGATCAGTGAATCTTCTTGCACATCCTCCAGAATATTCTAAGAGATACCAAAGGTCTATATCTGTTTCCAAGTTAATCTCATAAAACCTCTCCTATACACTTCATTTTCATTTGAGCAATCTTCCCAAAAATATTCAATGTACGAGCGATGTTTGTAACTGTCGACTCCATAAAAATTTTGGTTGACATACCCTTTGCTATTAAAATGAGTTCTTACAGGAAGAGACTAAAATCCAAACTTGTTTAGTGTTTTCTCCACACCCCTAGCAATTATATTACTTTTGTAAGAGAACGAAGGCATGGACAAAGGAAACATATAACTCTTCTTCCCCATATTAAAGTATTTAACATTTACAACTGCCATTTCCTACAAACTTTGAGAAAAATCAAATAATCACCTAGATAACGAGGAAAATTTAATGGAGCTCTCTCAAAAACCCTAATTCTGAGGTAGGTAAATCTATTGAATTGAATGAAAAAGCTACCAAAATTCATCACCAGGGAAGCTACTTTGAGTGAAACTCTAAGCTCAAGGTTACCATCAGTTTTCCTCACAATTCCCATTAAAAATGCGTCATTTATGCCACAATAATTTCCCATTCCAACCTTCTTAGTAAGCTATGGAAAAATTCTATACACAGGCATTTCTATCGTTGGAGACCCTTGTGGTTCCAACCCATACCAAATAGCCTCCTGACTAGCTAAAATATAGACTAGGTACAAGCACATATGAAATGCAATAGTTTGCTTGAAATTGATTAATTACTCATTCAAATGATAACAAATAATTTTGGCCTAGTCAATGAATTTACTCTCATTACAAATTAACAGAATAAAGCAACACATCCAACACTAAAATGAGTCTGAGCATGCATTCTCATCTACACGATGCAATAAAGTAATAGCCTCTGAAATTTTATCTTTAAAATATATCCTTTTAAGTTTAGAATGCAACTGAGACTTACCTTTCTTTTCCTACTTCAACCAGTATCTTGCAATGGAGGTTCTACACCAATCTTCATTATTTTTGAAAAACTCATCACCCACAGCCATGGACATTACCTCCACAACTTCTCTTTCTGGAATGCTCAACGCACGGGAAACAACCTCAAGAGTGATTTTTGCAATAACAGACCCTTCCACTGCTCTTATTTCCCAAGTCTCATGGATGTAGCCTCTCACACACACAATTACCAATTCAACATTTTGTACAGCCTCAGGGAAACCTCTAGCATGTTCCAAACCACTCTGTAAAATCCTTTCCCCAAGAGGCGTCCTCTCATTTTGTTCCAAATGTA
>VDFB02353493.1:197314139-197418460 GCA_007258455.2 Sequoia sempervirens | reverse complement strand
AGTTGTCTCTTTTGGGTATTTTATCACCTTTCATGAACATATAAGAGCAAGCTTGGGATGTGGCTGGCATGCCTTAAGTTGGCTTGCATGTTACATACTACATTTTTCATGATGTAGCTTATCGAAAACATATGACTTGGCATAGGGATTTCTGGATAAGCTCTCACATCTTCTTCTACTTTAAAGAAATTGCTCACATCAATGTTGTTAGCAACCACTTTAAAGTGGGGGAATACGTCGAAACTCATCATGTTTCATTGTGTGATTCTCTTTCTTCTTATGATGCATCCTTTTCTTGGTGGTGTCATTGGGCTTTATTTCCTCCAAGATCATGATATTTCTTTGACTTGTCCTCTCTTGGAAACATTAAGCATGATGTTACCTAAGAAGAGACCTTGCATGAACTAAGCAAAATCCCTTTGAACATTCCTTACACTCATTTACAATGTCTATGAGTTTCAAGCATATGAAGTCTTGCTTGCCTCATGGAGCTATAAGATCATTTGTGTGGCACCTTATTAAAGTTATCAAGAGGTATAACTTTGGTATGGTTTGAGCGGGAAGCCCAATTTGAGGCATGACTTTCCCCATAGCCACTTGTGTGTGTCTGAGTGAATACCATCTATGAGTGTATGTTTCTCACCTTTTAGGACTTCTCACTTGGCGAACAACCAAGAGTTTCATTGCCTAAGAGTTAGTATGCATTTTTGGGAAAACATCCTAAATCTAATCCATGTTGTGTAGGGAAAATGGTCGAATCTTGATCCACCTTTTTATTTTTTCTCGTTTGTACTTCTCTTCCTTCCAATTATTGTCCTTGTATAATCACGTATCTCATTTTGTTGCATATCATTCACCTTGTAAGTGTCCTCTTTTTCTTATGTTGGTTTGATGTAGGATCTTGGATCCTAGGGGATTGACCACCTCCTTCATCTTTGTCATCCCAAACCATCTGCATTGGTATGATTGGACCCCTCTTGAATGTCTACTTTAGTGTGAGTTTGAAGCAGGTTCATCCTCTCACTAAAGTGGGGACTAAATATGGACACTAAAAAAATAACCCTCCTACTTTTTCTATTTCGTTTGGGCCCTCCTTGTGATTTTGGCTTAATTTTTCCTTGATTTAATGTTGTAATGTGGATAACACATTCACATTAGGTCTTGGGCCATTGTAAACTAAATAAAATACATGTCTTGTAAAGGTGTTGTAAATCACTTTCACATTTTTCTAGAATTTTATTAAGAATTTAAGTCTCATGGATCTATCTTTCCCTTAATTCAATGTTGTAAAATGCATTTAATTGTATTCTCACATTAATCTAGAAGGCTTGTAAATTAAACTTGGTTTTAATCTAGTGTTGTCATGTGTTTTACACATTCAGATTGGTTCTTGTGCCTTTCTAGGCTATGTGGACCTCATTTTAATGTTGTAAAGTGTATTTAATCACACTTTCACATTGAAATTTGTGTCCCTAGCCCTAATCACCCTTTATATCATCATTAATAGGCCCCTAGGCCCCTTATTTTTGCATCCTAAGGCATATTTTGACTAATATCATGATAAAAACACTTTAAAACCCGAAAATCTTGAAGACCCACCTCAAAAACCTCAAGGTGTGACTCATTCACCACCTTGGGGAAATTAGTCTCCTTAGTTGCCAGGACCCATTCCCCAAGTGTGGCGAATGAGTGCCTTTTGGGGACTTTTTTCAAAATTGAGTGGGAAAATTGTAATTCTAGTTTGAATTTTGATGAATGTCGGCCTTAGGGATCAAAATAATGATCAATTGAGTGGCTTCCCTATATAAGAGAGCTCTGAAATCCTCATTTCATCCATCCATCATCCATTCATTCCATCAAGTCAAGAGTTAGGCATTTCAAGTCTTCACAAGGTCATCAAGATAGCTTTCAAGATCATTTCTAAGGAATTCAAGAGAAAGATTCTTCATCAATTGCTATAGCAATTCAAGATCCATCATCATGAAAATGTTCTAAATGAATTATTTCATATTCATGCTTCATTATTTTACTTCATCATTTTGGTTTAATTACCTAAAAGGGATTTGACCAAGGAAAACCCCTATTCCCTAACAATTAACATTTTCTCTCTTTGTTTATGTGATTGCAGATCTAAGTGCTTTGAAGGCTTGGAGATGATTGAAGAATAGGTTTCAAAATTGTTGGAGTCACCTCCCCCTTGGCAAGGTCCAAATCTTCTAAAAAATTCACTTACAACCCTGAAAATCAGGGTTTTAGATTTAGATACTTGAAGGTACAAATTGATCAGATCGAGAGCTACATATTCCACTTCTGAGTTTCCAAAAAATTCAAAGTGTACTCATTCGCCATTACTAGAAAATAAGTCCCACTGTACCCTTTTTTTAGAGTTTTTTTTTTTATTTGGATACCCATTTGGCTAAAACAGGCTTTGATGCAGTTTTCTAGATTTGGGACTGATTCACCTAGAATGGCGAATGAGTCCCACCAGGTTTAAAAATAAATATTTTCAAGATTTCAGAGCTCCATTTCATCTCCAACAAGATTCCATGTGAACACTTCTAGTTTTTTCACTTTTGGTTTTGTTTCATGGTCATTTTGAGGTCATTTAGAATTAGTTTTCATATCACATTGTGATTTCAAACATTTTATGTTTTCTAAGTTTACACTTGTTGGTGAACCCCCTTTCTTGTCTCATTCATCTCCAAGGATATCTTATAGTGAGATCTCTCACATCCTTCATTGGGTTCAGATGTCTAATGTATTCTTGAATGTGAACATTGTGAAATTAGATCCCTCTCCTTGTATCCATTTTGTGGACAAGAAAATGAAGCATCCATTTTCGATATCCACACAATGACAAGATATTCAATCATACAATGCCAAAAACTAAAAGAAAGAAAAGAAAAATGAAAATGGGTGGATCAAGCCTTAGTTTTTTTTCCAACCTGATGTGGATCAAGAATTATCTGAAAATGTTTACAAGTGGAACTTGTTACATCCACTATGCAAACAACAATGCATGCTCACATGGGCTAGTGAAATTCGTTGTCCACTAGGTGAGCCCCCAAAAGTATCTAATTGATAAAGTCATGCCATGTCTATAGGCTCTCACCGTACGATGATAAATTCATGCTAGGTCTGCAGGCTCTCATTGTATTAACAATACCAAAGGTATACCTCCTAGATATAAATTTTATAAGGCACCGCAAAAATATGAAATTCGAGCTTCATAAGGTTAGCAAGCCACATTATGCTAAACACTTATGAAAAAAATGTGAATAGGATAAGAAATATTCAAAGGGGTTTTTCTTAGTTCATGGAAGGTATCCTCTTAGGGAACATAGTGCCTAATTTTTCCAAGAGAGGACAAGTCTTGGATAAAAGATTCAAAACTTAGGGAAAGTAATGCATAGTATCACCACTAAGAGGAAAATTGTATGCCAAGAAAGTCACACTCTTGGAGGGCATCAAACCCAATGACACCACCAAGAAGAAGACATGTCAGAATAAATAACAAGACCACACTATGAAACATAAGGAATGTAAAAAAAAATCCAAAATGATAATGCCAGTGTATGCCCCCACTTTAAAAAAATTGCTAACACCATGTTGTGAGAAATTACTTTAAAGTAGCAAATGATAAATGCTAAATAAGACATGAGAGCTTACCTAGAAATCCCTATGTCAGACATATGTTTCCAAATGAAGATACATCATGAAAAGGGGTTTCCCCCAAATTAAATACCAAAATCACACAAGGGATCCATGGATTTGGGGTCAATGTATTTCTTTTCTACAATGATATTACATATCTTAGAAATTTCATCACTCTCCAAATACTTGTAGAACTGGAAGAATGACACATAGAATGTGAAAACAATGAAAATATTTTGGGTCAACATGGAAGAGACCTAAATTTCTTGACACCTTGTATCATCCCCTAAAGGAAAACACAAGAAAAAAGAAAGGATAAAGGTTTACAACATATAGAAGAATATAGATACATATAGAGGAATAAACATGACGACATTGCAAATAAAAAAATATGGGGGATCATATAATGAACATCCAATTACAAAAAGAACATGAAAAGAAAGAAAAGGAAAAGACTATTAAGGAACATGTGAGTCAACCTATAGCAGGTCATTCACATCCCAATCTTGTTCATAATATGCAAAATGCGAGCAACTAGCCAAAGGAGAATGACACACACCATACTAGGACAAGGATATATAACTCCTTGCACCCACTAAGTGTAGGAAAAGGATGAGAGGAGATAAATGGTGAGAGTGAGCTCCTTTCAATATAAAATGATTTACAATCAATGTAAAACATGCCATAGTGAGTATAATACGATCCTACAACTATCACATTGCAAGGATCAAAGTGCATGTAATTTCTATCCAATTATGTTGTCATAAGAAATTTCAATGGGAATAGAATCACTCAATATCATCTTTAATGATTGATGTACTCATTAGTAATATTCCCAAGAGTTCTATGATTTACACAATAATTCATGTTCTTACTCTTTTTGCTTCTACTGGGAGGTGGTAGTTTAATCCATCCTAGATGAAGAAGGTGTTCCATTTGTCATTCAATTTTTGTTTTAGTATGCAAGAATGGAAATTATTTGACTTTATAGGGTTTGGATTTCTTAGTTTTTTGAGGAGCTTTTTGAGGTGGATTCAAAGGAGGAACTAAGATGGTCCTATCATCCTTATGAGGGATTAGTTGATCATTATGAAAAATGGCAATTGTTTCATTAGAAGATGTGGAGGGAGGAGGGCCTTCATATCTTAATCCTTCAGTATCATCAATTGGGATTTGTTATAACAAATTATGAATCTAATAATAATTTTTGTGTCACATCCTTGTTTAGCTAAAATCTTAAAGTCATGGCCATAAGTCTCTTCTAGGTTGATGGTTTTATTGGTCATGACTTTGTTAATGTAGGATAGATGAGTATGCACTTGGTTAGAGAGACTAGTTTCACTCATGGTTGGAGGTTTAGGCTTGGTTTTTCATTCAATCTTAGGATATAAAAGACCAAACATCTCTAGTGGTGTAATAGTAGGAGGTGTTGGTTGGTGTATGAAAGGGTAAAATGATACATCGTTCTCAAAGTTTTCAAGGAAATTATGTATAAAATTATGCATGCTTTCATCATATTCACTTAAGATGTCCACTTCATGAGGAAATTCATTAGGGGTTGGTTGAGAATGATTAGGTTCTATTGCATTAGGATCATTACCAAACACACAACTTGAGACATCAACTAAAGATGTTAAGGACTTCCATAGATTACCAATTAACATGTCCATTATGAAATGCAAAGAGATTATCAATTTTTTCAGATTTAAATAAAAATAATTTACTGATTATGCTATACAAAACCTAAAAATGATATCTTTTGGATGCAATTTTGAATCCAAACAATGTACTAAATTTGACAAATTAACCTTAATACGAACAATTTTAGAAAAGAAAAATTCTAGAAACTGAAACAACAAACTAAATGTAGCAACACAAATTGCAGAAATAGTGTGTTTGATGCTTAGAAATTCAGAGAAAGCCCAAATCGGGGACTCATGCAATGATATGTAAACACTATGCAAAATGGATGAGATTTTTGAATTTTCTAGATTTTAAAGGATGCAAAAATGCAAACCTAAAACCCTAAATCATATGCAAACTAAGGAAATAAAACAACCCTAAATGAGATGGAAATCAATGTAATGCAATGCAAATAAATGAAAATCCTAGATCTAGGGTTGAAATA
Source organism: Sequoia sempervirens (assembly GCA_007258455.2). Classification (NCBI taxonomy): domain Eukaryota; kingdom Viridiplantae; phylum Streptophyta; class Pinopsida; order Cupressales; family Cupressaceae; genus Sequoia; species Sequoia sempervirens. Next base: position 197,412,678 of record VDFB02353493.1, on the reverse strand, counting down.
GACTCCAATTTTTAGAATTTTGTTATACAATGTCAGGTTAACCAAAATGAAATATAGAAAAATAGGGTTTTCCAAAATGGAAAGGTAAGTAAGGATGATGAAAATATACCCTATCTTCCTACTTTCATTATTGTTGATTAATAGTTTTTTCACCTAACTCTATATCCTTACACCCTTGGAGGTGACAAATGTAACAACAACTGAATCAGTAATTATTATATTTTATACTGATTCTCTACTTATTTAAAAAGGTGGCAGCTACCTTCTTTAGATGTTCAATGAATAATTTTTTTTTAACTAAGATTGCTTTTAACTAGAAATCAAATGAAAGGTGATGCTTTTAACCTACAAGCTTTGAAAGGTTATTATACAACTTCAAATAATGAAAATCTAACTACCAGAAATATTGAAACTATATTAAAGCATCATATGCATCCATCACCATAAAATATTTATTCAAAGATAAACATCGCACAACAATGAAAATAATCACACATCTATTATCCCAATAATAGATACTCCAATATAAAATTAATCAGCATAAGCATTATAAATTTATACACCATAACACAAAGATCCTGCCTGCATGAATTTCACCATAGTCGTTCTATATATTGAAATAATAGAAGAACAATAAACTGAAGATAGCAGAGTTTTTCTAATGAGTAAAACAAAGTTCACTCAAAAAGATCCTATAGCCAAACATTATCCCCATATTTAAAGATTACAAACTATCCAAAAATGGTTTCTTGAATACAAAAGTTTCAAGAGCCAAATTAAAGAAAATAGCATAATAATTAAAACTAATCAACAACCTCCACATTGGTTCTTTTTCCTTCAACAAATTCCTCCTCTTATTGTTTTTGTAATGCCTCTCGAGCCTTTATATTTTCCTATATTCATGGTACTTTGTGACAACTGTAGTGATGCTTTTTCTCCCTGGGGTTGTGGTTATTTCCAATCTCATCCTCCATTTTGATAATGCACGATCAAACTTGGCAAGTGTCTCATAGATATCATCACTTTCAGACTTAAATACTTTTAAATAGATCTACATAGTGCTCAATTTTCTAATGAGTCAATAGTGGAAGTTTCAGGATGATCCACCTCTCTGAAATACACCTCTTTGTATTGCTTTGTTATGTCTATGATATCTAGGATTTTCTCATCAAATTCATTAGTGAGGTCCACTTTGAGAGCATTGAAATTTTTCTTTATTTTCACCATTATCTCAAAATATTTTTCTAATACTTTGTTGATTTCTTTGATATAATCCTCATAAATTGATAGCTTCCATTCCAAAGAATCAAGCCAATTGGGATCAATTTCTTTGGGATCATCCACTATCTTTTCCCCAACCAAAAAAATATGCTCCATGGAGCTCAACTCAACAATTTCTTTTGAAAGAACAAAAGTACTACTATGCTCTCTTTTAGTTTGTTGGAAATCAGTCACCAATTCTTTTCTTTTACCAAACACCTCAACAGAAAATTGCAGAAATTTAGAAATGAAAAAAAGACCATCATGATACAGTCCCTCAACCCATTCATTAGCAGTTTTAGAATATCCCAAATTTTTACTAACTTTTTGCACGGTATCAGAATTAATACCTTGGACATTTGAAGTGGAAGCTTCCTGGGGGGTTGGGGTCACAAATTATGAAATAAATATTTTCAGAGAAAGAATATTGGACTACAACTGAAGATTTTCTTTTCTCCGCTCCTTGGCTCTTTTGATCAATACATTAACAAAGTAATTGGCAGGCTAAACATCACCTTCTAAAGAAGAGGGCCCCATATAAATATGAGTCACTTTATAGTCTACCTCTATTGTTTCATTTTCTTTTAAATCCTTTGTAGGATCAACAATCTCTAGTAGTTGATGCCCAAAAGTGGTATCTATAATCATCTATGACATTCTTTTCACCTTCTTAGGTTTTGAGGAAATCTACAACAACATAAACACTGTATCCACTTTGACTATCATTGAGGGGATATTTTTCCTTTTCTTTTCAACTACCTTTAATCAACCATGCTAAAGAAGTAGCCACAAGCCCTATGTTCCTACTTTCAACATTTACATTCTCCACTCTCTCAACTGATTGAACAAAAATAGAAGAATCTCTTGGCGGGGAAGGAGTAATTTCAAAGAATGTGGGGAAAAGAGGTTCTTCAATTATTTGTTGGAAAATGCCTATGGAGTCAGTATAGACTAGCTTCTCTTAACTAACCTTCTTCATAGTAGTAGAAGGTAGTGTATTATCTTGTTCACAAACTGATTTCAATTTTTTCATGGCATCTTCTTGTCTCTCACCATCTCCTCTTGACTATGAGCTGGTGCTCGACAGTCTCACTATTTATTTTCCAGATGTTACACTCACACCGGAGGGTTGCACAATCCCTTGCTCTCTCCTCTGTGAAGATCTTAGATCTTAAGGGGAACCCACACTTTGGCGGCATTTTCCATTTAACCAATCAGAAGTCCTTAGAACAGGAGTAGACCAAACCATTAATTCTAAAATTTCATCTTCTGACCAGTCAATTCTATATGAAGGCTTAGCTGTAGATGCCTGGTATTTCGGGTCAATGATCAGTGAATCTTCTTGCACATCCTCCAGAATATTCTAAGAGATACCAAAGGTCTATATCTGTTTCCAAGTTAATCTCATAAAACCTCTCCTATACACTTCATTTTCATTTGAGCAATCTTCCCAAAAATATTCAATGTACGAGCGATGTTTGTAACTGTCGACTCCATAAAAATTTTGGTTGACATACCCTTTGCTATTAAAATGAGTTCTTACAGGAAGAGACTAAAATCCAAACTTGTTTAGTGTTTTCTCCACACCCCTAGCAATTATATTACTTTTGTAAGAGAACGAAGGCATGGACAAAGGAAACATATAACTCTTCTTCCCCATATTAAAGTATTTAACATTTACAACTGCCATTTCCTACAAACTTTGAGAAAAATCAAATAATCACCTAGATAACGAGGAAAATTTAATGGAGCTCTCTCAAAAACCCTAATTCTGAGGTAGGTAAATCTATTGAATTGAATGAAAAAGCTACCAAAATTCATCACCAGGGAAGCTACTTTGAGTGAAACTCTAAGCTCAAGGTTACCATCAGTTTTCCTCACAATTCCCATTAAAAATGCGTCATTTATGCCACAATAATTTCCCATTCCAACCTTCTTAGTAAGCTATGGAAAAATTCTATACACAGGCATTTCTATCGTTGGAGACCCTTGTGGTTCCAACCCATACCAAATAGCCTCCTGACTAGCTAAAATATAGACTAGGTACAAGCACATATGAAATGCAATAGTTTGCTTGAAATTGATTAATTACTCATTCAAATGATAACAAATAATTTTGGCCTAGTCAATGAATTTACTCTCATTACAAATTAACAGAATAAAGCAACACATCCAACACTAAAATGAGTCTGAGCATGCATTCTCATCTACACGATGCAATAAAGTAATAGCCTCTGAAATTTTATCTTTAAAATATATCCTTTTAAGTTTAGAATGCAACTGAGACTTACCTTTCTTTTCCTACTTCAACCAGTATCTTGCAATGGAGGTTCTACACCAATCTTCATTATTTTTGAAAAACTCATCACCCACAGCCATGGACATTACCTCCACAACTTCTCTTTCTGGAATGCTCAACGCACGGGAAACAACCTCAAGAGTGATTTTTGCAATAACAGACCCTTCCACTGCTCTTATTTCCCAAGTCTCATGGATGTAGCCTCTCACACACACAATTACCAATTCAACATTTTGTACAGCCTCAGGGAAACCTCTAGCATGTTCCAAACCACTCTGTAAAATCCTTTCCCCAAGAGGCGTCCTCTCATTTTGTTCCAAATGTAGCAGAAACTCCTCCAAGTCAAGATGTCCAATATCCATGTCCCTTACACCAGACCAATGGTTCTGAATTCCACTCTGCATGAGCGCCAGTTTACAAAGAAGGAATGTTCACACCTTTAGAAGTAGCAATAGAGAATATGAATGCAAGAGAAATGACTTATTAAATATTTCGCCACCCAAACTTATGCCATTACTTGATAGTACAGGCGTTAAATGTGGCATTCAATTTCATTCCTCGAAAAGATAGCTTTTTAAATGTACATGCCTTTTAAAAATTTAGAAAAGACAAGCCAAAGTTAGTCCGTACATAACATTAAATGAGGTGGCAACACCCTTTGAAAATTGAGAGAAATCAACAATGTCGTTTGGTTGGGAAATTTTGGAACCTTACAACCTAGATCGGGTTTCAAAGTTTTAAAAACCTCCGACTCATTGGTCCATAAGACAACTAACAAAGACTTACTACTCAACAAGGATAACAAAGTTGGATAATTGGGAAGTTATGAAATTTTGAAACTCCATGAAAAGTTTATGAAAGTTGGAATACTAGTGACCACAGTTAGGAAAGTCCCATGACCCGTGACATTAAGCAACTACTAAGGAAATAAACAACAAGGCGCACAAAATGAATGAGGTAGAGACCCAGAAATACTTAAGGAAAGTTTAAAATTTCTTATATAAGTGGAAAATACAATGAATAAAATTGGCTCTAAATGGGGACAAGGACTAATAGGATGCAGAGAATCTAGAGTGACCTTGGCATGAAGCCTTATTCATGGGAAACAGAGTCAAAACAAAACAAACCATACAAAACAGAAAAAAAAGACTATATACAAGGGCCGACCCAGGAAGAACTTAATCAAATAGTTTCAAATCTTGCCCATTATAGGCAAGAGGTAGAGCAGTACCATATGGATAGGCTAGCAAAAAATTATTGCCACCAAAAATTTGTCTTATTTGAAAAGACCTCTTCCGTAGAGAATCAAACTTTTTATGTGCTCTCTTTGGCTCTCTCCTTCTATCCCAAAGAAGAACAAAATCACCCACTGCAAAAATTATTTTCCTAGCCCTTTTATCAAAAGTATTCTTTACCATTTTCTGATGTTTTGCATTATTATCCACCACTATATCTCTTTGTTCTTCCAACCTGTTTAGATACATAATACACTTCTCAATTGTAGACTAAAATTGCTCATCTTTGATAGCCTTTTGCAAGTTAAGTGTTGAGAGCTCTAGAGGTTTTGGTAAGATGTTGTCTATACCATACATGAGTTAAAATTGGGACATGCCAATGGCTCTTTTATATGTTACCCTATCAACCCACAATCCATCATACAAATTTTAATGCCATCCCCTTTGGTTCTCATCTACCAACTTCTTGATGATGCAAATCATTTTTTTGTTGCTAGACTCAGCCTTTCCATTTGCTTGCAGATAATAATCAGATGAATGTGCTAGGCTAATATCATAGTCATAATAGAAAAGAGTAATCTCAACAAATGAAAAAGAACTAGTTAGCATTATCAGTAACAATCTTCTTGGGAACACCAAATCTCACAAGAATATTCTCCTTCAAGAGATTGCACACTACTTCTAAAGAAGTTTGTTTCACTGGGATAGCCTTTACCCATTTGGTGAAGTAGTCTGTAGCAATTAGGATGTGAGTGTGTCCTAACACTAGAGTTGGGGTTAATTGGACCAATAAAATCTAGCCCCCATTGTTGAAAGGGCTCATCTATTACCACGGGCTTCAAAGGAAAGCTTGCAAGGTAAGGTCTTCCAGTAAACATCACACATTTCTCACATTTTGACAACCATTCATAAGCATCCTTGAAAATTCGTGGCCAATAAAATCTATGCCGCAAAATTTTAAAAGCTAACACAAAAATTGAAAAATGACCACCACATGCTTCATTGTGAAAAATCTCAAGCAACCCATTTTGTTGCTCCTTATCAAAACATCTCAAAAAAGTTCCATCCACATCTTTTTTATATAGATTCTCTTCCTACAAGACATATTTACTAGCTTTAAGCTTCAAATTACTCTTTTCTTTAGATGATAGATGTGATGGAAAATCACCATAGGTTAAGAAATAGGAAACACCATACAACCACTCATTTGTTGTGTTGGTAAAAAGGACCAAAGGTAGATGTTCTTCCTTTGCATCTTTACTCTCTACAATCATCTTCCCTAAACCCTTTCCTCTAACTAGATTAGTGGGTTTAATATCTACATCATATTCTTACACCTTTGCTACCTAGGACCCCCTTTTATTACATCCAATTTCCTGTTGGGTGAGGATGCTCTTCACAGTAGTCTCAGGAACAAAAATAGTAGTGTGAGAGTTCAGAATATAAAATCTAAAGTTCTTCAGAGCCTTTAGAACAACATAAGCATGTTTTTCAAGAAGAGAATATTTAAGTTCATATTTCTTGAGAGGGGTACTCATAAAAGAAATAGGAACTTCAATACCTTACTCATTTTTCTATAAAAAAATGGCTGACAATGTATGCTCTGATGTATAACTGTATATAATAAAATCCTTTGCAAAATCTAGGTGCGCTAGGGTTGGTGCACTTGCAATGGCAGTTTTTGTCTTCAAATTATTGCTTTTTCTCACTACTCCATTTGAACATGGGATGATCCTTCATCATGTCAGAAATAGGCTTTGTTAATTTAGCAAAATAGGGCATGAACCTTTTCAGAAAATTCACTTGGCCAAAGAAAGACCCGGTGCCATGTTTATTTGTAGGTAAGCTCAGTTGCATGATAGCTTTCATTGTCTCATGGTCTATCTTAATTCCATCTTTTGAAATAATATGACCTACAATGCTATAATACTGCTTCCAAATCGTGCAAATGATTGGATCTCTTAGAAAAAATGGTTAGGTTATCCAGATAAATCACAATGATTTTATTCCTTAAATCACCAAAAGATAAATCCATGGCCCTTTGAAAAGTGGCCATTGCATTTATAAGACCAAACAACATTCTATTATAAGAAAAGACACCAATGGGAGTAGTGAATGTTATTTTATGTTGATCCCTTGGGGCTACTTCAACCTAATTATATCTCGAGAACCCATCGAGCATGGACATCATTTCAGAACCAGTGACTATTTGTAATATATGGTCCATAACAGGTTGATGATAGGGGTATGTGGAGGATCATGATGGGCCAAAAAGTGGCGATATGATGGGTATGTGTAGGGTATGTGGCTGACGACTTTTTTTAACCCAAAATTGATGAAACGAAAAGGGTTTTTAAAGGAGATTCTTAGCTTTCCACCAATATAAATTATGCTTTACTTTGAATTTAATAAATAATTATTATTAAATTTCTATTTGAATTATGACTAAAGTCTTGATTGATAGGATGATTGAAAAATATCTATAGCTTTCAAATGGTATCCCATTTTTTGAATCCAAAACATGTGTCACATTCTATAGGATTAAAAAAAAAATGAATTTCATGAAGTTTTGACCAAGTTAAGGTGGTCAGACATACAAGTTTTTATATTTTTTAAAAGTTGTAATAAAAAATTCATAATTCATTATTTACTTGGGAAAAAATTACAAAAAAATGCATCACATCGGGACATGAGTCCTCTACTTATATCTAAAATCTTATAAAAAAATATGATCATTTTATTGTGGTTAGGGTGGTCAGACAGACACCTACTTCTTATTTTTTCCCTAAAATTTAAGTACTACTACATTGAAATTTCAAATTTTAACCAAATAGTTTTTTTTTTAAATAAACCTAGTAGTTTAGAAACTAAATTGAATTTGCTAGAGATTCTATTCTTACATATTTTTGAAATAATATAGATAACTTATTCAATTTTTTTATGTCAAGTTGCCTAACTCTGATTTTTCTGAATTTTTTGCCACTTAAGGTCCTATTTTTCCCATGATGATCCTGCACATACCCATAGTTATCTTTCTAAGAGGCCCAATTTAATTTCCTGAAGTCAACAAAAATCCTTATTTCTATGTTTTTATTCCTAATAGGAACTATATTAGCTACCCATGTAAAATGGTAGATTAGATATATGATCTTTACTTTCAACATTTTGTCTATCTCATTAAAAATGGCTTATGATACCTTAGGGTTATAACTCCATTGTTTCTGTCTGTAAGGCGTAGCACCAGGTTTCAATGGAATTTTATGTTGGAATCCTCCATTTCTAAATTTCTTTATATTAGCATAACACCATGCAAATACATCCTTGTAACATGTCAATAAAGAGATCAATTTCCTTTGGGAAACAACATATTCCAATACAAACAATCTTAGGATCATTTTTTATGCCAATATTCACCTTCTCATACTAAGTAGATGATTCAACATAAACTTACTCTTCTACTTCAAATACTGATCATGTCTATTGAATAAATTTTCAAGAGAAACTAAACTCTTAGGAATCTTATTTCCTTTCAATTGAATGATCTATGTTTCCTTTCTATCAAGAGTAGTAATGTCACCTTCTAAGATATAATTAATTTTATTATCATTGCCTTTAAAATAGATGTTAGCGAAAGCTTCAACTTATTCTAAAAATTCAATAATCTATTGATCATCATTAAATACTTGCCAGTCATTTACATTGTTAGGAACACTAGGTCGGGACACAATCTCAATTCGGTAGGGCCTATCTTTAAAATCACGGTGTGGTAAGAGTAATGATACCGAGACTACTAGGGAGTCAGCTCTAGTATTTTGATCTCTTGGAACTGACTCTATAGAAAAGGCATCAAAATATTCTATACAATCCCAAACCCTATTTTTGTAATGTTTAAGCCGACCATTTTTCACAGTGTAAATCTTCCTGACCTATTTCACAACTAATTCGGCATCTCCCACAACTCTCAATTTCTTAATACCCTTTTCTTTAGCTACTCCTAGACCAAGCAATAGGGCTTCATACTCAACTGTGTTATTGGTATTAGCAAATTCTAGTTTGAAAGCAAAATGGAACTTATAGCCGTTTGGTGAAATTAGAACTACTCCTACACCCAATCCAACATTAGCATAACTTCCATCAAATTCCAATATCCACAACTCATTAATTAAATCTAGACTGACAAGACTCAAGTTTTCTTCTTTGTCAAAAGTACACATATAAGTACCTGACCCTATTTCAACAAACAAAACATCTTCCCTTGGATCACCTGACTTCAGAACTGTTATTTTAGCCTTGGGTTCAAGGTTTAAGCATATTTTCTTCCCATCTAATGGTATCAACACATGAGACCAATCCATTTGTATTTCCCCACCCAAATCTCTACAAAAGCTTCTACTCAAAAGCATCCCATAACTGGCTAGGATATCAGCAACCAGTATAGTCAATTTCAATCTAGATTCTTAGGGAAAGCAGCTAAGGCTACTTCAGCATCTTTGATTTGACCTATGATATGGACTGGAGAACCATCCATATAATAACATTTACCATGGGAAAATGTAAAAGATAAACCTAAGGCCTTGGCTATTTGGGAAGGCATCACATTTTCTGAAGCTCCAGAATCAATAATGCAATTGCTCAACCTAAAACCAACAATGTACAATGACACATGAAAGTTCTTGTTTTACAAAAGGATTTGGTTGGTTTGAATTTTTTTCAATGGAATTAGTGCAGACTTGGTTTTCTACAGGGACTTGATATTCTGAGGGAACTTGAGCATTACATTGAGAGGGTAAAGGCTCTTTTTTAATGTATTTAACCAGTCTGTCTAACTCTGCGAGATTGAGCCTTAAATATTCAACTTGGGAAATCTAATTTTTTGTATTTTTGCATGAATCAACTATATCAAATGAACCAATGACAAAAAAATCAAATGAATGTGTAGGGATTACCTTAGTTGTTGTATTTTTGGACACATTTTTCTATGGTTTCTTTTGGTTTGTCAGGATAAATTTGGGAGTTGACGATGAACCAAATGTTTCCCCTTTTGCATATTGTGCTCTTGTGAAAACAATACAATTTGGATCATCTCATTTGATATACACATCTTCTTTAGCTTTAGAATCTGGTACATATTCAAAGAAATTCATGCCTGAATCTTGAGATTGACCAGGCTCTTAAACATATGAATCTTGTGCACCTTCATTGGTTGACATCATTTGCATGGATCAAACCATTTCTTGGCAGGTAGCCCCATCATGATCTAAATTCAAGTAAAAATTACAATGATTACTTTTGCTTGAAGAAGGGGCACCTTCAATTGCCAATCTTTGAGCTGGGGCACCTAAAGATAATGTATTATTGGGATCTCCTTGATAATTTTAATCCCTCCTAGGGACATCTTGATAGGGTTTCTATGAAGGACCCTTTGGAATCTGTCTTTTAAGAGTAATTATATCATTGTCCAATATTTGTATGACTGGGTCAGTGGAATTTACTAGTGAAGGTTTACTAGTCTGTAATTCTTTTTTTCTATTTTCCCACAACAATCAAATCGTCTTCTTTGGATATAGCCAACTCCTGAGTGGTGTCCACATTAGCAACCCCTTTTGTTTTGATAGTGAAGCTCACATCTAGTGGTAGGGTGTTGATGAACATTACCTTCAATAATTCATTCCTTGGCCTCATGTTTGTAGAAATCCTCTTATACAATTTGTTGAACCTAGCCACAAATTCCATCATTGGTTCATGAACTTAAATTTTCATAGATCCTAACCGAGTGACCAGAACTTGATCATTTTCTACAGTCTCAAATCTATTTTCAAATCTTGTTCTCAAGGTAGCCCAATTATTAATAGATCCATTCATAAGGGAATAAAACCAATTAGTGACAACACCGGTTAGAGATTCTACAAAAATTCTCATAGCAACATCCTCATGCTACACAACAAGGATAGAGGAGGTGGAAAAGAAAGCTTGCATGTGTTCATCAGGAGAAATTTTTCCATCTCCACCAAATTTTGGTACAATTTTCCCTGAGCCCTTTGGAATATCATGCAATTGATTTCCAGCTCCAAAGGTGAGGGGACCTATTATGGCTCCCCAAGGAACAGGTTGAGGCTAAGGGCTCATCACATTAGGATTATGCAGAGGGAAATTCATTTACAAAGGAATGGTTGTGTCGTGCAAGAGAAGAGCTTGACAGGATGTATTAAATACCCTAGGGTAGCTAGCTTTAGGGGTGGAAGAGGGTGATTTTCTAATAGATTTAACCTTTTGGTTAGGTGAAAGGATGAGAAACCAATCACTTCTAGTAACTCAAAATATTTATCAACAATCCCTTTCCTTTTATCTCCCCTTCTTATCTTTTAGACGCTAGAGTTGAACAAACAAGAATAAATTACAGAGTCGCCAACTCCCACTTGCTAATTGTTCATTGGAATATTTTTTTTATTGTTCAACTAATTGCTAGGGGCTTGCACTGGAGGGGCTCTAACTCTTCTGGCTACAAGCCAAAATTTTCTAAAAAAATAATTTCTTTGGCATTTTCAAAATGTATAGAATTTTCTCTTACAATCTCTCCAAGTTCTTCCTCTTCCTCCAACACTTCATTAACTATGTGATAATGGAGGTTGGTTCTTCTTTGTTGCCAAGCAAGTAGCCAAAGACCAGTAACTATATCTTCTTGATCCCCAATCAACCAGTCTATGTTGGGTTGGAGAACATGAGCATTATGCTTAACTATCAACTACAAAGCAACTCATAATGCAAAAAAAAAATCTAGTTCTCCCCAGTAGCGTCACCAAAAAATTGTTGGTTAACAGTTTTGTCACCTAACTCTATATCTTTACGCCCATGGAGGTGACAAATGTAAAAACAACTAAATCAATAATAATGATATTTTATACTGAGTCTCTGCTTATTTTAAAAGTTGGTAGCTACCTTCTTCAGATGTTCAATGAATGAAAAATATTTTTTAACTAAGTTGCTTTTAACCAGAAAGAAAATGAAAGGTGATTCTTTTAACATGAAAGCTTTGAAAGGTGATCACACAACTTCAAATAATGAAAATCTAACTACCAGAAATACTCAAACTAGATTAAAGCATCCTATGCATCCATCACCATAAAATCTTTATTCAAAGATAAACATCCCACATCAATGAAACTAATCACACATCTATCATCCCAATAATAGATAATCCAACAAAAAATCACTCAGCATACAAAGAATAAATTCATTCACCATAACACAAAGATCATGCCTACATGAATTTAACCATAGTCTTTATATATATTGAAATAACAGAAGAACAGTAAACTGAAGATAGCAGAATTTTTCTAATGAGTAAAACAAATTTCACTTAAAAAGATCCTATAGCCAAACATTATCCCCATATTTAAAGATTACAAACTATCTAGAAAAGAGTTTCTTGAAGACAACTATTTCTGATATCAAAATAAAAGTCTTTAAAATTTTCAAGAGCCAAATTAAAGAAAATAGCATAATAATTAAAACTAATCAACAACCTTCACACTAGTTCTTTCGCCTTCAACAACTTCCTCATTCTGCTATGTTTGTAATGCCTCCCGAGCCTTTATCTTTTTCCTATATTCACGGTAATTCATGAAAATTGTAGTGATGCTTTTTCTCCCTATGGTTATGGTTATCTACAATCTTGTCCTCCATTTTGATAGTGCATGATTAGACTTGGCAATTGTCTCATAGATATCCTAAATTTCAGACTTAAATTTTTTTTAATAGGTCTACATAGCACTCAATTTCCTGAATGAGTCAACAGTAGAATTTTTAGGATCAACCACCTCTTTGTAATACACCTCTTTGTATTTCTTTGTTATGTCTATGATATCCATTATTTTCTCATCAAATTTACTAGTGAGGTCCAGTTCGAGAGCATTGAAATTTTCCTTTATTTTCACCATTATCTCAAAATATTTTTCTAATGCTTTATTGATTTCTTCAATATAATCCTCATAAATTGATAGCTTCCATTCCAAAGAATCAAGCCAATTGGGATCAATTTCTTTGGGATCATCCACTATCTTTTCCCCAACCAACAAAATATGCTTAATGGACGCCAACTCAACAATTTCTTCTGAAAGCACAAAAATGCTACTATGCTATCTTCTAATTTGTTGGAGCTCAATCACCAATTCTTTTCTTTTACTAGAAACCTCAATATAAAATTACAAAAGATTATAAATAAAGAAAATACCTTCATGATACAATCCCTCAACCCATTCGTTAGTAGTTTTAGCATATCCCACATTTTTCCTAACTTTTTGCACAGTATCAAAATCAATACCTTGGACATTTGAAGTGGAAGCTTCCTAGGGGGTTGGGGTAACAAATGATGAAATACAAATTTTCAGAGAAAGAATATTGGACTGCAACTGAAGATTTTCTTTTCTCTACTACTTGGCTCTTTTGATCAATGCATTAACGGAGTAATTGGCATGGTAAACATCACCTTCTAAAGAAGAGGGCCCCATATCAGTATGAGTCACTTTATAGTTGAATCGTTGATTTTTGGCTCCTATGGGCTACTCTTGCTCTTCTAGGGTTTTTCACCTAAAAGGAGAGAGATAGGAGCAAAAATTCCAAGGGTTCATTCAAATTATGTTTCGTGCAATGTTGTCTAACCTAAATGAAGTTAAATAAATGCAATTGACTAATATAAATGAATGAATATGAATGCAAAAGTGAATTTAAAGCTATGTTTGAAAACACATTCTGAAATACAAATAGTGAAGTAAATAAAGAAAATATGCAGAAAAGAATAAGATGAGTTAAATCGGAGTGCACCTGGGTAAAGTATGTTGAATCTATAATGTTGTGGATGCTGGTTGAAGTCACTTATTTTTCACAGTGGGACTCATTCACCCAGGGTGGCGAATTAGTCCTCCTCGTGGTGAAAAACTGTCAGGAACAAGTTTCTATCTATTGAGATCCAAAATCTAGAAAAATTCAGATTTTTAGTCCTAAGGTGGGAATCATTCACCACAGGTGGAAAATTAGTCCTGTCCCAAATTTCTAAAAAATCAGGAGACAACTATGCAACACTAGATCTGGAAATCACTCCTTGTTGGGTTGCCGAAGTCAATTATGTAGGAAATGAATAGAAAACCCTCTCCAAGCTTGGAATAGACTTGAGTTGACTTGAAGCACCTAGTTGACTTGTAAACCAATCTTCAACACCAAAAACCTTGTCAAATCTGCACACCTAGGTCTGCAAACAAACATGAAATAGGGGAAAATTGGTTTAAGGTTAGTGAATAGGAGTTTTCCTTCGTTAAACCCCACTTTTGGTAATCAAACCCTCAATAAAATAATGGAATGCAAAGGAATGATAAACTAACAACATGCAAATGATATCAACTTGCCAAACCCTTGATGATGCAAGTCCGATGTAATTTCAATGGCTATTGAAAAGTGCTTGAATAGTGCTTAAAAGATGTTGTAAAATGCTTGAATGCTTGAATGAATAGGTGAATAAGTGAACTTGATGAATGGGGGTTGAAATGAGGTGAAAATCACTTATTTATACACACTTGTGCCTTATTTTCCCATTCATACCTCATCATAGGCCGACATCAAGTGTTTTTAAATAAAATCCTAAAAGGAAATTTAAAATATTTTGAATTTGGGGCCAAGGGGGACTCATTCGCCACCCATGGCGAATGGGTCCCACCTAGGACCTAAAAATGTGTGTCAGGAAATATGTTCTATTTAATGTTTTTTTCAGGATAATACTCAAAAATACACTTAATTAAGCATATGAGAGCATAAAGGGGCCAAATAAAGCATGAGAAAGGGATAAATAGTGAAGAGATGTCTATAAAAGCATGAAAGCTTGTTACAAGACTTTACAACACTTCAAAATAGCACTTGTTGATGAATAAAAAGGTGATTTTTAGGTGGATTGTAATTAATAGAGTCTAGAAGAATGTAGAAATTTCTTACAACACTTCAGAACACCTTCATAAGAAATCATTCTTTGAATTTTAGTATCTAAATAAGAATGTTCAAGCCATGTTGCAACATAAAATCAAAGCAAAATAGACAAATACCATGAAACAAGACCTAAAAGAACATGAAAATGACAAGGGGCCATTTTCTATGGCACATTTAGCCCCCACTTTAGTGAGAGGATGAAATTTCTTCAAACTCACACTAAAGTAGCCATGACCATCATGAGGTGGGTTTGAATGCACTTATGTTAGCAAGATGGAATACAATGATCAAGAGGGATGATCAAGCCCCCAGGATGAAGATCCCATGGAAAACTAAGCATAAGAACAAAGGAACACACAAGTGTTGAGATGAATTGGATGAAGCTTGGATCGTCAATCCAACTAGTTGTGGATTAGATCTAGGATGATTGTTTGAAAACAAGAATGTGTACTCACTCTATGGCCACAAGACTAGTTGTTTGTGGGGTGAGAAGGCCCAAAAAGGTAAGATACATACACTAGTTGGTATGCACTCACTAACACAAAGGTGGCTATGGGGAAAATTCATGCCGCTAGGTGGCCTTCCCACTCAACCATATTAAAGTTATGCCCGTTGATAACTTTAATAAGGCACCACAAAGAAAAATGTTCATGAATAAAAAGAAAAAGTACCACAGTCATGCAAGCTATGTTATGCAAGGTGGAAAAAAGGTAAAAATGTAAAAGAAGTTCAAAGGGGTCTTGTTCAGTTCATGCAAGGTCAATCACTTAGGGAACATTGTGTTTAATGTCTCCAAGAGAGGAACAATCAAATAATAGTATATTCACAACTTAGGGGATGTAGTGCATCACATCAAGCCACCAAAAGGAATGTAATATGCCAAGAAAGATCACACTTATGAAGGACATCACACCCAATGTCATCCACAAAGTGACAAATGCATCACATAAACAACAAGGCTGCACTAGGAACCAAGAATGCAAATGAATTATGGTAATGTATTCCCCCCACTTTAAAGGAATTGCTACACATTGTTTTGTGAGCAATTACTTTAAAGTAGAGAAGAAAAGAAAATGCAAAATGAAAACAAGACATGAGAGCCAACCTAGAAAGCCCTATGCCAAGTCATATGTTTTGAAGTTAGGTTGCGTCATGTCAGGAAAAATGAAAAACAAAGAAAGGGAGTTGCCCCCCAAAAAAGAGCACAACAAACACATAAGGAATCTATGGATTTGGGGTCAGTATGTTCATTGCTTCAATGTTTTTATGAAAGAGCATGGAATTGTCATCATTCCCTAAAGCACATAGAACTGGAAGAATGACAAAAAGAGAGTGGAAACAAAAGAAAAAGGAAAAGTCCATTTTCAGTCAACATGGAAGAGACATTGTGGTCTCAATGCTTTGCATCGACCCCAAAAGGAAAACACAAGTGAAACAAAAGAAAATGAAAAGGCGAAAGAAAATGAAAAATCTTTTGGGTCAATATGAAGGAGAAATTTTGGTCTCAATGCCTTGTGTCATCCCCAAAATGAGAACACAAAACAAAAAGAGAAAAAGAGAAGGACCGTTTGGGTCAACATGGAAGAGACATAGGGTGTCTCAACGCTTTGCGTCATCCCCAAAAGGAAAACACAAAAAAAGAAGAGAAAAATACAAGGACCTTTTAGGTCAACATGGAAGAGACATAGGGTGTCTCAACTTTTTGCCTCATCCCCAAAAGGAAAACACAAAAAAAAAGAGAAAAAGATGAGGACCTTTTGGGTCAACATGGAAGAGACATAGGGTGTCTGAATGCTTTGCATCATACCCAAAAGGAGAACACAAAACAAAAGTGAAAAATAAAATCTATGACATATAGAAGAATAAAGGTATGAATAGAAGAAGTTTACAAAGAGAGGGAACATCAAACACACGATACGGGGGAAGACAATACACACATGAAAGGAAAACAAAAGGGAAAGAAAAAAGAGAAAATCAAAAGGGCTAGTTAGGCAATTGCAAGTCAACCATCTAACAAGTCATCCACCTCCCAAGCATGTTCAATGTAATGCAAGGGAAGTTGACTGTCCAAAGGCATAATTGCAAGCACTAAACTAGGAGTTGTACCGGGTTCTTCACTTGGTGGAGAGGATTTATCATTTAAGCTAATTGTAGATGAAAAAAAAGAGTTTAAATCATTATGCACTTCTTCATCTATTTTTTCTATCGTTGCATCATCATTATCATCATCATTAAGCTTAATGACAATGGGAGGATGAAGGTTGATTTCCAAGGAAGGATGTATCAAAAGTTGTGGCTGTTGGATTTGTTCATTTTGTTGTGGAGTTTGCACTAGACTATCTTGTGGTGGGTCAGGAGAAGGAGGGTGGTCATCTATTACTTCTGTCAAAGGTAGAGGTTGATGTTCTTTATTTTCTTCCATGCGAGATTGACGAGCAAGGAGACGACGACGACGCCTATGTTCCCTAGCACCATAGTTTCATTTTATTCGGTTTTGGAGTTTTTGAGGTGTAAGAGCGGATTGAGTCATCACATGTTCTACTACTTCCGAAGAGGGAAGAATAGAAGAAACTGAAGAAGATGGGTCAACCACTTTCTCTTTGGCTTTATACACTTGTTTAAGGTGAGGCATGAGAGGAGGGGTTTCATTTTCTCTTGGTCATTTGAATGATGGTAGGGAAGTATATAAGGGTGGTTGTTCAGGATGTTGTGTGTTTTGCTCAATGTCAGACTCAAGTTGAAGCATGGTTTTGTCTATGATAGGAGGTGTGGAAGTGGACAGGGATGCATTACGAAGAGATAATTCAACTATCTTTTTAGCTTTAAACTTTTGATAAGCAATGAAAAAGAAGTCTTTCCAAGGGGTGATTGGTTCCATGGGTGTAGGCCAAAAGGATTCTAATGAAAAATTACCTTTGGAAGATATCAAATTAAAGCCACTATGGTTTATGTTGACTATCTCATTGTCATGTGGAAACTTTAAACACTTGCGAACAACTGATGGGACCACTTTCATTGAGCAAAGCCAAGGGTGGCCTAGCTGCAAATGAAATTGGTCAAATTGTGGAATAATTGAAAATGTTACCTCCAAAGTTTTAGGTCCTATCTATAAGGGTAGCATGATCAATCCGATAGTAGGGCATGCAAAACTAGTATGTCTTAAAACATGCAATTGGTTTATTATATTCATCTTGATATAGCTCATGTAATACTAGAAACTCCTTTGTGATCACATTCTCACCACAAGCGAGGTCTATTAATATCCCATTAGTGGGGTTATCATATATTTTTCCAGCTATGTAGAGAGGGCCATCAAGAAGCTTTTGTAGTATGTCTTTAGCAGAAAAAGTGATATCAAGAGACTTAGTGGTTTGGCCCTTACAAGGGATAATGCCTAGTGTAACCATTAGTTCATCCATAATACTTTCTATAGTAATAGGTGGAGGTGTATCATGTTGTTCATTGGTTGTATCAACAGTCATTACATCAGTGGTTGAAGGTTCAATAGCATTGACAAATGAGGTAGTATGTTTAGGCATGGGATTAGTGAAAAATTGTAAATTCTGGTTAGGGGGTGCAACAAAATTATTTCCTTGATCATTAACACCCATAATGGACAAATGGCCTCAATCAATGAGGTCTTGAACTAAATGTTTTAGACGCTTGCAGTGTTCGGGGTCATGTCCATTTTGGTGATGAAAATGACAATAAGTGTTAGGTTTGAAGGTGGGTGGTAATGGTTGGTTTGGATCAAGTGGTCTAACGGGTGACAAAGTGAGCATGCGTTGTTGAATTAATTGGTTCATCATGTTATGAAGGGTATCGGGTAGGGGAGTAAACTATCTCTTTGGGTCCCCATAGGTATAAGGTACCATTTCTTTAACAACTAACACTTGATTTGGAATGGGTTGGGTTGGCTACAGTTCAGGTTGAAGAGGTGGATTAAACCAAAAAAATCCTCTATTTGGTTTGTGGAAGTTTTGTGTATTATTTTGGTTTTGATTGTTGTGTTCAAGTTTTTCAGCTCAGCTAGAAGTGTATTTTGAATCATGACTTGAAACTGAGTTATGGTATTCACACAAGGTTGTGCATAAATGCATAAACAAAGGGAATTTCATCATAGTTAATTTATCTTGAAGGTGTGTGTGCAAGTTTTCGATAAATATCTTTTGCAGATGT
This sequence comes from Sequoia sempervirens, assembly GCA_007258455.2. Taxonomy (NCBI): domain Eukaryota; kingdom Viridiplantae; phylum Streptophyta; class Pinopsida; order Cupressales; family Cupressaceae; genus Sequoia; species Sequoia sempervirens. The sequence goes on along the minus strand of VDFB02353493.1, from coordinate 197,393,736 downwards.
GCATTAGGAATCTTGACATCAATTTGAGCATGCATGGATTGGTATCATGAGATAAAATCCATTACTTTTTCATTTGTGTTTTGTCTACATCCCATGAGGTCATCCATTGTCCTTTTAGTTATGACATGAACTTGAAAGTGACTTATGAAATCATCCACCTATTCATTGAAAGAACAGATGGAATGACTAGGTAAGTTGGAAAAGCACTCTAAGGAAATATCTTTCAAGGTCCTTGGAAATAGTTTGGCTAACAATTTAACATCAAGAACGAAGTCACTACACAAAGTTGTATAAGCATTAACATGGTTGTCAGGGTCTCCTTTTCTGCCATATTTCTCAAACTGAGGAATTTCTATCCCTTGTGGCATTGGGGTACGTAAGATTTCTAATGATAAAGGACTACTATAGACATGATATGTAGGTGGAGTGGATTGAACTTGGCTAATGGTGGAAATTTGATGATGCATGGATGAAATGGTGGTAAGAAGTTGTGTAAGAAGAGGATCAGGGTATGTGGGTTGAAGTGGAAGGGAAAATGGTGATGGAGTGTAAGTGATTTGAGGGGAAGTGAAAGGAATACTATGGGGTGTGAAGGTGGTGGAAGGTACTTGCGATGCCACAAGAGAAGTAGGAATGCTAGTGGAAATCAAGAAAGAGGTAGCCACATAATTAACCTGATGCATATTTGTATGGACATGCAGATTGGTATAAGTTGGTATGGAAGCTATGGTTGAAGGGGGAGGAACTTGAGGTCCTCCTTGGCTTACATGAATGTTTACATATTGGGTATTAGAAGAAGCATGTTTATTGTAAATCTTGGCAATCTTCTTCATCACTTGCAAGCCATCATCACTTTCAATTAAACGATGAAGGTTTTCAATGGTGGGTATGGCAGTAGTGGAAATGTTTTCAAGTGAAAAATCTTGTTCTAAGTGTGCAAAATCCTCATGAATATTAATGACTTTTTCTTGCGGGAGGGAGTTGTTTTGGTTGTCAACATTCATTGGATGGAAAGGTGAAGGAATAGAATTGGTATTGTCAAGCTCTAATGCACCATTGTCCATACTAGGAGTAGGAGCTCATGAGATCCCAAGGTCCACAATGAAAGTGCTATTGCAGGAGGCCATGAGTCTAGAACTTCTTCTCACTAAAGTATTATCAACAAGGCACCAAAAACTAATACAAGTACCACAAAGGAGGGGTAAATGCAAATGCAAACTAATCTAAGATTTTGAAATGAAAATTAAAAAAATGTTGCTAACTGTAACAGATATCTAACTACATAAAACAAAAATGCAGACAAATCCTAGAAAAATGCCAGAAATGTTGTTCAACAAGTGCAGAGGGACTGATTCGCCTTGGGTGGTGAATGAGTCCCAGTATGATGTTTTTGTGTGTTTTTTAGAAATTTTAAGATGATTTTAATGCTCTACAGAATGCAATCAAGGATGCAAAATGTAGATTTTTAGTTTTTTCAATGAGATGTGGGTATGTGCAGGATCATGAGGGGGCAAAAAGTGGCAATATTATGGGTATTTGTAGGGTATGTGGCTGACAACTTTTTTTTACCCAAAATTGATGAAATGAAAAGGGTTTTTAGAGTAGATTCTAAGCTTTCCACCAATATAAATTATTCTTTAATTTGAATTTAATCACTAATTATTATTTATTTTCTATTAGAATTACGACTAAAGTCCTAATCGATAGGCTGATTCAAAAACATCTATAACTTTCAAATGGTATCACATTTTTTAAATCCAAAATATGTGTCACATTCAATGCTTGACATACTATAGGATTAAAAAAAGAAAAATTAAATTTCATGAATTTTTGACCAAGTTAAGGTGGTCAGACATAAGAGTTTTTATATTTTTTTAAAGTTGTAATAAAAAATTCATAATTAATTATTTACTTGGAAAAAATTACAAAAAAATATGCATCACATCTGGACACGAGTCCTCTACTTATATATAAAATCTTATAAAAAATATTATCATTTTATTATGGTTAGGGTGGTCGATAGACACCTACTTCTTATTTTTCCTTGAAATTTAAGTACTACAAAGATTGAAATTTCAAATTTTCACCAAATAGATTTTTTTTATTTTAAATAAACCTAGTAGTTTAGAAACTAAATTTAATTTTCTACAGATTCTATTCTTTTATATTTTTGAAATAATATAGATAACTTATTCAAATTTTTACGTCAAGTTGCCTAACACTGATATTTTTGAATTTTTTGCCACTTAAGGCCCTATTTTTTCCATGATGATCTTGCACATACCCATGTGATACAAAAATGAAATCTAAATGAAGCTTTCACTAATGCAAGATAAAAAATCCTAAAATGCAAACACAAAACAATGTACTAATTGAATGTTAATTCAAAAGTAAACTAGGATGCAATATGTAAATGAAATCAGAAAAGAAAAGTGCTCAAAAATCGAGTTCACCAAAATGAACCGTTGATTTTTGGCTCCTATGGGCTACTCTTGCTCTTCTAGGGGTTTTCACATAAAAGGAGAGAGATAGGAGCAAAAACGCTAATGGCTCATTTAAATTATGTTATGTGCAATGCTGTCTAACCTAAATGAAGTTAACTAAATGAATGAATATGAATGCAAATGTGAAATTAAAGCTATGTTTGAAAACACTTTGTGATATGCAAACAATGAAGTAAATGAAGAAAATATGTAGAACAAAATAAGATGAGTTGAATTATAGTGCACCTGGGTGAAGTATGATGAATTTGGAATGTTGTGGATGTTGGTTGAAGTCACTGATTTTTCATAGTGGGACTCATTCGCCCAGGGTGGTGAATTAGTCCTCCTGGTGAAAAATTGTCGGGACCAAGTTTTTGTCTGTCGGGATCCAGAATCTGAAAAAATTCATATTTTCAGTCCTAAGGTGGGACTCATTCACCACAGGTGGAAAATCAGTCCTCTCCAAAATTTCTAAAAAATTAGGAGACAACTCTGCAACACCAAATCTAGAAATCACTTCTTGTCGGGTTGTCAAAGTCAATTCTGCAGGAAACAAACAAAAAAACCTTCTCCAAGCTTGGAATAGACTTGAGTTGACTTGTAAACCAATCTTCAACACCAAAAAGCTTGTCAAATATACACACCTAGGTCTCCAAACAAACATACAATAGGGGAAAATTGGTTTAAGGTTAGTGAATAGGGGTTTGCCTTTGTTAAACCCCACTTTTGGTAATCAAACCCTTAATAAAATAATGAAATAAAAATGAGTGATAAACTAACAACATGAAAATTCTATCAACTTACCAAACCCTTGATGATGCAAGTCTAAAGTAATGTCAATAGTTTCTTCAAAGTTCTTGAATAGTGCTTGAAAAGATGTTGTAAAATGCTTGAATGCTTGAATCAATAGATGAATAAGTGAACTTGATGAGTGGGGGTTGAAATGAGGTGAAAATAACCTATTTATACACAATTATGGTTTAGTTACTTGTTCATACCTCATCATAGGCCAACATCAAGTGTTTTTAAATAAAATCTCAAAAGTTAATTTAAAATATTTTGAATTTGGGGCCAAGGGACACTCATTTGCCACCCATGGCGAATGGGTCCCACCTTGGACCTAAAAATGTGTGGTGGGAAATATGTTGTATTTAATGTTTTTTGCTGGGATAATACTCAAAAATACACTTAATTAAGCATATGAGAGCATAAAGGGGCCAAATAAAGCATGAGAAAGGGATAAATAGTGAAGATATTCCTAGAAAAGAGTGAAAGCTTGTTACAAGACTTTACAACACTTCAAAATAGGACTTGTTGATGAATAAAAAGGTGATTTTTAGGTGGATTGTAATTAATTGTGTCTAGAAGAATGTAGAAATGTCTTACAACACTTCACAACACCTTTATAAGACATCGTTCTTTGAATTTTAGTACCTAAATAAGCATGTTCAAGCCATGTTACAACATAAAATTAGAGCTAAATAGACAAATACTATGAAACAAGACTTAAAAGGCCATGAAAATGACAAGGGGCCATTTTTATATGGCACAATAGTCTACCTCCGTTATTTATTTTCATTTAAATCTAGGATCAACAATCTCAGGCAGTTGATGCCCATAAGTGGTATTTGTAATCATATGTGACATTCTGTTTGCCTTTTTAGGTTTTGAGGAACTCTACAATAGCATAGCAACCGTATCCACTTCGACTATCATTGAGGGGACATTTTTCCTTTTCTTTTCAAATACCCTTTTCAACCATGCTAGAGAAGTAGCGATGAGCCTTGTGTCCTTGATTTCAACATTTACATTCTCCACTCTCTCAACTGATTGAACATAAAAAGAAGAATCTCTTGGTGGGGAAGGATGAATTTCAAAGAATGTGGGTAAAGGAGGTTCGTCACTTATCTACTGGAAAATGCCTACGGAGTTAGTAGATACTAGCTTCTCTTGACTAACCTTCTTCTTAGGAGCAGAGGGCAGTGTATTATCTTGTTCACAAACTAATTTCAATTTTTCCCTAGCATCTTCTGGTCTCTCACCATGTCCTCCTGACTGTGAGCTAGTGCTTGATGGTCTCACTATTTGTTTTCCAGCTGTTATACTCACACCGAAGGCTTGCGCAGTCCCTTGCTCTATCCTCTATGAAGATCTTGGATCTTGAGGGGAACCTGCACTTTCGCATGATTTTCCATTTAACCAATCAAAATTCCTTTGTAGAACAGGAGTGGACCAAACCATTAAATCAGAAATTTCATCTTCTGAACAGTCAATTCTATATGAAGAATTAGCCATATACGCTTGGTATTCTGGCTCAATGATCACTAAATCTTCATGCACATCCTCCAAAATATTGAAAGACATACCAAAGGTATGTATCTATTTCAAAGTTAATCTCATAAAACCTATCCCATACACTTAATTTTCATCTGAGCAGTCTTCCCAAAAATCCTCAATGTCCAAGTTATGTTCATAAGTATTGGCTCCATACAATTTTTGTTTGACATACCCTTGCTATCAAAATGAGTTCTTACATGAAGAGATTGAAATCCAAACTTGTTTAGGTTTTTCTCCACACCCCTAGAAATGCTATTACTTTTGTATGAGAATGAAAGCATCTACAAAGGAAACACATAACCCTTCTTCCCCATAGTAGAGTATTTAACATTTACAACTGCCATTTTCCTACAAACTTTAAGAAAAATCAAATAATCACCTGGGTAATGAGGAAACTTTAATGGAGCTCTCTCAAAACCCCCAATTATGAGGTAGGTAAATATATTGAATTGAATGGAAAAGATACCAAATTTCATCACCAGGGTAGTTCCTTCCGGTGAAATTTTGAGCTCAAGGTTACCATCAATTTTCCTCACAAGCCCCATTAAAAACACGTCATTTACGCGATAATAATTGCCCATTCCAGCCTTCTTAGTAAGTTGTGGAAAAAATTTATACATAGGCGCATCTAGTGTTGGAGACCCTTGCAGTTCCAACCCATCCTAGATAGCCTCCTGACTAGCTAAAATATAGACCAGGTATGAGCACATATGAAATGCAATAATTTGCTTGAAATTGTTTAATTTCTTGTTCAAATGATAATAGATAATTTTGGCCTAGTCAATGAATTTACTCTCATTACAAATTAACAAAATAAAGCGGCACATCCAAAAATAAAATGATTCCAAGCATGCATTCCCTACTACACGATGCAATAAGGTAACAACCTCTAAAATTTCGTCTTTAAAATGTACCCTTTTAAGTTTAGAAGGCAACAAAGACTTACCTTTCTTTTTGGACTTCAACCAGTTCCTTGCAATGGAGTTTCTACACCAATCTTCATTCTTTTTGAAAAACTCATCACCCAAAACCACAAACATTTCCTCCATAGCTTCTCATTCTAGAATGCTCAATGCGTGGGAAATGATCTTAGATGTGATTTTTGCTATAACAAACCCATTTGTTTCTCTTACTTCCTGAGTCTCAAGGATGTAGCCTCTTGCACATGCAATTACCAAGTTGAAATTTTGTATAGCCTCAGGAAAACCTCCAACACTCGCCAAACCACTCTGTAAAATCCTTTCCCCAAGAGGCGTCCTCTCATTTTGCTCCAAATGTAGCAAAAACTACTCCAACATAAGATATCCAATCTTTGTGTCCTGTACACTAGACCAATGGTTCTGAATTCCACTTTGCATGAGTGCTAGTTCATAGAGAAGGAATTTTCACACCTTAAGAAGTAGCAGCAGAGAATATGAATGCAAGAGAAATGACTTAGTAAATATTTTTCCACCCCAACTTATGTCATTACTTGATAGTATGTGCATTAAATGTGACATTCAATTTCATTCCTTGGAAAGATAGCCTTTTAAACCTGCATGCCTTTTAAAATTTTTGAAAAAGACAAGCCAAAGTTAGTCTGTACATAACATTAAATGAGATGGAAGCGCCCTTTGAAAACTGAGAGAAATCAACAATGTCGCATGGTCAGAATAACTTAAAACCTTACAACCTAGATTGAGAGTTTCAAAGTTTTAAAAACCTCTGACTCACCGGTCCATAAGACAACTAACAAATACTTACTACCCAACAAGGATAAGAGAGTCGGATAATTGGGAAGTTATGAAAGTTTGAAACTCCACGACAAGGTTATGAAAGTTGGAAGACTAGTGACCACGGTTAGGAAAATCCCACAACCCACAATATTGAGCAACTACTAAGGGAATAAACAACAAGGTGCACAAAATGAATGAGGTAGAGACACGTAAATGTACTTATGTAAGGAAAGTTTAAAATTGTTAATATAAGTGGAAAATACTTTGGATAACAATTAGGAAATGAGATCCCCACAAAGAATTGATTAACAACCCTTAGGTGAATCAACTCAATGTGAGAATCTTCAGATTTCTTTATGCTTGAAGGATGGGGATCAAGGTCAACCATCGCTTTTGGGAGAAAAACTAAAAATAGAAAATTAGCTCCCAAATGCAATCTAACACTTAAAACAAAAAAATTAAACTTGATATTGGAAGGACCAAAAAATAGATCATAGATCTAAAAATGGTTGAAAGGTGTTTACTATTCACCAAAAGTCAATTTCTGAAGGCTGACTAGGACTTATTCACCGATGGGTGAATGGGTCCTTTTTCAAGACTTTTCTGCAACATTTGGGAGCCTCTGATGCTGATCTATAGCTTCTAATTTGTCCAGGTTTCAGTGTTAGAAAGTCAAAATTCAGATCTACAGGTGAGATTTCGTGATTCAACAACTTTAACAACTTTTCCAATCTTACACTTCAAGAGGTCTTCAATCCTTCTTCAACTTGAATCTATAACACACATATTAGAGGGATTTTTTTTTTTGGTGAATGGGGGTTTGCCTTGGTCAAACCTTGTTTTGGTAATCAAACCTTGAATTGAAATAATGCATGAAAGAGGGAATGAAGAATGAACAAAGCTATGTTACCACTCAACAAACCCTTGTAGAAACCTTGATAATAGAGATATTAGAAGGTCTGCAACTTGCATGAAATGGTTGAATTAGATTTTGATCTAGATGACATGAATTGATGCTTGAATGCTTGAACTTGATCTTGAATCCTACATCACAATGTTAGCTCTAAAACATGCATGATGCAAGAGGACTTTGACATGATGAGTAGATATTTAATGCTGCAATAAATCTCTAATATATCTACTCTTGAATGCTCTTGATCATCAACTTTAGCTCTTGCGAAGTCACATAAAAAATTCTAGGTCAAACTTAGTGAAATAACCTTGTATTTATAGGTATATATCCTTAATTTCCTGAAATTCTAATATTACAAGCCAACATTGATATATGGATTTAGGGATCATAAAATACTGCCAAAATCATATTTTAAATTTAGGTCCAAAGGTCTAGGGAGGGCCCATTCACCCATAGGTGAATGGGTCCCAAGTGACTATTCCTGGAACAAACATTACTCAAGGTAAAGTGTTATATATTGGAATTAATTATTGTCAAGTTTCCCCTTTGAAAAATGTAATTTTTTAGGATTGTAAATGAATAATAGGGCTTATTGAGGCATAATTAAGATCATTTTAATTAATAGGTCCCAAATGAGTGCGAAAATGTAAAGAGATACATTTTACAAAAATAAATTAAGACATTATTAAGTCCATTTTGACTAGGAGGACCCAAAAAAGTGTGAAAATGTAAAGGCCCATACATTTTTCTACACTAAACCTCTATATTTTCTAGTAACTTTTTTCAATCTCCTCACAAAATTTTCTTCTACCTCATCAAGGTCATCTAGATCTAATCCATCATCCTTTTCCACTTTGTAGACATTAAAAGAAATTTCTTTTTTGTAGCATCTTGACAAAACTCTCATTTAAAAATAAGTTAAAGAAACAAACATTTGATCTCTAGAATAATTATGACTATAAGATTTAGGCAGATTTCTTAATACCCTTTTCACCACTTCTCTTTCATCCAGCTTTCCACCGAGACCATTGATGACATTAACAATGTCATCAACTCCAAGCATATAGGAAGTAATATCTTTGTCTTCATACATCCTTAAGGTTTCAAATTTATCTTTGTAGTTTTGCATATTCACTTGTTTGACCTTGTCATCTACTTCATAGATACATTCTAGCTTCTTCCATATACTTTTAGCATACTTGTAGCTCATAACCTTCATCAGTTTAGAATCAGAAAGACCACTCAAGATTGCATTTCTCGCTTTGCCATATTTTTCATAATCCTTGATCTCATCATCAATTCTTGGACCATTTGTAGACATAGTATAACCTTTTTCAGTAGACTTCCAAACTCCAAATCTAAGGGAGAGTAATAAAGACTCCATCCTAGCTTTCTAGTAGGTAAAATGTGTTCCATCGAACAAGGGAGCTTTGACACCTTTCCTGTGCACCATATGGATCTACCTCAAGCAGTTAAGCTTCTTCATGGGAACCATAGTTGTGACACCAATTGTTAGAATCATAGGACAATTGAGAGGGGAAGGTGAGTCAGTTGTATACTTTAAAGCATAAAAAACCATCTTCAACATTTAGATCTACATTAGCCATTAAACCCTTAACATGCATTAAAAAATGTAAACATGTAAAATAGTAATAAAAACACATAAGAACTCTAGATTTATGTGGAAAAATAAATAAGGGAAAAACCATAGTGAGGATTAGCTCAATAATATATAAATTATAACATCGAAAATAATAAGGCGCACAACACAAAAAGATAAAGAAAGCCTCATTGTTTGTGGCTCACTACCAAAGGACTCACTGCCTAGAACAAATAATAGAAGAAGGGGTGACTCACTACGAATTTGAATTGTTAACAATGCATCTTTCATATGCCAAAGGTATAGTTCCACTGAAGCACAAACAACTCATAAATTAGACTAAAATGTAGACATCTTCTACCCATTACATTAGGAATTCATAGGCATTAAGGCTTGCACTTAGATATTCACACTTGATCACTTTTATATCTTTCACATCACAAAATCTCTTCTCTTTATCCACGCAAGAATTCAACTTGCATTTATACCCTCTACAACCCAAAATAATATCAATTAGGTTAGCCTTAAGTAAATTTATACACCTCAATCATGCAATATCAAATAGGTCAACACAAAAAACTTCCACAATATAAATAAGTGAATCCAAATCACACCACTACTTAATTATCATGCAAATCTAAACCAACATACTTCTCAACACTTTCTCAACCGACAATGATCCTGTCCAATTAGTGCTAGTACACCAAGTTAGTTGAACCTACACTAACACTCAAAAAACACCAAACTCACCTCTCAATGTCTGAAAACATCTCACATACAACAAAAAAACACTCCAAAACAACTATACAACATCTTGAAATACTCTAGAAACATCTAGATATTTTTCACAACTACTACAAGTACTTGAAACTCAAGAACACCTTCATTATGTGCAACTAGACATACTAGCCCACAAACATCCAATACACCAAAAAACTTTGCAGAACAACTTGATACTCTAAACTTCAAGGGAAGGTTGATATAGTCAATATAAGAAAATTTCGAGATCCATAATACTAGAGCCTTCACTACAAAGAAATGCAGAGTAAACTCATTTATCCCAGACACCATGTTTCACTAGAAAAAACATAGTGTAAAACACATCTTCTACTGTAGAATGATCTGAAACCTAAAACTCTTGGTATGACACCTTTGAAAATCTTTGATCATCATGTCCAAACTTCATGAGCATATCTTCATCCATGAAGAAATGCGAAGAAAAACACTGAACACCACTCTATTACACTTAACTCTCATTTATTCAAATTTTCTTAAAAGCACTTGGAAACCATGTGAACTAACTTCATCAACAAAATTACTAACATCTCTTCAACAAATCTATGTCATATACAACATGCAACACTTTCCAACTATTGGCCTCCTACAATGATTTAACAACTAAGCTCTTACAGTTGTGATTCAAACACTAGACATCTAAACTAAATATCCATTCAATCATCATGAAGGTGCATTTAACTTGTCAACCCAGGGACGTGAACTTGAAATGGGTAAGCACAGTATGTGCACTAGGAACTCAAAGTAGCCATTTTCATTCTATAGCTAAGAAAGATGCAATTCTAAAAGTGAATTGCTTGGAAAGGAATAACATAAATACTGAACATCAACCAACAACCATACTAAGCTTGAAATGCATGACAAAAATGAAAATCTGAACAACAAACAAAAAAATACTCTATCTATTTTGGTTACAGGAATAGTCACAGAATGGAATTCTAGTGGCTGTAGGAATAATCAGTGCTAGATTCTTAACTAATTACTAAACAGAAAGTAACAGCTAGGCTAAACTAAGCTAAGGATGGATTGTTGACCAAGTGGGCCCCCTTGGATGAGTATCCTCTACTACTCACAAAAACTCAAATGCTCAAACTTAGAACTTTATTTTATTCATTAGGAAATATGAGTACAAAAGAGTAGCATAACTGTATCACTGAAAACTAATAATGCAAGTGCAATATCATATCACACAACCTTGTGAGAAGGAGAATATGATCCTTATTTATACTATCAACTAAGCAAGGAAGTCAACTCCATGAATTGGGAGGACGCCAATTTAGGGAAAGCTGAGAAAATGGGGAAGTGGTTATGCACACATGGAATCTGGTCAGACATGTCCACAAATTTAGCACAATAATAATGCCAATACTTGCTTAACAAAATTAAAATCCACTACAAGGTGGTTACATTCTATTTGCATGGGGAATCTCCTATCATCATCCTCCTTTGACCTTTGAACGATTCATTTGCTGGATGTTATGACGCATGCCTAGTTGGTGTTGTATTTCTCAATTTAGTATCTTCAAATTATATATGCATGGCAACGTTAGCACGCACAATAATTGTATATCTATAACTACCTTAAAGAACATTCATTAACCACATGCAAAATTAATATAGATAGTCCATAAAACATGCCAATGTCATTAAAGATTTGCGTAAATAAGATTAAGTCCAATGTCTATAGTTATAAGGAAATATCATAAAAAATATCAACACTTAACATCAAGTTCCATGATATCTTCAACAAATAATTCATTAATTCTACTCAAAACTAGACCATAAGCTAGGCTCATTACTCCCCCCAACCTAAGGCTTTTTTGGTCCTCCAATAGGGGAAGGGTTGTTCTTCTGCTTACTGAATGCTCTAAAATTTGCAACTGACAACTTCCCTACATCAATGTTTGTTGTTCGTGAATCAGGGTCCCAATAGAATCCTCTCAATCTATCCAATCTGCTCCATCTCTATCTCTCTACAACAATATCATAGTTGTAAAACTTGAGGTTTGGTATGGGTCACATCAGGAGAGGTGGCTGAAAAGTCAGGGGAATCCAAAATTGTCCCTTTGTTCTTCCAACCTATATATATATGTCAATTCTTTTAAGTGTTGCAGCATAGTTCTGGATGGAATGAGGCTCAACCTATTTTAGCTCACCAGTTAGGTTGTTCCATCTTTGTGAGAGGTATCTCTTCATCGTTTCCTCTTTTGACTTTTCCTTTACCTCATACTCACTGTAGACTGCTTCTATCCAAGGCATAATCCTATTACCATAGCTAGGTCTGAAAATCACTTTGTGCCATTCCTTGTAAATGTCCCTTGGATTCCTTGATTCATCCTTGATGGGTAGAGGGATGTTGGACTTCAATTGCTTATAAGCCCCATATTGTTGTCCCCACATAATCTCATTTTGTACCCAAGACATAAATTCCCTTAATTGGACATCTCCAACATACAATAGTGGATTCCAATCATGGTCTTGATTCACAACATAATTATGCAAATAAAACTCACACAACAAATTCTTCATTTCAGGGGAAGCAATTTGATAAGCATTGAAAAATTCAACAAGAGTATCAATAGAAGGGTTCAAACCTAAGACAATTCTTCCCAGCTTAAAAGTAAGATATTTCTCCTTCAAATGCAGAGCATAGACCCTTGGAGGGGCCCTGCACTCTAAAATTTATGGTACTGAGGCTGCCATCTCATCCACATTCTTCTTCAAGGTGGAAATTTCTACACCCTTGTCTTCAATCTCCTCATCTTTCTTTTGAATTTCCTTCTTCAATATGTGCTTCTCCTCCTTCCATTATTCTTCTCTTCTTTGCATTTATCTCCATAAATTCATAGCTACCATATGCATTGAGAAATTAGGGGTTTTATGCATTCCTACCAACATTTTCCCTGGCAGTGATGCTTGCTCTCCATATAGTACTAACTGCAAGGATTTAGGTTGTCCTGTCAATTCTAGCTATAGGGGCACTGATTGTTCTTGTTTTTTTTGTTTTTGTAGGGACTATTGCTGCAAGATCTCTTGCTATAGGATCTCTTGCTGCAAGAAATCTTGATTTTCCTCATACCCTTGATTCTCCTTTTGTTCTGCAATGTCAGCAAGATTTGTCAATGTTATGTTTGTTGTTGTCTTAAATACATCCTCTTCCTCGACATTCCCATTCCCCATTGTATTTTCTATGTCCTCCTGTGATATTTATCTAGACTTATGGCTTTCTTGCGGAGGCGTACCAAAGGTTGGCCTGGAAGGTCTTGATTTTTTGGAAGGGCTCTCATGTTTTTATTTGGCTGCAGGATGAACAGTGTCAGCCTTCCACTTTCTAGAGCTTGGTATTTCTTTTTTTTCCATCTACTTTTTGGCTTTTCCTTTTCTCATTTCTTCCTCCCTTTTCTATGCCCTAGTTTTCATTAGGATGCCAAGTGGAACATCATCATCAAAATCCAGTTGAGAACTTTCTTTGTCAGAGTGCTTTGTCCTGGAAGAGATTATTTCTATGGTTTTTTTTAATTGCGGGAGGGTTTACACTAGGGATTGCACAAGAGGTCGAAGCACCAAGAAGTGGCCTCATCCATGCTCAATCTCCTGCTAGACCTACGGGGTTGAGGTAAAACCCTAGGTTGCAAGTGCTCAAGTCTAATTTGATCAATTTTTATGAATTATTTCTAGGTCATTCTAGATACATCATGCAAAAATTTCTCAACTAGAAATTTAATCAAACAATGGTGGGAAATGAAATTGTCCCTACCTTTCAAAGTCTCGGCCACCATGATTGAAAGAAGGTTGCATAGCACATTTGACACATTCATCCTCCTCCTGTGCCTGATGTGATTCAAAAGCTTGAAGTACACAGAATGCATATTTGACTGACGACTTTCACAAGTGATATATTTTATGACATAAACAACTATCTGCTTACATGGCTTGGGAAGAGACATTCTCTTTGCCCCTTGTTTATCTATGATCAATGGAGGGTCACTCGGTTCTGTAAATTCGGCCTCGGCTAACCTGGTCTCTCTAGAAACAAGGCAATCTTCACTATCGACATGTAACCCTATAACTTCTACAATTTTTTCTTCGGTAGCCAATACCTCCAACCCTTTTACCATGGCTTTCCCTTTAAATGATTTCTGGGAAAATTCTAGTGCAATGCCTTCATCAAAACCATCCAGCTTCATGAAATAATCTAACTAGCCATAGTTTATTAATTCAGTTAGGTAGGGTACATCCTATAGTAATACATCGTGCACCATGGGTTCATTTCGAATTAACCCACCTCCCATTGTCTGCAATCAAACAATCACACTGCGGTTTCCTCACAATTCTCATCTGAAAACCAAATTCAGCTTCCTACAACACTTGCTCAATTTCCAATGCCAATGTCGACTAAATTTTCCCTTTTACCTTTTGTTTGCAACTTGAGATTATGACAGGTTCAATAATGGAAAGGAAAGCTATGATGGAGAGAAATGGTGGAAAATTTTGGTGTCACCTCACACATGTGACCCATCCTCTAACTCAGATTTCAAATCAGCTCAATTTAAATTTTGTTGATGTAGACCAGCATGGATTAACACATGAGCAAAGTATTGACATCTTTTTCCTCCCTCGAACCTAAATTTGGGCATGTTTCCTCACATGTGAAATGATGATTTGATAGGGGTAGAGAATAATGGCATGCTATGGTGAACTTCCATATTAACGTACAACAATTAAATGAATGCACTAAAAGAAAATTAAGATATAGCAATTAATGCACAGATACCTAAATGTGTGGAGGATTTGTTACAAATATTGTAGAGAAAGTATCGCTTGCCTTTTTAGGAAATAAGTTGAGAAATTAATGAAAATGAGGTGGAATGAGGTGGAGTGGAATGAAGCAATTGGATGGGAGGATGGGCAAAGAAATGGACTCCTGGATAGAAGTGGAAGTCTTTACTATGAAAAACTGTACATACCTCAATTAGCGAGGAGGGACACTAGGTCCACTTCCTTCGACTGCAGGAAGCTCGGGTGTAGCATGCTGAGTGAATTGTTGTAGGAACTCCTTCTTGGAAGTTGTCTTGTAATACAATCTGAGGTGATGACCATTGACAAGCAACTTAACTCTCACTGGGTCAATAGTAGTGAGCTGAACAACACCATTAGGGAATACTTCACCAACCTCATATAGCCCTAGCCACCTTATTTACAATTTTCCAGCATTGTCCTGATATTTGGAATCATAAAGCAATGCCCAGTCTCCTGGTTGGAATTTCTTGTCCTTGATAAATTTATCATGCCACCTGATTCTCTAATTTTGCACTACCTCAATGTGATGCAAGGTTGCTCTCCTCATCTCATCCAAAGCATTCAGCTACAGGATTCTATCTCTTTGTGCCTCAAAGATATCCATCCCCAAATCAACTGCAATTCTAAGAGTCTTATGTTCAAATTCAATGGTCATCATGGTTGTCTTTCTATACAACAACTCAAATGGAGTGAAGCCTGTAGTTGTTTTCCAAGTAGTTCTGTAGGCCCAAACAACTTTCGGTGATCTATTTGCCCAATCCTTTCTATGGGCAGCTACAATTTTGGTTAGAATAGCTTCAATTTCTCTATTGGTCACCTCAACTTGACCATTGGCCTAGGGGTGATAAGGAGTATACTTCCTATGTGTTATTTTGTACTCATTAACTAGTGTTGCAACAAGGGTTGATGTGAATTGAGTCGCTTGATCAGTCACTATCTCTTGTGGAACTCCATACCTTGTGAAAATCTGCTCATAAAGAAATTATGCAACCTTGTTATCTCTTGCATGATTCATGGCCTTAAATTCTACCCATTTAGTTACATAATCAATGCATGGTTCATGGCCTTAAAAATTTTCATTGCTGTCCTCTTGGCTGCAAAATGTACTCCACATGGTTCGTTGTGGCATGCATGAAAAATGGCATATGTCTCATCTTCTCTCACACATCTCCTCATGACATGGTCTGGTCCAGTATAAAACAAACATCCAACAATCCATGAGAAAGGAAAAGAATTTTTATTGAGTTCCCTTCTCTCTTTTAGAGAGAAGTGAGGAGGGACTCTACCTTTGACAAAATAGTTAGCCATGTCAGCATACCAGGGTTTTTGTACAATGATAGAGAATAAATTCTCATCAAGAAAAAAGTCATCTATGACTTGATTATCTTCTAATGTAGTCAGCCTTGAGAGAAAATCTGCAACAACATTGACCTTCCCTGGTTTATCCATAATGGTTATGTCAAACTCCTGCATCAGCAATAACCATCTTGCTACGCTACCTATGATCATAATTTTATTCATGAGATATCTAATTGTCGCATGATCAGTGTGCACAAAGATTTAATAACCTGTTATGTAGTGCCTGAATTTGTTCAAGGCATAGATCACTTCCAACATTTCTTTCTCAGTCATTATATAGTTGAATTTAGCTCCTTGCAAATTTTTGCTGACCAAATAAATGGCATTTTCAATAGCTCCTTCTTTCTTTCCTAAGAATAATCCTATGGCATAATTTGATGCATTTGTATGGATGTTGAAAGGAAGCTCCCAATTAGGTCCTTTGAGTACAGGAGCATCAGTCAAGGCTACCTTCAAATCAGAAAATGCCTTGTCATAATCTTCAGTCCATTGGAATTCAACATCTTTAGTGAGGAGGGTATACAATATTGTTGTTATTTTGCTAAAATCCTTGATGAAACACCTATAATAGGATGCATGGCCCAAGAAACTCCTAACATCCTTTTGTTTTGTAGGTGTGAGAAGATTTATGATTACCTCAATCTTTTCAGGATCTACTACACCTTCCTACATCATCATGAAACATTTTTCACTGTTTAAAGAGAGACTGTGATATTCACATCTTTGTAGGACTTTCCTAAAATTCTCCAATGCTTCATTGAAATCACCACCATAGGTGGTGAAATCATCCATATAAATTTCCATGCAATCATGAAGCATAGAATGTGACGAATGTTTTGGATTCAAAAAATGTGATACCGTTTGAAAGCTATAGATGTTTTTCAATCAGCCTATCAATTAGGACTTTAGTCATAATTTGAATAGAAAATAAATAATAAATACTTATTAAATTCAAAGTAACTCATAATTAATATTGGTGGAAAGCTGAGAATCTCCTTTAAAAACCCTTTTTGTTTCATCAATTTTGGGTAAAAAAATAGTCGTCAGCCACATACCCATCTCTAGACATAGAAAATGTAATGATTGACATTACACATTTGATCCCGACCACTAACACCATTTCATCCTAAATCATCCCTCAGTCTAACCATTTAATTGAATACCTTTATTTGATTAAATTCATCAATGTTCCTCTCTTAATTAAATAAATCATTTATCTAATTAAGTCATCCTTTCTTGCTAATTAAATCAATCAGTCTGATCTAATTATCCCTATTTAATTAAATAATCAATTTCATTTGATTAAATCTTTAAAGTCCATCCATTAAATTAAATAAGTTAAAACCTTATTTAGTTTAATCTAACTTCATCTCCTTGGTTAAGTAAAATGAAAATCTTTATTTAATTAATCATTTTATCACATTCTTCTCATATTTGATTTAAATCAATCCATAAATCTAAATCAATATGTCACATCATTTTGACCTCTCATTAAATTAATTAACCTTGATTAATTTAATCTCTTCTCATGTCCCATCCTCTAGCTTTTGCAACTTGCACATGAAAATAGATTTAATTCATTTATTAAATCTCTATTTTCTCTCAAAAAGGCATAATAAAGGAATATTCCTCAAATTTGAATTCAAAATCCAAGTGGACTTTGTCCTTCCAACAAGGAATTTACTCCACCTAAAAATTATTTTTGCCTTGAGCCAAGTGGCATTCAATGCAACTTCTTTCCCTCTTACATGCCATTTCAACAATTTCAAATTTCAAATATATGCATTTATTGACACATCCTTCAAAACTTGCACATCCTCCATCCATTCACATGCTGACAAGTGGCATCTTGTCATTTTTTGATTCTTAGTCCCACATTGCTCCATTTTGGACATCTCTTCAACTTGATATTCTATAAATAAGAGGCTTCATTTCTCATTTTATCATCCACAACTTGAGTAAACTTACTACACTCAAATTCATAGCAATCTTCATCAAATTCATCCAAGCATAGTTAGGCTTTTTGCAGGTTTTCAACATGGAGCTCCATTGAAGTCATAACCACAAGCATGCATATTTCATCAATCATCTTCATCACATCATTGGATTTGGGAAAGGGCCAATTTTCACATCAAATTGGCACCAACTCCCTCAAGAGAGTAAGAGTTTTCTTTGTTTTAGAATAGGATTTGATATCTTAGTTTTAAGTGTGTTGTGTTCTTCATTTCATTCCTTTTCTCTCACATTAAAATGGATTTCTTGAGGAATCTCTATTCTAACTTGCATTTGATCTTATTAATGTTTTCATTTGTTGTGTTCTTATAGGTATAGGATATTAGTTCATATTTTGGTGCTAGAGGGAGGGCAAACCAGAAGATCAAATCACATTTTTTGAGAAAATTTCATGCTTTTTTGTGTTTTTGTGTGTTTATAGAAAACTCCACTGCTAGAAGCTCAACATCGCTATTTAGCACCACTGAGAACTCAACGTCGCCATATCACACCACTGTAAATTTCAAACTACGACACTCCCTACTTCTCGCCCAGAAATCAAATTTTCAAACATCGTTGAATCTTTCTAGTTCGCTGGAATCTTTTCAAAATCCAAACTACGCCACTGACCAAAATAGCGGCGCCTTCATGCTCATTGGTCTCAATGCAAAGTGACACTGACTAGTAAGCGGCACTACATTGCACCGTTGGAGGGAAGTAGAAAGTGAAAATTTATTTATAACACGTGCTTTTTATCAAATCTGGTTATTTGGTCTGTTTGCTACTTCCTTGACCTCTATTTTTGCAGAACCTAATTGATTTTCTTGTAGGTTGGATTGATCAAAGGTAAAGAGTAAAAGAAGCATGATGACCTCATTTCATGATACCAAGTGTTTTTAAACACTCTAGTGTTTTTTCAACACTCTTAGAGGATTCACTTTTCCTCTTAAGGAAAAATTTATTATCTTTCATGCTTAGGACTTACTAGTTTCATTTTGGGCTCTAAAAAGAACTCTTTAAATTCTTGTTACAAAAGGAGCTTAAAATGAACTTTAGGACACAATCTCACTAGATTTTGTTTGGGGCTAATAATTGAACAAGGAAAATTCCACATTTGATTTGGTGCTTAAAAAGAAGTCATTTATTGCTTTGAGGGTTTTAAAAAGAACATGTGCTACTTTGATTTTTTTTTTTTGCTTACTCAAACTAACATCATTGAAAAGGACGTATGCGCTTCTCTCGCGCTTCACAGCGATCTTGAGAATCAAAAGGCCTTTTTGGTGATCTTAGGTTGGGATAAAGTAATTGCCTCCACACTTCATTTTGGGCTATAAAATTGAAGAACAAATAGTGCGAGTGTGAGTCAAACCTATCACGTGTACTCTCTCTTTGTTTCTCAACAAAGATCGATCGAGTTATGAATATGTTTGCTCACTATTGTTTATCTTAGAGGGCTTGCCTTGGGGAAAAAGTACTCACCCAAGGGAACGACTCCACCGATAACACTCTAAAATCAAGAGTATTTCCAACTGGGATATAAAAGTGGGTACTAGAACAAAGGCCAGTATCATGCGGTTGGCTCTGACTAGAAGGGCAACAATGGTCTCTCGCCATGTTGGGTCAACTCCTATGAACGAAAAGTCTGAATTAAAGCCCTTGTAGAAAGGCCAAAATCCCTATCTATTTGTTGGTACAAGAATGGTCATTTTTAAGATACCCCACACTTTTATGATCTTTAGTAGAAATGGAAATCATGCCATGGGAGTTTCATGGGTGTTGATGCTTGGCTGCCCTGTATAAGTGAGTTATGTGGAGGGGAGCTAGTGGGGTCAAGCATCTAACCATTCGCTAAAGATAAGCATAGCTGGACTTGTCCAAGTGGGGACTCAACAAATATAGTCTTTCATATCCATAAGGTTGTGCTTATTCTTGGTTACAAAATGCTTTGCTTGTTCAAAAAAAATTGGAAACAAACATTTAACATCATCATCAAAATTTCAAACCCTTTAGGAGGAAAATACAATTGACCAAATTTGTGTGTTATTGCTTTCCCTTGGGATTTTATCATTAGAGTTTTCTAAAAACTTGGATTTACATCTCAATTTTCCTACTAAAGTTAAACAAATAGGTAACCCTTGCCTTGATTTCATCAAAGTTCCACATAACATACTTTGTGGGATTTGAAGAAATTGTGACATTGGAAATCTAGTTTGAAAATCTAATCAAAGAAGTGTTTGCAGTAAAACAAAATTACTAAGAAAAGATAACAAAATTGGCTCTCACACATGTGTTAGTTCCTAATGATTTCCAAAAAAGTTAAAATCCCAAAACAAAATTCCTTGAGAAAAATTTCAAAATTTAGGAGTCACACTTGAAAGGTCATCATGAAATACATTAGAAAGTGCAATCAAAAGCAACATATCAAAATAAGAAAAAAATTCACAAGGTTCTATAGACTCATTCCTTTGAACAATTCAGAAATGTATGCTTAGTTTGAACCACTTCTTGGTTAAGAGGTCCTTAGAAGTATTGTATGTTCTTCAATACTGAGGTCTAGTAAACAAGTGTCTTTTTAGGTACATTCTAGGATCAAAATCAAACCTTTCCATTCATCCTTGAACATCAAACTAAAATCACCTCACCATCACCTTTCAAAAAATCTTGAAATTATCCTCCATGCTAGGCTTTTTGGAAAATATCAAAATCATCAAAACTTTGAAGCAAAATCCTTGAAATCTTTGAATCAAAAACATTAAATCATCTTTGGCTAGGTATGTGTAGATGCATCCTTTTGCATACGCTTAGTCAAATTATCAAACCATCTTGTTTAGCTAGGTATATGTAGATGCATCCTTCTTCATATGCTTGGTTAAATTATCATCCTGTTTGAATAGGTGTGGGTAGATGCATCCTTCTCCCTACACATATTAAAATTATCATCCTTTAAGAAAATCTACCCCTTATACAATCATCCAACATCTTAGGGTCTATTTGTTCATAAATCCAAAAACAAAGCAAACCCAAAATCAAATCAAAGTCAATTCAAAATTCAAAAACAAATCCAAAAAGTCCTAAAAAGTCTAGCATCCCCTCAAGATTTCTCAAAAGTTCAAACATATGCATCATACATCTTTTACATCATCCCCATCATATCACCTTTGATCCTTGAAAAACATCCTAAATTTTCTCTTTTTTGCCTAATATTAGATCAATCCAAAGAATTAGAGATTCATCTCCCATATTCTTAAAAATTGATACTTATTTTATGGTTCAAACTAGATCTCAACACAAGAACATGGAAGCCAACAAAGAAACACCCACTTCAAGTGACCTAAGCCAAACAAACTCCAAAATGAATCTCGTTGGATCAAGTAGTCCTTTAACCAAGTTTCCCTCATCATCACAAAATCCACAAGAGGAAGGCCAAGTGGAGGATCTTATCAATAATCCCTTTGGGATGTCACATGATGAAATCACCAAAATGGTTCAAAATTTGGAGAATCATAAGATTATCAACATCATGATGAGACTCAACCCTTCACTATACATGCTCGAATTGGCAAAACAAGGGGATAAAATACCTTCTGATTTTGATATGAGTACTATTGTGGAACCATCTTTTGGGATCACACCCCCAATCTCATCCACCATCCCCATTTCATCTACACCCCTATCCCAAGGTATCACTCAAAACATCCCACAAATCACATCATCCATTGCTCCAACTCAACCTAGTGTTAACAAGGGAAGCACATTTCTCAATGCCTTACAAACACACCCCCTTGTCAATAATCAAGACTTGGATGCAAACACCATTTTGGGGAAAATTGTACCCCAAAATCCATTACATACATATGTCCCTCTCACTTTCCATGATCCCAATGATCCATCATCATCATTTCGTGCAACACCCCAAACCTCTCTCCCCATAACCTCACAAGGAGAGGGTGACATGTTCAGACCAAGGGGAATTTTTGACACTACACCATTTCCTCAAGAGATCACATCCCTCGTGTTTTCACCACTTCTACCATTTCCATCATCATCCACACCATTCATTGGCTTAGGGCTTCCCCCTTTACCAAATATCAATCAAAATCAAACCAACATCCCGAACATCAATCAAAACATCACGCCAAACTCTCAAAACTTGTCATCGACATCGCAACAAAAGATGGAAACTATCCCAATGACACAAACCAACACCATCACATCATCAACCACCCCCTAACATCTCAAAACATGGTCTCCCAAGGACCAGCCACATCAATCATACCATCTACCAATCAAAACCAAATCATCAATACAACAGCGCCTCTCAGCACCACAACAAAGACCATTCTGAATCCACCTCTAGCACCACCAGCACCAAACAAAAATACACAAATCAATACAAAATTTTGTTGCAAGCCGCTCAACACATTGCCTATCAAAAGGCATTCCTGCAAGTACAAAAATAACAAGTCGCACAACTAGCTGCTCAACAAGCCACACAAGCAGGGCAAGCCGCTCAAGCAACACAAGCTGCTCAAATAGCCCAAGCTGCATTACAAGCACAACAGGTTCCACAAGCCCAAGCCGCATTACAAGCACAACAAGCACAACACGCTGCTCAAGCCCAAATCTTATTGCAACAACAACAACAACACCAAGTTGCACAAGCACAAGCTCAAGCACAAGCAACACAAGCCCAAACATAAGCTCAAGCTCAAGCTCAAGCTCAAGTGCATGCTAAATCCCAAGCCCAATATCAACCACACCAAGCACAAGCACAAGCGCAATATCTTGCACAACAACAAGCACTACAACAAAAAGCATATCAGCAAGCAGTAAAAAAATACCAAGAGTAGCAAGAAGCAACCAAATTAGCATCCCAACAACAAGCATTTTTGGTGCAACAACACTTGTGCAACAACAAGCTCAACAACAGGAAATCCTGATACAACAGTAATAAGACCAACAAAAAGCGTTGTTTATATAGCAACAAGTGCAAGCATACATGGCTTAGCAGAATGTGCAGATACAATCAAACAACACACCAAACAACCCACCCATCAAACTGACAATTGAACCACCTCAGAACACTTTCATCCCACCCCCTGATCTGCAAAATGATGTCATAGTACAAATCAGGTTGCTCTCGCAACAAGTGCTCGATCTTCAATCAGAGTGAACCATGAAAGCATCCAGCAACTTGTGTCCTTATCTATTCGACAAGAGCCTTGTGATGAAACCATTCCCAAAGGGATTTGAGATCCCCAGGTTTGACAAGTACCCTGGGATGGGAAACCCTAAAGATCACATCAGGGAATTCTAGTTTCATTGCATGGAAGTTGCATATGACGATACCTATATGATGCGGGTATTTCCTAGAAGTTTGGCTGGCCACACCATGGAATGGTTCTCTCGCCTACCTATAGGCATCAAGACATTCCAAGAAATCATAGACGTATTCATCAAAAGCTACACCTGCAATATTGCCATGGATGTCAGTCTAGAGGAACTATCAGCTCTGAAACAAGGTAAGAATGAATCATTTGCTTCATTCCTACAACGATGGCGATTCAAGGCCAATCGAAGCAAATGGGTCATTCCCGAGGAACAACATGTGTGCACTATCATATCCATCCTTGATGACCTCTTAGCCTTCCACCTCAAAGTCCAAGGGATCACCACGTACAATTAGTTGATTTCCAAGGTGCTTAGCATCGAACGAGCCCTTATCACACAACCTGGAGGATCAACTTCATATCCTGAACAACAAAACAATCGCCCATCTACAAGCTATAATGAAAAACCTCGCACATGGGCAAGAAACAAAAATATTACCAACGATTGTGTCATTGATGCCAAAGTTGTCATCAGTGCCCCTCAGGAAAAAATACCCGCACTAAAACAACAAATCCAAAACCATCATCAAAAAAACCATCCAGCAAAAACAACACAACAACCAAACAATCAAGAGATCAATAACATCAATGATCAAAGGGCACCATCCTAGCGAAACAAGAACTTCAACAAGCGGAAGTACACCGCCCTTAGGGAACCACTTGAAGTCATCATAAAGAAACTAATAAATGAAAACCTCATCAAGGCTCCCACCTATGAGAACTACCAAGAACCATATGTAAAACCTCCTTGGTACAACAAAAATCAGCTCTGCAACTTCCACAAAATCAAAGGGTACAACACTAATAGTTGCACGAGGTTAAAAAAACTAGTCCAAGACCTCATTGATCAAAGAATCATAAATGTGGAACAACCAATAGGGAATCAAAATCTCAAAATATACATGAATCTGATGTCTAACCATAACAATAAAGGGAACAATAACACTAATAAGGGGAAAGGCACCTTCAAGAATGTGAATCATGTGTATGACCATGTTGTCACATCCCTAGATGACTACTGCACTACCATCACCATAAAAGGAGCCCATGCCGATTGTGGAGTCACCACAAGAGGTGAAAAAGTTACCATCGTAGGGTCATCTCAGCCAAATAGAGCACCCGCGCCCAACCCTAGATTTGTTCCCAATGCTTACAATATCCTTGATTAGCTAAAAGGAAGCCCAACACAAATCTTCATCATGGAGTTATTAAAAATCTCCTCTTCCCACAAGAAAATCCTTGAGGAAGCATTGGTTTCATCCACTGTCCCCGCAAATATTGATGCAAAACAATTCCAAGCTATGGTCACAAACATCATTACCCTGAATCTCCTTACACTTTTTGATCAAGATTTTCCCACTCAACAATCTCATAACCGTGCACTCCATTTAGAGGTCCTAGTGCAGAAAAATAAAGTCAAGTGAGTCTTGGTGGATGGAGGTGCAGGTTTGAATATCTGTTCCCTCAAGCTCATTAAGAACCTAAAAATCTCAAAGGATTCCATTGACAAAAGGAAAAGGTATTACAATCAGAGCATATGATGATCAAGAAAGAGTGTCCCAAAGCACAATCTAGATCCCTGTTCAAGTAGGGCCAAATATCATGGAAACCACCTGTCAGGTCCTCGATCTCGACTTGCCTTAAAAACATTCTCCTAGGACGTCCATGGATCCATGCAATGCAAGCAGTAGCATCAACCTTCCATCAATGTGTCAAATTCACATATGAAGGACAAGAGGTCACCATCCATGGAGATCCTGAACCATTCTCCTACTGTTAGAACCTTGAGGCAAAATAATACAAAATACCTCAAGTACCTAAAAATGATGAAGGCCCATCAACACCGTACATTGATCCAGCCACTCTCACCTCCACTTCTGCGACAGAGATACTCACCATTCCCGCCATCCCCACCATCTCTGATTTCAAAGTCATCATCTAGGACAATGGTTGCGGAAACTAAATGATTCCCAAAAATTCCTTTGTGGTAGGAGAGTTACCATAATCTCCTAGATCATGAGGACGTTTGTAATCAAATCAAGCCTCCACTTCCCAAACATCCCCTGAATATCCCAACTTCAGAAGTTGGGGGGATCTCAGCTAAGAAGTCATAGAGGAGGACCCATCTCATCTCCTATACCAATATAATAGACCAGTAGCTAATCTACCAATGGATGACATAAGTAAAGGTTTGCAAATGATGCTCGCAATGGGCTATGACAGAAACCAGAGACTTGGGGAAAATGACAATGGGATTATAATACCCCTAAATCCTAAGACACGAATGAGAAATCTTGGCCTTAGATGTACCCCTCTGAGTATAAGTATATGTGGAGGATGTCCCCCAGTTAAAGCAGTCAAGACTCCCCATGAACCAACACCAGGTGAACTTCTCTTACCTGTACCCACTGGCCACGTCTTAGATAATTTCACTTTTGAAATAACTGACGTCTGTAGTAGTAGTGATGATGAGGATCCCATAACCAACCTACCCATGCTCTTCGAGGATGACACCCTTCTCATGATTAGCACTCTATCCTATGAGTATAAAAATCAAATCCATGAAATCCGTCTAGTCTACCCACAACTCATCGATTATGACCAACGAGGACCACCAATTCTTGACATATTCAAAAATGACGAGGCGCTCTCAGAATTCATGGGGTTGCAGGATAATATTATGTGTAAAGGAATATTCATCATTGAGATGGATACACATGCATACTGTGGGGAAATGATTGAATCCCTTAGTCTTAAAAGTGAAAAATTGAGAATAATCTCTATGTCCTTGAGTGAAAACCACACTGTGTCACTCTCTAACCTAAAAAAAGTAGAAAGAAAGGACACATCCAATGGTGAAAACCTCTCTAAGGTTCCTGAGGATGGGGGATTCAATCTTAATTTCAAAGTTCTTCATGAGGAAAAATTAGCAGTCCTAGTAGAAAAATTCAATCCAGTTAATCTAGGAATAGAAGAGACCTCGCACATAACATTCTATGCGGAGTCATTACTATCAGAGGAACAAGAGCTCCTAGCAGAATTTTTGAGAGAAAGACAAGTTAATTTTGCATGGAGCTATGCAGACATGCCAGGGCTCAATCCAAAAATTGTAGTTCATCATCTAGCCATGTACCCTAAAGCAAAGCCTGTCCGACAAAAACTCAGGAAAATGCAGCCTCAGATCACCCTGCTAATCAAAATGGAACTAAAGAAGCTATTAGACGCAGGATTGATTCAACCAATAGACTATCTAGAATGGGTGTCAAACTTGGTTCCTGTCTCAAAACCTGATGGGGGCATCAGAATTTGCACAGATTTCAGGGAATTGAACAAAGCATGTCCAAAAGACAATTTCTCATTGCCCAACATTGACATGATAGTAGACTTGACAACGAGACACAAAATGATTTCCCTAATGGACGGTTTCTCGGGATACAACCAGATAATGATTGCTAGAGAAGACCAACACAAAAAAACCTTCACTTGTCTATGGGGGACTTACTGTTGGAATATGATGCCATTCGGCTTGAAGAACACAGGAGCAACATACCAAAGATCCATGACGTTAATCTTCCATGACATGATCCATAAAACTATCGAAGATTATGTTGATGACATACTAGCAAAATCTAGAAAGAGGAAGGATCACATAGCAACCTTAAGTTCCATTTTTTACAGGCTGGAGGAATACAAGGTCCAATTAAATCCAAAGAAGTGTGTCTTTGGTGTACAATCATGAAAGTTGCAAGGATACATAGTGTCAATGAGAGGTATTGGGGTAGACCCTGCTAAGGTAAAAGAAATCCTTGAGATGGAGGAACCCAAAACATTGAAACAATTGAGAGATCTCCAAGGCAGGCTTAAGTCCATCCGAAGGTTCATAGCACAGCTGGAAGATAAAAAAAATCCTTATTCTCACCTACTTCACAAGGGAGTAGCATACAAATGGGATAACAAGTGTGAAGAAGCCTTCAATAAGATCAAATAATATTTTCTTACACCACTAGTTCTTATGGCACCGATCCCAAGAAATCCATTAATTCTCTGTGTTAGCAACAACAGCAGCCCTCGGTGCTCTTCTAGCTCAACATGACAAAAATGGGACAGAAAGGGCCATGTATTATATCAACAGAACAATGGTTGGGCATGAGTTAAACTACTTGTTCATTGAAAAAGCATGTCTAGCAGTAGTGTTTGCTTCACAAAAATTTAGAATTTACATGTTGGCCCACAAAATAAAACTCATCACCAAGATTAATCCCCTCAATTACTTACTATCAAAGGCAATAATCAGGGGAAGAATGGCTAAATGGGTTATGATACTATCAGAGTATGACATTGAATATGTGGAGCGGAAAGCAATCAAAGGTCAAGTCATAGCATATCAGCTTGTAGAAGCACCAATTTATTCAAAGAATCAACTTATATCAAAGTTTCCAGATGAATCCATCTTCAACCTCAACGTAGCCGATCACTGAAAACTTTATTTTGATGGCTCATACACACAACATGGATTAGGCATTGGTGTCTTTTTCATCACCCCACAGGGGGAATGCATACCTAGATCATATAAATTGGCATTCCCCTACATCAACAATATTGTAGAATACGAGGCTTTAACCATAGGCCTCATAATAGTAGTGCAGTGGCACATCATGGTCCTCAAAGTATACAGAGACTCCCAGTTGATAATAAATCAAGTGAATGGTGAATACCAAACTAAGGATGATAAGCTCACTCCATACAAGAAACTGGTGGAGACTCTCAAAGAATCCTTCATCGAGATCACATTCGAGCAAATTCCTAGAGCAAATAACAGAGCTGCAGATGCCATGACAACAATTGGATCCTAACTGGAAATCCCTCGCAACATCTTAAAACATGAATTCTTTGTAGATTAGCTTCTCGTTCCCACATTTGAGGTACCAGAGTCAAAATTTGTGTGTGAAATTGTTGGTCTTGGAGATCTCTTGTACCATGACATTTATACCTACCTACAAATAGGTGTCTTACCTGCTGACTTACCTCAAGGTTAAAAAGAACTTTTATTAAAAAATCCTCTTGGTTTGTCATCCTAGGAAATACCTTATACCATAGAAACATAGAGGGAAGCTTATTACGTTGCCTTAATATTGACGAAGCCTTGACTACTTTAACTGAGGTGCATAACAAGATTTTTGGTTCACACTCAAGTGGAATGACCTTGGCCAAGAAACTGCTAAGGATGGAGTATTATTGGCCCACTATGGAGAAAGAGGCACACAACTACGTTAGAAGGTGTCTACAATGTCAGTAGCATGGGGACCTCATCCATGCTCCAGCTCAAGAGCTCCATCCTATTGTTACACCATGGCCCTTCTCACAATGGGGGCTCGATCTCATCAGAAAAATCACTTCCACTTCATCTAATGGCCATAAGTTCATCATAACCGCCATTGAGTACTTTACCAAGTGGGTTGAATCCATACCAATGACCTACATAACAGGGAAGTAGATACCAAAGTTCATCCTAAACTATCTCATATGTTGATACGGTGTTCCTCAAGCTATTATCTCAGATAATGGAACACCATTCAAGAATCAGGATGTTCATGACCTTTGTGAAAAATTCAAAATCCAACATCGCTTCTCTACCCCATATTATCCCCAAGACAATGGCCAAGCAGAAGCTACCAATAAAACCATTTTGAAAATCCTTAAGAAAACAGTCAATGACGTAGGTCGTGACTGGCATCTGTAGCTAAATCTCACCATCTGCACCTATCAAACTAGCATCTGCAGTCCCATTGGTGCCACCCCATTCTCCCTAGTCTACAGATCAGAAGCCATACTACCCATTGAGATCAAGCTCCCGTCACTAAGAATATCACTACAAAACCTCATCATGGATGAAGAATACTGAGTATCAAGACTGAATGAGCTAGAGCTACTGGATGAGCAGCATATAAATGCTTTAAATCATTTGCAAGTCTATCAAAATAGACTCAAGAGGAGCTATAACAAGAAAATCAGAAGCAGGACTTTTCAAGTTGGAGAACTTGTACTAAAGGAGAATCAAAAGAACATCCCAAATCCAAACAATAGAAAAATTTGAACCCAATTGGCCAGGCCCATTTTTATCACAACAAGCTATAAGTCAGGGCCATATCTGCTATCAACACTGGAAGGCGAGCCTTTATAAGAGCCCATGAACAACTCCCATCTCAAAAAGTTTTATGCCTAATCTTTCAAGGTATAGAACCAAAAAATCAAAAACATCAGAAAATGTACTGAAAAAATGGTTACCTTGGTGAAAACTTGGCAAACAGGCATCTTGGTGACAACAAAAAAATAATAAATAAATAAATAATCCAAAAAATATATGAAAAAGGATTAAAAATAGTAAAGATAAAAACCGTCCTTTGGTGAAAACCACTTCAGTGGCACTTTGGGAAAGTACCTTGGTGAAAACTTGGCAAACAAGTACCTTGTGTAAATAAGCACTTTCCATCCACCAAGATCTTTATGGCTTGTTCTATATAATCCATTCATTACGCTTTCATCATCCATCGCATTCAGATCTCCATCCATCACCCATCTGCATCTACATCATAGCTTGGTCTTGTGTTCGTATCGTGATCCCTCCTAGTGCTACTCGACCCATTCCCAAGGTCAAATTGTCCTATCTATATCGGAGTAGACTATTGCATCATGCTGGGGGTATGTTCTCATTGGATCAGATTTGTGTATATTCTTGAAGTCCTAAAATTAGAAAATCCAAAAACATCAAAAAATTAGAAAAAACCAAAAATATTCAAAACATATCAAAATTCAAAAATAGGTCAAAAAGTCAAAAAATAGAGTCATCTTGTCGAACTACAGGTTTCTAAGCCTTGAACGTAGGCAATTTGATCTTTGATCATCCCCCGAGACACTTACGTCAGTCCTTTAGGAGTCCATCATAATAAACTAGCATTTCATCATGTATATCTTCATCTGTAAATCGAACAAGTCCTCATTCGAACTACGTGGTCTCTGTGTGTATAACGTAGGTAAGGATAATCTGTTGATTAGCCCCTAACGCCCCTAGGATAGATCTTTACGTTAGTCTCTTGGTCAAAATCTCAAAAAAACCCAAAACATTGGAAAATTCAAAAATTAAAACATTTGAAAAATCTCGAAAAATACCAAAAACAGCCTCAAAACATTTCAAAACATCAAAAACATCCAAATATTTGAAAAAATCCATCTGTCCCATTTCAATTTCATCCGCAATAAACATCACTCATAATAAACGATCGTCATCCTCAACCTTTGGTAAAACAGTCAGAAACAAGTCTAGCAGGTTAAAAAGTGAAAACTCAAAACGTCAAAATCTAAAAATCTAGGTTAGTACGTAAGCAAGTTGGTCAACTCTTTGTGTCAATAGCCTATCATCCAATCAGTACCATATCAAATCATCTGATATCGTCATGTCTTAGGATGCATCCTTCTTACAATGGACATCAACATCAGACATCACCATAGTTTAGTCTTGGCTAGCGATATTGAATAACATCAGCTTGTTTGTTTATTGTATCTTTGTCTTCTGATTTATTTTATTATGCTCATTCCAAGGACCTCTCAATGATGTCCCCAACGAAGGGATTTAGAGAGGTAGGAATGGGGAAATGATCATTATATTTTTATGTGTTGTGCTTGTTGGACTTTCTTGTAATATAACTTGGCACATACTTTCTTTATTTAGGTATGTATGAAGGGTGTTCTAGATATCTTCTTGACCACATAGGAAGGCTTACCTTCCTATGTTTTGGTCCGAGATGTGTGAAATACCTAAGGTACATCCTAGTAAGGTTTTTGTATGTCAGGTGTGAACAAGGATACTCCTATCTGATTGTCGAGTCAAATTCCATCACACTAGATACAACGTCATCCTTGTTCTTAATACCTTGATGCATTGTATTTAAGTGTGTTATCAAACATAAGATAATTGGCCCTTTGAAAATCCCAACTCCACGATATATATTCATTATCATCATCATCTCATGTCTTGTTGGAACCTCGTCTTTCTTCCATTTCTTCTTGGTTTTCACACTAACAAGGTACTATGATAGTTAATCATTTATCATTAAGAATGTATTCATCTTGCATCAACAAATCGTCAGCACAATGCATGTCATATAGAAAAATTGATCATCTCATATGCATATAATATAGATTTGTTATTCTAAGCATCTCATAATCATAACATTACATACACATTTGCATATAACCATCTCTTACGTAATTACAGAAAACATAAATAATCCATCACATCATCCATTTCATAATCTTATAACCACCATCACACCACATAAATAGGTTAGGAATTTGAATCCATTTGCATAAAGCATACATCATCATAAACATGCATATCATCCATCATCCATCCATATCATAATAGAACATCTCATAAATCACCACATTGCAATCATTTTGCATAAACATTTCATAAATCATCCCATATCATTATAAGCATCCAGTGCATAATTAAATGAAGCATAATAGGTACATAAGAATTATAAACAACCCATTGCATTAACTGCATACATCCATCCATAATCATATAAAACATCTCATAAAAGCATTAATTATGTCATCACATATACATCATAAGGTCATTACTCACATATCATTTTTCATATATACCATAAATCATCATCTCCATACCATTTGGCATAACATATCATTTCATGTATAACATCACATCACATCATTATATAACATCATCATAAGTACATATCATACATGGAAAATCACATACATTCATCATTGCATAGCCGCATATCATGATCACTGCATTCACATCATCATCACCATCATAATAGAAAAATATATCGAAAAAGAAATCATTTCATAAATCATCACATTTGCATCAACATACATAAAATCATCATGTAGATTGCACCATCATAAAAGCATACATAAAAAGGTACTACAAGAGAAATGTACCATCATAAAATCCACCCATATCACAAATCATATAAATCCAGTATATCCATAATCATCACAAATGCATATCATATGTCATCATTCATTAGAGGCATAATATAGATCTGTTAGTCACATAACCATCACATAATGCATACATCATCTAAAAGAAATGCATCCATATATAGTATATCCATCACATAATACCATAACATTATTGTGTCACATATAGAAATAGAACCATCCATAAATGCATAATAAATAAATGTTACATGGCACATCACATCAACATCATCATCTCATTTATATCATCAAGTAACTATCATAGTAAAAAATAATAACCAGATCACTATACATATGTGTATGTCAATGAGTACAAAATGATCCCATATGGCACGAAAGAATAATATCTTGATCAAAAAAGAGGTCTAACCCTCCTGTCTGTTGCCCTCGCCTCTGTCACCATGACCCTCTACCGGTCTATTGCTGGTCCACTATGAATAATTTGGGGGTCAGGCTACTCTAGGTATGGCCTGATGGTAAAGCAATCGATAGTAATCTGCCTCTCAGATGGCCTCCCTATATGAGTGAAGGGGCACTGTGTTGTGAGAGGAGGAATCTGCCATACTCTCTAGCTACTATTTGCGGCCCATCTCTGCGGCTGCATGTAACTCTGCGGCTTGCTGCTGTAAAATCGTCTGATCTCTCTTTGCATGAGCCTGGTCCCTCTCTGCTGACAAGGCCTAGACCTGGGCCTACAACTGTAATATCAACCCGTCCCTCAGAACCGGCTGACCCGCTGGCTATACTTGCGGAGGCTGCGCGTGAGGCTAGTCTTGACCTCCATCTTGTGGTGGTGTAGTAACCCGATCTTGGTGCCCATCATGTCCACCCTCTGGCCCTTGATCTCTGTCCTATAGGTGTACATCAACATGAGGCTAATCCATCTAAATCTATGCTAGCTGGACTTGTGCTAGCTAGTCCTATGCTAGCTATCTTACTGGAGGACTGCCACCTCCTCATCCTCAACCTGCCCCCCTCCCCCTAGCTCTTCGTCGAATGGAGGGTACACCTAGAACTGTCAAATGTAGAGGTGGTTGGAACCAATCTCTATACGCTTGATTCATTCCTTGATCTATGACCCCCTGATCATATGCCCATGGCTGGGCCACCAGCTGCTTGAAACTATCCACTGCCTCAAAGGAATTAATGTATCACCCCAAGGCACCCTACAATAATGTGCAAGAAAAAATGGCAACATATTCAACATCTGGCCTATCTTGTACCTCGCCAAACTGGCGATGAACTCGTACCCACAAATACCTCTCTATCATAGTGTGCTCCCACCCCTACATGAGTTGGTCCTAGCGGGAAAAGAACAACTATTGTACATCATTGGCCCATCCGGGCCAACCAAGGTATGGGTGCCATGTGAACACTATCATCTCATCAATGACCCTCCTCTAGTGAGGGATCCCGTGCTTGCCTATGTGTATGAAGGACAAACAACCCCTATAATGCCAAACCACTAGATCATCGGGCCCAACTGACACTAGAACACCCCACGACCGAAGAACTGAGATATGCTCCCACACCCACACAATGATGGAGTGTGACACCTGCACCAAGTGCCCTATTGTCCAAATATGCATACTCATGTAAATCCTTGTAAAGGGAGGCAAGAAAAATGAGACCCCATGCAAAACAGATTGGCTTGTCATGAACCATGCGCTCCTAGCAAAGCCCCCAGCTAGGACTAAAGTACTGACCTTGTCGATCCAGAGCGACAAGACCTGACATGATGGCAACAATCACTAGTTGAAAGGGTGTCGTGAGTGTCCTACCGCACTCTAGCTCTATCTGGCCCTCACAAAACATAATGTCCTTTGTAGCCAAGACTGCATGGCAAGCATCCCGTCTGAAATCCATATCATAAATGACTCGTCGACCATGTATCAACAATATAAGGATGCGCCACACGTCCTCCAAGGTAATGGTGGCCTCGCCAATGGGAAGATGAAAGGATGACATCTCACTATGCCATCTCTCGACAAGCATAGACATCATGCCAAGATAGGCCCACACAAGTGTTGCGTAGGCAATGTACCATAGCCCCATCTCTTGAAGTCGGTCCTGCTCCCTATCAGTCAGATCTCGCAAGTAGCTGAATATCTCTCACGATCTATACTCGCGAGAATAGAACTGCCTCGCCACCTCCTACATCAAGAAAGGTCACCATGTTAAAATCATCAAGAAAAT
Organism: Sequoia sempervirens; assembly: GCA_007258455.2. Classification (NCBI taxonomy): domain Eukaryota; kingdom Viridiplantae; phylum Streptophyta; class Pinopsida; order Cupressales; family Cupressaceae; genus Sequoia; species Sequoia sempervirens. The sequence goes on along the minus strand of VDFB02353493.1, from coordinate 197,359,144 downwards.
TTATTCTGAGCATTCAAGAAACTAGCCCAACATTGCAAACTATGAAGGCGTCATAGTTTAAAATTTGCAAACATCGACGCTAGCACCTTCAAATCCCAAACTGCACCACAGCGATGCACTTTGCTTAAGTATCCCAAACCCTAATTCTAAAGTTCACTGTGACATCAGAGTTTGAAATCCAGCGCTCTATTTCACAAATGCGTCAAAGTTTGAAGTATGTTCTGAAATTCCAGACTCCATCGCCACAGTCCATCTTGTGATGGTGGTCCAATTTAAAAGACTGAGCAGTCCAATTTGAAATTTAAGTGGCGCTATATAGAACCACTGCAAGTCACCTAACTCTAAATGCAATAAATGAACGCGTAAAATGAAAAATGAAGCTCAAGAAAGGATCACTTACCGGTGCCCCAATGCGGGGAGGTCGCTGGTACGTCTGTATTCAATCAAAAATATGCAACGAGAGCTATCATTGTGCCATCTCGTCAGGATATCAAGGCTCAAATCATGAAATCTCTTAAGGCTGAATGTGAAAATGAATTGGAAGTGGCCCCTCGAGGCCTATTTAAGCTTGAAAATTAGGGTTTTTTGACCCCGTTCAGCCATCCTGCTAGGGGTTTGGACCCCCGATCTCGTTTTTGTCAATATGAAGGCCATTTTGCACCATTTTTTGTGTTTTATCTCTTGTTTTTTAATCTCCTAGAGCCTTTCTGGACGTGTTGAGCACCTTGTCCTATTTTTTTGCAAGATCACCCAAAAATTGGAATTTTTGTTCGATCTCTCGAGGGGGCAGTATATTACCATAATTTCCTTCGTTGGGGCAGCAGTGAGGCAAAAAAATTTTTTTAAAAAAAAATTTGGCTTTTGATCGAGATCATTTATTCTTTGAACCAACGCAATGAGTGCACTGCTTCAAAGAGGGGTAAAATGTGGACATAGAAAATGTATTGATTGACATTGCACATATGATCCCGACCACTAACACTGTTTCATCCTAAATCATCCCTCAGTCTAACCATTTAATTGAATACCTTTATTTGATTAAATTCATCAATGTTCCTCTCTTAATTAAATAAATCATTTATCTAATTAAGTCATCCTTTCTTGCTAATTAAATCAACCAGTCTGATCTAATTATCCCTATTTAATTAAATAATCAATTTTATTTGATTAAATCTTTAAAGTCCATCCATTAAATTTAATAAGTTAAAACCTTATTTAGTTTAATCTAACTTCATCTCCTTGGTTAAATAAAACAAAAATCTTTACTTAATTAATCATTTTATCATATTATTCTTCGATTTGATTTAAATCAATCCATAAATCTAAATCAATATGTCACATCATTTTGACCTCTCATTAAATTAATTAACCTTTATTAATTTAATCTCTTCTCATGTCCCATCCTCTAGAATTTGTGACTTGCACATGAAAATAGATTTAATTCATTTATTAAATCTCCATTTTCCCTCAAAAAGGCATAATAAAGGAATATTCCTCAAATTTGAATTCAAAATCTAAGTGTACTTTGTCCTTCCAACAAGGCATTTACTCCATCTAAAAAGTCCTTTTTCCTTGAGCGAAGTGGCATTCAATGCACCTTCTTTCCCTCTTACATGTCATTTCAATAATTTCAAATTTCAAATATATGCATTTATTGACACATCCTTCAAAACTTGCAATCTTCATCAAATTCATCCAAGCATAGTTAGGCTTTTTGCAACTTTTCAACAAGGAGATCCATTGAAGTCATCACCACAAGCATTCATCTTTCATCAATCATCTTCATTACATCATTGGAGTTGGGAAAGGGTCAATTTTCACATCAAATTGGCACCAACTCCCTCGAGAGATTAAGAGTTTTCTTTGTTTTAGAATAGGATTTTGATATCTTTGTTTTAAGTATGTTGTTTTCTTCATTTCATTCCTTTTGTCACATTCAAATGGATTTCTTGAGTAATATCTATTCTAATTTTCCTTTGATCTTATTAATGTGTTCATTTGTTGTGTTCTTGTAGGTATAGGATACTAGTTCACACCATAATATTGCCACTTTTTGGCCCATCATGATCCTACACATACCCAAAGGTAAGGGAAAATGGTTATTTTTGGTGGAAGCATTAAGCTCCCTGTAATCAACAAAAACTTGTCATTTCCCTCCTTTTTTAGGCATAATCACTAATGGAGACACCCACTGGCTATCTGAAATGGGGTAGATAAATCATGCATCTAACAATTTTTGTAGTTCTCCTTTGACAATTTCTCTCAGTGGAGGGTTAATTCTTCTTTGTGGCTGCCACTGGGGTGCAATCATCTTCGATGTTAATTCTGTGACTGCAAATCTTAGGATTCAATCCCTTCATCTCATGATAGTCCCACGCAAATGCATGTTGATGGGTCCTCAATAAGTTTACCAATAACAATTGTTGTTCTTCACTCAGTTTGTTGTTAACATTCATATACTTTCCTTCTGACACTTGTACTTGTGTAGTTGATTCTATCATAGTTGTTTCATTAATGCATGGTACCTTGAATTCATATGGAAAAAATTTATGGGACATACCTGTTGCTACAGAAGGTCCATTTGTAGGAAGAGTGGCTACAGGAAGAATGTCTACAAGAACAGTGGTTGCAAGAAGAGTAGGCATAAGTGTCTTGATTGGGGTAGCAGAATGAGAAGATGATGCTTCATCCACTTCACAATAGTTCTAAATGATGTTAACCAATACTTCATCTTCGTCTTGAAGTTGCATGAAGGAGCTTTTTTCTAACATCATAAGGTGCACCACAAAATTAATTTCCTCAGCTTCTTCACCAACATGTGGCCATATAAGATTATCCTCATCATGGGATGGCTGAGTAGGAGGATAAATAACAAAATTTTTGGTGCTCTTCCCATTAGAAATGGTCATGTCACCTGACTGACATCCAATATATACGTTTGTAGTTGCTAACCATGGCCTTCAAGTATAATGGGATACCTTCCTAGTGTAGCTTTAGGAGAAAGAATCATGAAGTTTGCTGGGTACTCCCAAGAGTCTAGAATTATCACAAGGTCCTCCATTATACTATCAGGTTTAACAGTAGAACTATCAGCAAGTTGCACGATAGTAGGAGTAGATCTCATGCTTGCAACATTTAGTTGTTGCAGGATGTCCTTGGTCATTACATTTATTGCTGCCCCTAAATCAATCAGAGCATTCTTTATTTGAATCCCATTTATAACAACTACTACCACAAGACTACCTGGGTCATTGTACTTAGGGATAGTCACTTTCCCAAGCATGATGTTAGCTAACTATCCCATCACTTGAACTGTAATGGGGTCTTTCTTCTTCTTGCCTGGATTCTTGATGCATGATTCTTTGATTGTCTTGCCATAGATTGGGACATCCATTATAGCCTGAAATAGGGGTTTTTGGACACATATATGCTTCAACTTATCCAAGATATCAAAGGTTGTGTCCTACTTTTCATTCTTCTTCTTGGAAACTTCCAATCTCTAAGGAAAGGGTGGTTCTTGTTCAGTCTGCTTGACTTGGACTGGTTCAGGATTTTTAGGTGCACTTGCTTGAATGGGATCATTCAGAGGTTCCTCTTCCTCTTTCACATCAATCTCAATGATAATGGGCTTGGAAGGGGCTGGTAAATTAGTTCCTGAATGCAAGTGGATGTCACTTACACTCACAACATATGCAGGGAATTGATTTGAATCAATAGAGTATATAGGCTATTGTTGTGGTTTGTTATTTCGATTGGGTGTGGGCTGAGTTGGTATCTCAATAGGTTTAGGTGCATTTGAGCTTGAATTAGAAGGTGGAGGTATTATAATAGGCTGTTGGGGCTGAGAAGGTGGTTGCATGTAACTAGTTTTCTGGGTAGACCATTGTTGTCCTTTCCTCCTTTGATTTTTTTTGTTGCCAATTTCTTGGAGGTGGCTACCAATGCCCTTGAAATTGCTGGCAATTCCACTGAGGTTGTTGCCACTAGGGTGGAGAGTTTTGAGGATTGGGCCAAGCATTTGGAGGCTTACCCAAAGGTTGTGGTGGATATCCTCCATAGTTGGATGGATATGGGGGCTACCATTGGTTACCAAATGAATAGGAATTGGAATATGGCCCAGCAAAAGAGAGTGGATCTGGTGGCATACCTTGTCTTGGAGCCTAAGGCCTCCTTTGTGCAACATAGTATACTTGATCTTCTTCAATCTGAATTGGATTGAACTCAAGTGCAATCTACTTGCCTTCAATATTAGCTACCATCTTGTATCTGCAGTCCTTTTTTCTGCAATGGGGGCAATACTCTACCAACATTGCCTCTGCCTCCTCTTGCTTCTTCTTGGCTTGAAGTGTATCTAGTTGAGAAGCTAGATTGTTTATAATTTCTTGCTTAAAGGATGCCAACAAATGACTAATCTACATTCTTGAAACTAAACCGGTAGATGACTTGTACCCATGGAAGATTGGTAAGCTCCCCCTTTCTTTGAAGCTGCCCTATAGTAGTTATGGCATATTTCTTGATATCCTCCCAAGGAGCTTGGGAGATATCTCCTCCTCCCATCAGGTCCAAGGCATAAGTACAATTGTCATTGATTCCTCTCAGGAAAAACAACTTTTGTGATTCTTCATTAAGTGTATGGTGTGGAGATTTTTGTAGGAAAAACAAAAACCTTGCAATATAATCCTCCAAGCTCTCATCTTCCTTTTGTTGTATCCTAAAAATGTCACCTCCTCTCATGTCACTGCCCCTACAATACTCCTTGTATTTCTCAAGGAATTTTGTCTTCATGTCCTCCCAGGTTTCAAAATTATCTCTACCTAGGCTCATGAACCATCTTAATGCAACTTCTTTCAGAGTGGTAGGAAATAACTTAAGCCTATGGGCATCGGTGGTATAGTCATAACTCCTGCAGAGTATGTCAAACTCAAACAAGAAAGTATTAGGCTCTTCTGTGACAAGTCCATAAAACTTGGGGAGTGTTGAAGTAAAGATATTTTTTATGTTGTCAACTTCATTCTGATGGGTAATGGGGAAAGGAAAATTTGGTTGGTTAGGTTTGTTCCTATTTGCATCACCCATGCCTGCTTGATGTAGTTCCGAAGAAAAGGGGTTCTCAAGCTCATTTTGGTCTTCAAAGGAAACATCAGAGCTAGTTAGATCAGGAAATACATCAGCAAAGGGGTGTGGATCTTCTTCTTCTTCTCTTGGCAGGTTCTGATATTCAACTAGCTGGAATGAATTAGGATTGTTAGGAAGGAATCTCCCATAAGCATCCCTTCTCCTTCCTTTATGCATGTGGCATCAACTCACTATCATCCAACCCACACAAAGAATTGGTAAAGAATAAGGGGGGTCATTACTTCCTAAATGAGGGTATACTAAGAACAAATTTCAAAAATACTACATCAAGAAAAACTACCAATGACTCCAAAAAACTCCCTAGTTTGACACCATCCCTTGCAATAGTGCCAAAAATGTTGGCCTCCTACAATGATTTAACAACTAAGCTCCTACAACTGTGATTCAGGGATTGAACATCTAAACGGAATAGCCATTCAATTGTCATGAAGGTGTATTTAACTTGTCAACCCAAGGACGTGAACTTGAAATGGGTTAGCACAATATGTGCACTAGGAACTCAAAGTAGCCATTTTCATTCTACAACTAAGAAGAATGCAATGCTGAAAGTAAATTGCTTGGAAAGGAATAACATAAATGTTGAACATCAACCAACAACCATACTAAGCTTGAAATGCATGACATAAATGAAAATATGAACAAACAAAAAACTACTCTTTCTACTTTGGCTGCAGGAACAGTCACATAATGAAATTCTAGTGGTTGCAGGAATAGTGAACGCCAAATTCTTAACTAATTACTTAATAGAAAGTAACATCTAGGATAAACTAAGCTAAGGATGGATTGCTCACCAATTGGGCCCCCTTGGATGAGTATCCTCTACTACTAATGAAAACTTAGATGCTCAAACTCATAACTTTATTTTATTCATTAGGAAACATGAGTACAAAAGAGTAACATAATTGTATCACTGAAAACTAAGAATGCAAGTACAATATTAGATCATGCAACCTTGTGAGAAGGAGCATCCGATCCTTATTTATACTACCAACTAAGCAAGACGGTCAACTCCACGAACTGGGAGGATGCTAATTTAGAGAAAGTAGAGAAAATGGAGAGGCGGTTACGCACACATGGAATCTAGTCAGATGTGTCCGCAAATTTAGCACAACATTAATGCCAATACTTGCTCAACAACATTAAAGTCCACTAGAGGGTGGTTACATTTGATTTGCATGGAGAATCTCCTTCCCTCCTCCTCCTTTGACCTTTGAATGATTCCCTTGCTAGATGTTATGGAGCATGCCTAGCTGGCGGTGTGTTTCTCAATTTAGTATCTTCAAATTATATTTGCATGGCAATGTTAGCACACACAATAATTGCATATCTATAACTATTTTAAAGAACATTCATTAACCACATGCAAAATTAATATAGATAGTCCATATAACATGCCAATGTCATTAAAGATTTGTAGAAATAAGATTAAGTCTAATGTCTATAGTTATGAGGAAATATCATAAAAAATATCGACACTTAACATCAAGGTCCATGATATCTTTAGCAAATAAATCACAAATTCTACCCAAAACTAGATCATAAGCTAGGATCATCACCAACTACAACAATATTTTCCGCAAACATATAATTAAAACCAACAAACTCTACAAACACAATTCAAACCAACAACCTTTGTAGCTATACTGATGTAGGAAATCACTGACAACACCAACAACATTGTGTTGACATTAATACCAACAACTCCAAACTTCCAAAAAATCCAATGCTAAGGGTTGACATCATCAAAACAAACAACATTCCAATACTTTCTTCATACAAGGGGTTGACATCAACGACAACACCTAAGCAACTCACAAACAATGTAAGCTTCCAACATCTCCAAACTTCCAACATACCATTATGTGAACTACACCACCATCAAATTCAAAGCACACTTATAAATGGATGATATAAAATATAGCTTAAAATCTAGACCTTATTACAATCCACAAGCATCATAGATTAATGACATTTTGTGAAGAGGTTTCAAAAAAGCTTCTAATTACAAGTGACTACAAATATAGGAAAGATAAGTTCTTAATCCATTAAAAAAAATAAGTATGTCTATTGTGAATAATTCATTAATACTTCTCCCTCCTTCTATAGGTACAAATTGCAACATAGAGGATCTACACATTTCTATGGTTCCCTTTCCCCCCCTAAGCACCTAACATTAACAAATTGCAATAGGATAACTAGAAAAAAAATAAGAAAAGAAATTTAGTACACTAATAACTATGTTTTTTCATGGAATTCATGTATTCTTCAATATAAAATCCAAAAACTATATCATTCCATACTCAATGACCCTTTCTTAATGAATATAATAATGATTAATATTTTCACCCATTCTATAATCTACGCTAAGCTAATCAATCATGTTTAATGAAATATAAAATGTACCTTATATACATGCTAGAAAATGAAAGGAACATATACAACTTGTCATTACAAAGCTTTTTGGACCATGCAAGGAAATTTAATTTCACAATTGCTTAAATGGTGAATAGAAATACATGCCTAGCCATAATGATGATCACCTAAATCGTTAAAACTTATTGATCATATCCATTTATATATTTGATTTTGATTGTCCACCTATTTTTTTTGAGCATGCAATGTTAAATTACACTACAAAAAAAGAACGAAAAGATGAGAATAGGTTTGAGACTGTAAGGACGGAAAATGTACACCCTTACATGTTCGCATTTGTTTGGGCTCTCGTTAAATTAAGCTTAATGTTGCCTTGATTTAGTTTTGTAATGTATTTAACACATTAACATTAGGTCTTGGGCCCTTGTGAACTAAATGGACTTCATTATGCCTTATTTAGGGTGTTGTAAAGTGTATCCTAACACTTTCACACTAATCTAGGGTTTCATTAAATAATTGGGCTTCTTTATGCTTTAATTGGTCTTATTTTGCATCCATAAGCCTTAATAAATGCATCTTTTGGAGGATAATCCTGACATAAACTAACATCCAATCATAATTTAGGTTTTTTTGTATTGTATGGCCCAAATTTAGTGATTTGGGGCTCATACGCCACCTTGGGCATATGAGTCCCACCTAAGTTTTAGTGCCCCGATCCTGATTTCACATTAATCTAAGCATTCTTGAAAAATATGTCACATAGCTATGCCTAATGGGACTCATACGCCACTTCTACTATACGATGCCTGTGTGGCCCAAAATCAAATTTAATTCAAATTCTTGGTGGGATTTTATCCTTCTAGATCTGATGTCAGCTTGTAGTGTTGTAATTTTGGGAAATTTGGCATAAACAAGTATAAATACAAGGTTATTTCACTCATTTTCTCCTAGCAAGTTTATAAGTGATCTAAGAGTTTCATGTGAGCATCCCTAATATCAAATTGGAGTTTACAAGAGCATTTAAGAGTTTACAAGATCATTCAAGAGATGATTATCAAGTATTTTAGAACATCATTAAAGCATCAAACATCATGTCAAAGTCATCATGCATCATGTTTTTTTTTTGAGCTAACAGTTGTGATGTAGGGTTTTTATGATTCAAGGAAGAATTCAAGTCAATATCTACCATATTCAGGCAAGACTCGAGATCTACATCCATTGGAGCCATTTCACACATGTTTGCAACACTTTATTGCTAGGGTTTGGTGAGTTGCAACATCATGACATAGTCCCTTCATCTTGAGTTTTCTAGGCATAAACTCGACAAAGCATGCTAGCATTTTGTAAAAAAAAGAACATCATGACATAGTCCTTTCATCTTGAGTTTTCTTTTGGACCAAGGGCTCAAACCTTGTTTTCCAATATTCAAAACCTCTATAAGTACCCTAAACATTGGCACAAGTTTCTCATGCCAATTCCTCCTTACATCATACTCCCCATAGCTTCCCATTTTTCCAGTCCCCTACATTTCAAATCTTATCCCCCACTATGATGTGTCTTGGAGTTTCAAAACTCCTCGACAACCTTGACACTTAAGAGCAAGGGAAAAAAAAAAATTTCAAACCCAAGCATCCATAAGGACCTCACATCTCCAAAATCGCCCCCAATCCCAAGCCAACCCAAACTACCAACCCCCACTAGCTGCCCTCAATTATCTACTTTCAATTCCCCATTCTATAAGAACATTAAAATATAGTCTATTTTTGGCTCAAAATATTGCCAATTAACCTTCCATACCTCTTCAACATACCCATTATTCACTAATGCTCAATTACTAGTTTTAATCAACTTTAAAAAACATAAATGCAAATAAAACTTCACACTATTCTATAATAATAAAAACTCAAAAATTTAAGACAGTCTCTCCCAACCCCGAAGAAATATACCTTGGGGGTGGGTGAAAGGCTATAGATTGGGGTAGGTGGGCCCCTACTATATCCTCCTATCCACTCCCATTTAAGACTAAGATCGATCAATATAATTCTCCACTCACCCTCACCCACCTTTCCCAAACCACTTGATTACCTTACCCTCACAATCACTTAACATTTTATCTTTATACAAAATTGGACCCAAAGCAATAATAGGGATGCACAAACAAGTTTGGTCTATTTTTTTCCTGCAATATAATACTTGCCCTACCCTCTCCTTGATTGAGTACACGAGAAAAAAAAAACATACAAAAAAAGAGTGGAGAGAGTGAGAGTAATGATATTGCTATCAAGATTCAACCATGAAGTTTTACAAGTTAAACTCATTGACACATGTTTAATGAGTAGTTGTTAACAAGAACCCATTTCTCATGATAACGAATTGTCCACTTAGCACTCATTGCATCTAGGTGATGCTCGGAGTTGAAGCATTGGGCCTTCTAGAGAGGTCACCCATCCCATTACTACTCCAGCTTAAGCACTCACTTAACCACAAAGTTTTTCCCCAAGGTTAAGCCCACTTAGCTTGCAACCCTATTTGCAAAACCTTCATCAAGTGTTGTGCCTTATGAACCATTCATTATAGAGCCACTTTAGCTCATCAATTGATAAGTAGGAGGTATTTTCCACAGCGTTTCAAAATGTGATATTGCTATCAGGAATCAACCGTCTAGTTTTACAAATCAGACTCTTATTCTTATGACTGTTAGAATATCATGATTTAAGAGACCTGTTTATACTCATAAGGTAAAAACAAATTATACTATCATGCCTTCATGGCTAACAATTTCATGAAATCATTAATCCATACAGCTCTAACATTTATATTTACATTTACATTTACATTTCAAAATATCATGATTTAAGAGATCTGTTTATACTCATAAGGTAAAAACAGATTATACTATCATGCCTTCATGGCTAACAGTTTCATGAAATCATTAATCCATACAGCTCAAACATTTACATTTCCAGAACCAAACCCTTACAAATTTTACCATCTATGAGAGAAGAAGAGAAATTTAACAGCTGTTTAAACATCACATACATGTATATATGAGGTTATAAAAAAAGTACGAGGAATAGCTTTCGATTAACAGAAGGGTTAGAAATTAGTAACCGAAAAGAGATGCATTGAAGGGGAGGACAGGAATGGTCGAAGCTTAAGTTGTTCGTAACCATATGAAGAAATTAGTGGAAGAAATGGGGTATAAATTAGTAACCGAAAAGAGATGCATTGAAGGGGAGGACAAGGACCAATATGAGTATACGGTCCCACGCGAGAGCGACTCCCATGTGAATGCCTGCCAACCCCACTTATACAATTTTAGTAACAGTAGGAAAGAAATCTGTGTCTCGTGTTTTCTCCCAGCAAGAAGATCTGCATATAATCACCAACTTGCTCATTTATCTGGAAAAGTTGTGTCCTCAGGGAGATAAGCTGTCCCAGCGTGCGTGAATTTACTTGTGCACGGAAGCAGTTGATTTGAACTCCAATGTAGTAACCGTTGAAACCTACGAAGCCATTCAGATCTGTATTCTTACTATTGCAGATAGGAGGACAGACAATTGCTTTTTGTTCATTCGAAGGGGTCCTCGACCAAGTACATGATAAGACTGGTGACTAAATGCTACCTTTTAATAAATGTTGAAAATATAAATCAGGGAACGTATGCGTGTGCAAGACGAATGTGTGTACACATAAAATTTTGTACTAGTTTCTCCCCAAGATAATCTTCGAATTTTGTGAGAAGAGGATAACAACTGTCGATTAACAAGATTGCAATGAGTATAAAATCGTGGGAAAATTGTCACTTGACAAGCTATTCAGATCAAATTCCAACTTCTGATGATGATTTTCTTTTCCAAGTTGCGTACTAAAAGCTGTCGAACAAATCTTGGTGCGACTGCGAAGATTTCTTTTGGAGTTACTAAGTTTAGCTCCCCATATGATAATTGATATTTAATTAGAAGCATCTCAGAGTTCGTACATGCAAGCACGTGGAAAACGGAAAGTTGTGTAAAGATGCGGTTTGACGAGAACTTGGTGTTCACAAATTCAAATTAAAAAATATAAGAATTTGGTAATGTTGAAATTTGGATTAATTGTGCGGGTTAATTTTGTGAGCATGTAGCGGTTGTATGGAATATCATAGGACTTCCATTTTATTTTTTTAAAATGTGGATTGGGCCTCTTATCTATCTATAACTAAGGTTTGGAGGTCTGATTCACAACACAACTTGCCACATCAGCACATCTATTGAGAAGTGTCGAAAAATTGACTTTTTAAAGATTCAACCAAAACTTAATCATGGTACCACTAGTAGTTGAACAAAAAAATATCATTTGTCGCTTGTAGAATATCATATTTTTATTTAAAATACAACTCATATGCAACTTGAATGGACTGAATACCTATTGATAACCATAAGTCTCTGTTATCTCTAACTTTTATATCCAACACAAATGTACCAATAGTTGAACATAAAAAACTATTTGTTTTTATAAAAGCAGTATATTTATTCAAAATACAGCTTATATCCAACAAAATGGACCAATAGTTGAACATTAAAAGTTTTGACAATCCTTCACATTTCATGGGAAAATACAAGGTGTTTATTATAGTCACCTCGTATATTTACGACAAGACAAAGTACTAATATGAAATACTCCAATGCATAGACATTGCTACCCCAATACTTGTACACATGTGAACAATATTTTTTCACTATGATAACAATACATGTTTAAATGAGTGTCTTATTTTATTAAATGAGCATCTTATTTTATACAACACGCTTATAGTGGATAGCTATAATATTTTATTTGAAACAAAAAATTATTTATTTCAGTTGTTAATGAATGTATATATGTTTTTTATATAACATTCATAGGTTCTCATGTGTTCAAGTATGAGTCCATCTTGGCCAACATTTGGTTACTTTTTTATTTACATATGCAATATTTATTTTGCAATATGAAGAATAAATATATGTTAAGATTGAATATTAAAAGAACAAGTGCTATAACAATAGTTGGGCCTTGTTGGACCTTGTATAACTATTGGTCATTCTCCCCTATATAAGTTGATTTTTATTTCATTGTGACACAATATTTTGATAATGATCATATCTTCATTTGTGGCTCACTTTTATATTGTGATTGATTATTTTCCCAAGCCTCAACCATCCTCTACATTTTTTTCACATATTCCTACGCATCTATTGTTAAATATTTGCACCATTTTTTAGTTATTTCAACAATCATATCACTTTGTAATGGAAAATTAGCTTTTATTTTAAGTTTAATCTAGCCTAATTTAGTAGGATGCAAAGGGTGAAGCCACAATAGTGGTTTACAATTTGATGAAGGAAAACTAAAAAAATAACCCCATGACAAAAAAAATGATTTTATGGGTTCGAACGAAGCTACTGGTTTGAGCGAACCCATTTAATTCCCTCCCACCAAAAAATCCAAACAAAATGCATTAAGAGAGGTGGTTCGCTTGAACCCCTAGGGGTTCGTTCGAACCCCCTTATCCCCTATTCTCCCCCCTCAGAAACCCAAAAAGTCTAGATTTTTACGCTTCAGAGCTTGGGTTGAAGATGAAAATGGCAGAGACTTCACAAATCCAATTGGAATCAAGTAGTCCTCAGAATGAGCTATCCAACGAATATAATTTTAATATTTTTTGGTTTTATTATGTATTTTTTTTTAGTTTTATTAAACATAGGTTTCTCACTGAAAATCAAGCTCTTTATTTTGCACATGTGGAAAAATAGCAGATTATCAAAAAAAAAATTTAAAAATATGAGTGCACTAGATATTGAAGTCCTTGGTCCAACAAAAAAAAGTTGAATTTTGATACATATAAAAAAGGTTATGCGTTATACGATCGCATATGTTTGAATTGTAATTGGTTTGACTTTGAAACTTGATTAAAAATAATAATAATAAAAAACTATCTAACTAAGTGGAAGTACTAGATATTGGAGTTACAAATCTAAATTTGAAAAAAGTTATCCGTTTTACGGTGAGCGTCACTTTTTAAAAATGTTGTTTTATGAAAAAAACTAGTTTTCGAGGGAGATGGAAAAAAAAGTGCAAACTAATTCCAAAAAAATTGAAAAAAATATATTTAGAATCTAGAGACAAAATGTAATGAAACTCTAGTTTGCATCATCTTCAAATTCCTCAGGGTTTAGCTACTATAGGTGCTCGAAAGTGAAGATTTAGTTAAAAAAATATTTCAGTGGCCAGTTTGGCCAAAAATTGTAAACCACTATTGTGGGATCACCCCAAATATAAATAGTAATTAATTTATATTTACTAATGATAATTGTGAGAGTGATGATATGGAATTATGTTCTAAATTACAAAATTAAATGTGAGGAAATTCAATAGCACTTAGTTTTTAATTTGATGAAGATCTTGAAATTTTAATGTCTCAAAAATAGTAGATCTCCTCTTTAATGATGTCTCACCTCAAATTCAACATTAAATCTAACCCCTAATATAGGTAAAGTATACGTATGTGGATTGTTTATATGAAAAAGTCTATCCTCTACCATAATTATCTAATTTTAATTTTTTGTATCTTTGTTCTCCATTTTATATAATTCCTTGATGTCTCCACTTCATTGATGTTGTATTATTTAAGAATAACTTTATAGGTTTATTAGATCACTTCAATTAAATTTCTATTAGGTCAACCCTAAAAAATAGACCTACTTCTGGTTGTGTCAATGTTGAAGAGAAAAATTTAGTCATGAAAATATTTCTAGAATGAATATGCAGATTCTAATTCAATTTGGCACATTGGTTTAAAATTTTCCTATAGTAAATGCTTCTTAAATTCTCTAGGATGAAAGTATCTGAAATAATATTAAATGAATGCAAGTATATGATTTTAAATACAATGTAATACCCCAAAATTTATATCAAGATATTAGCTAATAAAATATAAATGTCTTTTTTATGTTACAATTATAATGAACACATGTTACAACTCATGGTAAAAAAAATAATGTTATGAAAATTGAATAACACCATGACCAAAGAATACAACAAAACCACCAATTGTATCATGAGACAAGGGTACTACAAAAAAAAATCATATTAGCAAGACTTACACAAACATTGTGGGATAGCACCAACACCATGGAGAATAATAAAGAATTTTTTTCCTTGCAACTGATGATAAAGTGCTCAACTCACATAATTAAATAAATAAAAGATAAGAAGAAAAGAACTAAAAAGAAAACTTATAAGTCATCCATCACATACCAAAACGTATGAGGAAGTACCTAAAGAATGGATTCACAACATCCAAACATCATTGTGAATAAGCCATGAGTAATTAGTTGCAAGTGAGAAACAATAACTCACATAAGTCTCGTTATAGACTAGTCAGGCACAACCAAGAGAACAAGAATACATTGATTATGATAGAATAATGCCAAGAACCCATAAATATCCCAATCTAAGAATATGGTTAGGAAGAGAAGGCCATATGGTATAATTCTCCTTTAGAATTCTTTTCATTTTGATAACTACTTCCTATGTCCAATCAAAATTTCCCTTGGCTATAATGAAATTACCCTTAGGTATACTAGAATAACTCTTTTTACAAGAAAAAAAATCACTAACTAAAATAGATGTTTGTTGATAGTTGATAGGGCTTCAAATGGATAACAACATTTCTAAAGAAGCCAAAATTATAAAATGGATTCCCAACAAGAATAACCTCAAAACCAAGATTTGGGCTTATGTTTGAATAATGCTAAACATAGAAAAATAACCCAAGTCCAATATCAGTGAATGTCTAAGCCAATGCAACACCAAAATAGTTGAACATTAGACACAACTTAACTTAGGTTTTCATGACATTAAGGACAAATTTAAACCTTTTAAAATTGTACTTAATCATTAAATTTAAATTTATAAAGTAATCATTAAATTTAAAGCTATAAATTCAGAAAAGATAATATTTTAATTTAGATAAATTTCTTTAGCTCACATTAATATAAACCATTACAATAGCATAATAATGAAACACTCAACCAAGCATAAGTGTACTAACACAATAGGCAATTATAACAATTCATTAATAAATTTAAATTAGTCTAAAATATTAGTCAAGCATACATAAGATTAAAAAACATTCTAATGTGAGTAATTATTATACCTAATGTGAAATATTGAGGACTTATAATTAATTATAATTATATTACAAATCAAGGTACAATTTTAATTCAAGAATAATTATTAAATTAAAAAATGGCATTCATATCCTAAACATGGATGGAATACATTGTAATACAACAACAACAAAAATTTACAATTACAATACAATTCAAGATTGCAACTTAAATATTAAATATAACATGATAATATGATAGTACAAATCCATGTAGAGATATTGATACAAATGATTTATAGGATAGTTTCATGAATAATATTATGCTTTAGTATGATTCCAACACAAAAACCTAATTCTAATCAACACCACTTAGATCTACATTCCCTGAGGCACTTGTAAACTTTTGGCATGCAACTAAACTTATAATATATTTTCTTGTTACTGTACCTTGTGGAAAATTTGAGGAAATCTAAATTTTGTGGACTTCTAACTTACATTTATATTTTATTTTATTGTAATGAATTAGTGGTTTTTGTTTTATACAAAAAGTGATCCCAAGGTTTAACTAGGATTGATCTCACCTTTCAATTACATAACATTGGGGAATTGAAGATGGACAAGGACATGATACTTTCAATCTAAAAGGTGAGTAAAACAATCCCTGATCTACAATTCCTTTTTTATTCGTGTGTTGTGTGAGAGATTTAGAAATTTATTATTGATGAAATACAAAGATACAACTAGCTAATTATGAAAATTCAATGTTATGAGGGTGAAATCACAATACCGTGTCTCACTTTTTGCCCAAGATGGACATTTACATCAATAATTTTAAGTAAATCTTCATATTCTGAGACCTATAGTAGCTAAACCATAAAGAATTTGAAGATGATGTGAACTAGTGATTTGTGGAAATTTGTGTGTAGATTCTAAATATATTTTTTTTTTCAAAATTTCCAAAATAAATTATGAATCTTTCAACATCTCCTTTAATAACTAGTTTTAGACAAAAAAACAACATTTTTGGAAAGTAGTGTTTGTGTCGTACAACATAAATTTTTTTCTATAACTTGGATTAAATTCTAATTTTTGGAATATAGATTCTCAACATCAATATATAGGGAAAGGATATTTTTTCATAAATTTTTGTTGCATTATTTTTTTAAAATTAATTGTTGAAGTCACTATAACTAAAATTTGGACATACGTGTATGTCGTACAACCTAACTTTTGTGTATATATCGAAATCCAAATTTTCTTTTTTGGGTGAAATGAGGAAATCAATATCTAGGGAATAGGTATTTTTTGAATTTTTTTTACAATGGTTTATTATTTTTTCACCTCTGCACAACAAAGAGTTTGATGTTCAGAGAAAAACCTATGTTTAGTAAAAATTGAAAATTAAATACATGATAAAATGAAAATATATCAAACCTAGATACTTGTTGGAAAGCTAGTGTCAAGGGCTACAATCCTAAAAAATATAATTTTTAAATGACATTATTTAATCCCTCAAAAGGTAAAGAAAAAGTGATATTTTGCTAGCATTTTGATAGTTGTGAAGGAGACTCCATTGTGAGTAGGATTTAATACTATAGGGGTTCTATACAAGGGGGTTTGATCTAAGGGGGTATTATCTATCCCTCTTCAATTAAAACCTTTTAGATTTAGCTTCTCAAGACTTAAATCATTAGTTTTTTTGAAAAATGTGATTTCAGGAAAAAAATTTGCAAATTCCAAAAGTGAGACACAGTATTATGGCAGCACCCATGATACGAATATAGACAATCTATAAATTGATAACCAAATTTAATGATAAGAAATGAGTAGACAAAATATTTATGCACATGTGATCAAAATTTGAGCTTGATTTGAGTGGACAAGGGTGCCAAGGGCACCCTAGACTTGGGATCTAAAATAAAAAATTAACTTCATGGGTCTTAGGTCCCTAGTCTATGGCTTCTTCCTTTTAGATCTTATTGTTAGATCTTCATCTCTTTTTGAGATAATTGAGTTTTCATATCTTGTTATTTTGTAGGGCTTGAATGCATAAACTATCAAATTATCTTCAATCTTCTTCTAATCCTGTTTTGACCTATACCTACACATTGAAAAGGAGAGGAAGGGTTATTCCATATAGGGGATTTCCTCTGTCAAACCCTATTGTTGTATTTCTACCTCTACAATGGAAAATTTGATGATAAGGAGAGCTTATCATTTTGAGGGATAGAGGATAAATGATAAATTAATGATGAATCAACAACTTGTTACAACTCACCACTCAAATTTGATATCCTTGAGGGACTAAAGTCATGCACATCACCTTCAAGGATTGTTTTCAATTTGGCTTTATTTGATTTGAAACTTACAAGAATTAGTACTCATGTTAATAAAATGCATGCATAAACATGAACAAAATGACATAAAACTTGACATGATGCTAAGATAATGAAATGTTGCGATAATTTTACAAATTCAGCTCTTTAGTGCTCTTGAATTGATTTTGAAGTATAATAATTGCTCTTTTGGATTTTATTAGCGACATACAAAGTTCTGACACTGAGCCCATAAGAGAAGATTATATAGATCGAGAGCAACAAAAAAGTGAAGTTTGATTTTGAGTACCTATTTCCTAGTCTAGGGCACCTTGCACCCTTGTCCAATTGTTTCAAGCCCAATTTTTTATGCCATATTATTCTATGTTATCCCTTTGTTGTTCTTAATTTTGTTTCTATTTATTAGTTCTATTTTTTTCTATAAATCATCTCAGTTTTCTACATTTTCATAATTGACCTAGGAACATCTTTGCATAATCAAATTAATCAATTAATTAAAATAAAATCATACATAACTACCCCCAAAGGAAATGACTAAAATCCCAATCCACCATTTTGGCTCTTCAATTAAGATTAGTATCCAAGTGGGTGTTTGGGATCATTTTTAGTCCTCTCCCCTTGTGATATTGGAAAGAGTGTGGCTTAGGCCCTAGATCCCTTTTTTATTGTCACAATTTGGTGAACATGATATTTGTGCATTTTAAAACCTCTAAAAACTTAATTAGATAATGTTTAAATCTAAATTCATCTTTCAATAGTTTAAATTCAAGTGATTTGTGCATTTTGATAAAAATAATTTAAAAAGTCAAAAGTTCCATAGCATTTTAAATTAAAGAGATACATAGTGTTAAACTCAGTCATTGCATGAACGATCTAGGTAATAGGTGTACTTAAAAATCCTCATTAGCTCATGAAAAGTCTATAAAAATATGAAAGTGTTTAAAATTGTCATTTATGCATGCATGTGTTGTTGAAAAATTCAAAATTTACATTGTTGTTGTCACTTAAAAAGATAGAAAATTTTCACTTTCAATATTTACATCTAACTAGGATCAATTGATTACTACATTTTTTAATATGAAAATTACATTTGAATTACACTACATTATTGAAAAATATGAAACCACATACAAAACTGTATTCAACATATAGCAAAATTGATATTTTGTACATTTCTAGAAATCTTCCTATTATCACACCTAAACATTTATAGATTAGGATCCTTAGATAGTGTAGAAAAAAAAATCGCATTCATCTAGGGTGCCTAGCACCCTTGTGTAGTCAATTTTGGCCAAAATTTGGACCACATTTCTATCTCTATGTTTCTTGTGGTATTCTTGGTTTTGTGTTTGCAAATATTTTAAATATTTGTGACAATGTTGTGTTTTTCCTTCATTGTAGGAACACTAATGTGTTTTGAATCTCATATGAGCTTCATGACCTAGTGTCCCTTCCCAAGCTTCAATCATAATAGATATTGATCCCCGGTGATATAACTCTCTCAATCAAGGTATTGCATCTACCAGATCCATTTTACATTCCATTCCTAATCCTAGGTTTCTCATGTCTTCATCACAACCTAAAACTTATGTGGACTTGGAAGATGTTGTTTCCGATATACCTCATGATAAATTAAAACAATTAGGAAAATACCTAGGAGGATTTCAACAATACTTGAATAGTGGATATTTGTCTAAAGAAATAGTCCCTCTCTCAGATAACCTAAGGAAGTTAGTAAATGATTCCCAAGGGATAGAAATCTTGCATAGCATAGCTCACATAGTATAGATGCTAATATTCCTATGATAGCTAGTTGCAATCAAGATTTGACCAACACTAAAAAAATATAAGGAAAATAAGTTTCCTCTCCCAAAACAATGTCTTCTATCCCCACCTTCATGTACCTCTAGTCATAGCATAAAAATACAATACAACAATGCCTTATGGTTTTGTCACTTCATTTTCATTCTCGTCACCTTTATTAAACATGAAAAAACATTTCCCACCAGTCATCCATACTAGTTCACCATACTCAAAATAATCTCAAAACATGTTAGATAATGATCTAGTGATAAACTAACATTTTTTAAAACATGACATCATTATAACAATAAATTTCAACCTTAAAACAAAATAAAACTAATAAAAAACCTCCAACGTACCTCACATAACCCATTATCATTTTCTTTCTTAAAGAAACCCATACTATAACACATTGAGATACCTCATTTTCAATAATACCATGGTAAAGGAGATCCTAATAACCATGTGTCATCTTTTACTGCCTTGTGTAGTGACTTCATTTTTTAATATGACCTCCTAGTGAAACTCTTTCTTATCTATCATTGAAAGATATGGCTTTGGATTGGTTTTTATCATTACCAAAAAACTATATTACCCATATTATGAAACTTGTTAGTGAGTTCCTACAACACTTTCAAGTGAATATTGGTGCTCAAGTTATGCTAATGGATTTAGTTCATTATAAACAAGGACCTAAAGAAAAGATAACAAACTTATAGGACAATATCAATTGCTTTATTTGAAAATATCATATAGTCTTCTAGATGCTGAAATTAAAAAGGGTGTTTATAGGAGACTTACAACCTAATATTTCAGATAGGACATTATTCAAAAAAATATCCATCCTTTACACACTTGTTTACAACTCTTTATGATTATTAAATATTAGTTAGTCAATATGAATGTACACCTTTATCGACTCCTACTATTCAATATGAAGTAATGCCTCAAAATAAGTACCAATCATTTAAAATACAAAAAAAATTGTTAAGATAAATACTCTTCAAATTGTTAACAATGTTGAAATATAAGTTGTTGCAAATAAATCTCCATATCAATTTAAGCCAAGAGATAGGAAATTTTTACAATTGCCCGATTCTCTCCATACAATCATGATGTAGTTGTTTTAAATAAGAATATGATTCATTGACATAACTAAACCTTTAACACCAAACATTAAAAAAAAAATTCAATACCATTGTACACCTAGACACAATATGGAGAGATGTATGTGTTTAAGCACCAAGTGCAATATCTCATCCACTCTAATCAGATCCAGTTGGACAATGTTCAAGGAAAATAAAAAATTTGGTCACACCACCTAAGCAAAAATTGCAAATAATTATAAACCCATTACTAACTCATTCAACAAAATTTGTGTAATATAGTGATAATGAAAAAGATGATAATGGTTTATAAAAAACTTTAAACATGATTGAAGTCCAACTTATTCAACAAAGTCTATTTATGTAGTGTAGAAAATTGTACTCCTTTCTAAGTGAAAGTATGATTTCAAACATAATTTGGACCTATTTTAATGACCTCGCATTTATGCATTTTTACCCTTCAAAATAGGCCCCTAATTCACTTTATTATGCATCCCAAGGCCTATTTTTATCATTTTCCAACACCAAAACACACATTGAACAAATGCATTTAATAAATTAAAGGCCTCAAAATAAATGAGTTGGAAATTTAGGTCAAGACCCATTCACCCAAAGAAGAATGGATCCCCTTTAGATCCTAAAACCCAATATAAAATATGTTTATGGTGGCATTTTAATGTTCAAAATTCAAGTTGCAAAGGTTGACTATCGAGCTCTAATATTCGGGAAATTAGAAAAGTTTAGCCTATAAAGCCTAGTCTTTTCACCATGTCAAACTTGGTTGACAAGAGATTGAGAAGATATTCATAAGATTAGAACTCAAGAGAAAGGAGAGAACATTCAAGCAAGCAAGGTTGAAGCCTTGGAGCAACATTTCATTTGTTTTTACAAGTCTTGAAGCTCATTTTTCTAAGTTAGATAAAGAAATTTTTAGGATTTGGAGGTTGATGCCAATGTTGGACCATGATGGATTCTAGGTTATGCACCTATCCATTCTCCCTAACCTAATGACTTGTTTCATAAGTTTTCCCATCTTCAATCTTCATTCTACTAGCCACCTTAAGTAAGGTATAATAATATTTCATATCTATTAGGGGGTTTTGACTTCTCCCTAACAAGGTATTTTCCATTTTTCATGTTCATTTCAAAGGGATTTTATTCTTGAACCATAGATTTTTGGGGCTAGGAATACTATGTCTCTTGTACTCAATTCAGGTCTTTCACCTAATGGAAAGAGATAGATCCCACACCCAAAATCTAAGAGGTTCATCCAAATTAGGATGTGTGTGTTGTTGTAGGAGCTAAATGAGATGATCTAAGTGCAATTAAGCTATCGAATTGATTGATTAACTATGCACAACCTAGACAATAAGACTTGTTTGAAAACACATTGTGTATTGCAACAATGAACTAGAAACTTAAGCAAATGAAAACATAATTTAATGAGATTGAACAGAGTGCACTTGGAGGAAGATTGATGTCACTGGAAGATTTTGAAATGTCTCAGAAATCTCTATTAATGGCTATTGGGACTCATTCACCATGCATGGTGAATTAGTCCTGCTTCTTGTAAAAACTTTTGGAAACCTGTTTCTGACTGTCGGGAGTTGAAATATGAGAAAACCACTTTTTAGGCCCAAAGATGGGACTCATTCACCATGGGTGGAAAATTATTCCATCTACAATAATCTAGAAAATCAGAGGAACATTCTGTGGAGTTAGATCTGGACTTCTGTTTCCCACAGGTCTCAGCTTCTGAAATTGTCAAATCTGGGTCTGAAAGTTACTTTTTGTTGATGATTTGACTTGAATGAATTTATGACTTGATATTCATGAGTTTATATGCTTCCAAGAGACCTAAATCTGTAAACAAACAAGACAAAAAAGATAAATTGTTGATTGTTAAGGCTTCGGGGTTTGCCTTAGTCAACCTCATTTAGGTAATTAAACCAAAATGATGAAATAAAGGAATGAAGCATGCAAAATGGAAGTGATTACCTTATCATGATGATTTTATCTTGTAGGTATGCAACATTACATTAAGATTAAGCTCTTGAATGCTTTATAAAGCCAACTTGAAGACCTCCCTGAAGAGACCTCAAGTGATTTGCTTGGCTTGGAGTGAAAGATTAATGGATGAATAATGAAGAATGGATATGAATTGAGTTGTTAGATGTAAAGTGAAGATAAAAACACTTATTCATAGAAAATTGTGCCTTAGTAGCCAATAATACCTCATCATAGGCCAACGTGTAGTGAAAATAAACTTTAAATTTCACTTTTTCCCACTCAAAGGTCAAAATGGGGGCCAGATAGGACTCATTCGACACACATGGGGAATGGGTCCCACCTAGATGGGACTCATTTTCCATGCATGGTGAATGGGTCCCACAGGGGCAATTCCAACACCTAAGAAGCCAAGGATTTAGGAAATAAGGTTTAAATTGCCAACTTGTCAGGTGTTTGATCAATTAAAGCCTCAGGATGCATAATATGGGTTAATTAGAACCTATTAGTGATGATGCAAATGATAAATAGTCCTTGGAACACATAAATAAATGTGAATGTGTGATTAAATACACTTTACAACACTAAAATGTGGTCCACATATCCTAGGAAGGCACAAGAACCAATGTGAATGTGCAAGACACATTACAACACTAGTATATCGTTAAGTTTACATTAAGAATCTTCTAGATTGATGCAATAATGTTATTAAAAACATTTTATAATTTTGAACTAGGGAGAAATGAGTTCATTAAGTCTAGAAAAACGTGAAAGTATCTTACAACACTTTACAACACCTTTACAAGATTTTGTTAAAAGCATGTTATTCGATTTGCAAGGGCCCAAGACCTAGTGTGGATGCATAAAATGCCTCAAAACACTTGAATCAAGGCCTTATTAAGTCCATTTTATCATGAATTAATCCCATGTCAAGCAAAGGGTCCTTTTTTTTATGACACATTTAGCCCCCACTTTAGTGAGAGGATGAACTTGCTTCAAACTCACACTAAAGTAGCCATTCAAGAGAGATCCTTATGTAAAGATGTAGATGACAATGAATGACAAAGATTAAGGAGGTTGCACAATCCCCCAAGGTCGAAGATCCTAAGTCAAGCCCCCAAGATACAAAATCAGTAAAGGAAAGATAAAAAGAAAGACAAGGTGGAGAAGATGTACACTCACTTTGGGCCAACGAGACTACTTGGTTGTCCATCGGGTGAGAAAGGCCAACAATATACTCACTCTGGGGCCACAAAAATAGTTGTCCACATGGTGAGAAAGCCCAAAAGGGTAAGATACATATGCTCGTTGGTATGTACTCACAAACACAAAGGTGGCTATGGGGAAAAGTCAGGACGACGCTATGTGGGCTTCCCGCTCAACCATGTCAAAGTTATACCGCTTGATAACTTTAACAAGGTACCACAAAGAAAGATGCTCAAGAACAAAAAGGAAAGTACCACAATCATGCAAGTTGCATTATGCAAGGTGTTAAAAAGGAAATGCTAAAATGAAAAAATGTAAAATGTAAAAGAATGAAAGATGTTGAACTTGGAGTCTTGTTCAGTTTAATCAATGCCAGTTACTTAGGGAACATTGTGTTTAAAGTCTCCAAAAGAGGACCAATAAAAGAATAGAATATTCACAACTTAGGGGATGCAGTGCATTGCATCAGGCCACAAAGAGGAATCTAATATGCTGAGAAAGATCACACTTATGAAGGACATCACACCTAGTGTCATCGAAAAAGTGACAAACACATCATGCAAACGACAAGGCTACACTATGCAAATAAATTATGGTAGTGTATGCACCCCACTTTAAAGCAGTTGCTAACACCATTGCTATGAGAAAATGCTTTAAAGTAGAAGAGGAGAACATTCTAGCTTATCCAAAAATCCCTATGCCAAGTCATATGTTTTCAATAAGCTATTGCATTTAAAGAAAGGGAGTATGTCGCATGTGAGTCAATCTTAAGAAATTTCATTCACATCTCAAGCTTGCTCTTATATGTTTATGAAAGGTTAGCAAGTAGTTAAAAATTACAATGACAAGTGGCATGTAGGGATAAGGCTTGCTAACCCTTTGGCCCCACTTAGTGCAGGACAAGGGTGAGCCTGGAATGGATGATGGTATGTTGCCCATTGCGATGGATGCAAGACATGCAATAGTGAGAATGTGATTATCCTATAACTATTACATGGCAAGGAGCAGAAACTAAGGTTATTGATGTGAATAAGGAAGAATTTTAGAAGAGGCTTGTGTAATAGTATTGATGTTGAGTGAAGGAGAATAATCAAGACCATGAGTCTTTTGTTGTGTGTTTGGCTCTATAGGATTGCAGATACCTTGCTCTCGATCACCACAACCTTTTCCACTATACCCAAATTGTTTCATAATGTCATATCCTTTTCCATAAAGCTTTTGTAGTGTTTTGGAATTGGGTGGTTGTTTGTTGTTTTGTTCGTCAGGGGTGATTGTAGAATGTGTGGCATTGTCTAAAGTAGTTGAGGTGGATGCTTTTGAAAGGTTATCTGAATGTTGCGTTGACAAGTTAGTTGGTTGTTTTTGTTTCTCATCTTTCTTTTGTGTGAATATGTATTTTTCCATAACTGATGGTGTGAATTCTAAGGATCCCCAATCATCACCAAATAATTTAGATTTCCATTCCTAATTGTTATGTTCAATTTCTATGTTGGAAGTGGGAATCAATGTTTTTAGAGGACTTCTAGCTCCGCTTTCAAGATGCAAGAAACTTTTAGGCTTGAGATCTACTTCAATTTGATAAATTTTATGGTTATAGAAATATTTCATTATATGATGAAGGGTTTAAGGCATTGCATTCATCTCATGATTCCATGGTATGCTTAGAAAAATGTTGTATGAAAGATCATAAGGCATGACATGAATAGTAGTTTGCAAAGTAACCACCGCAACCGTAATAGGCAAAGTGATTACACCAAGCGGTTTCTTTGTTGAATTGTCAAATCCTTGAATATGGGTGGATCAGGTATGATTTGTGACCTATCAACTTTTAAGTGATCAAGGAGACTCACCCCACACAAATTAAGGGAAAAACCATTGTCAATAAGATTTATCTTTATGCCTGTCTGTTTGTATTGAGCAATGATCATGAAAGCATCACTTTTTTTGTGTAACTCTAAAGGAGGAAGCTCGTGTTGATGGAAAGTAATGTCAAGATTATATTTTTGGATGAAAGATGTCACATCATTTGGAGTGGTTTCAAGAGGAATTATGATTTTTTTTAGAGCGGTTTGAAGAATGGTGTTATAATTTGGTGAAGTTTGAAGAAAATACCAAAGGGAGATCTTGGCAAGAGTATTCTTTAATTGTTCAAAAAGATCATACTCCTTTGAGGGTGAGTTATAATGGGGACCATTAGGTGGATTAGGCAAAGGTAGTGAGGATGGAATTGGTTGTGGTAGTTGTACTCAATTAGGGTCTTTCACCTAATGGAAAGAGATAGATCACACACCCAAAATCTAAGAGGTTCATTCAAATTAGGATGTGTGTGTTGTTGTATGAGCTAAATGAGATGATCTAAGTGAAATTAAGCTATGAAATTGATTGATTAACTATGCACAACCTAGACAATAAGTCTTGTTTGAAAACACATTATGTATTGCAACAATGAACCAGAAACTTAAGCAAATGAAAACAAAATTTGATGAGATTGAAAAGAATGCACCTGGGGTAGATTGATGTCAATAGAAGATTTTGGAATGTCTCAGAAACCTCTATTAATGGCTAATGTGAATCATTTGGCATGCATGGTGAATTAGTCCTGCTTTTGGTAAAAACTTTCGAAAACCTATTTCTAACTGTTGGGAGTTGAAATCTAAGAAAACCACTTTTTAGGCCTATAGATGGGACTCATTCGCCATGGGTCTCGAATCAGTCCACCTATAGAAATCTAGAAAATTAGAGGAATATTTTGTGGAGTTAGATTTGCACTTCTGTCTCCCACAAGTCTTCGCTTCCGAAATTATCAGATCTAGGTCTAAAAGTGGCTTTTTGTTGATGATTTGACTTGAATGATGAAGAAATGACTTGAATGAATTTACAACTTGATCTTCACCAATTTCTATGCTTCCAAAAGACCTAAATCTGCAAACAAACAAGACAAGAAAGATAAATTGTTGATTGTTAAGGCTTGGGGGTTTGCCTTAGTCAAACCCTGTTTAGGTAATTAAACCAAAAAGATGAAATAAAGGAATGAAGCATGAAAAATGGAAGTTATTACCTTATCATGATGATTTTATCTTGTAGGTCTACAACATTACATGAAGATTAGGCTCTTGAATGCTTTAGAAAGCCAACTTGAAGACCTACAATGAAGAGACCTTGATTTGCTTGATTTGGAGTGAAAGATTGATGGATGAATAATGAAGAATGGATATTAATTGAGTTTTTAGATGTGAAATGAAGATAAAAACACTTATTTATAGAAAATTGTGCCTTAGTACCTGATAATACCTCATCATAGGCTGACATGTAGTGAAAACAAACTTTAAATTTCACTTTTTCCTACTCAAAGGTCAAAATGGGAGCCAGATAGGACTTATTCTCCACACATGGTGAATGGGACTCATTCACCATGCATGGTGAATGGGTCCCACATGGGCCATTCTAACACCTAAGAAGCCAAGGATTCAGGAAATAAGGTTTAAATTGCCAACTTGTCGGGTGTTTGATCAATTAAAGGCTCGGGATGCACAATATGGGTTAATTAGAACCTATTAGTGATGATGTAAATGCTAAATAAGGATTTGGACACATAAATCAATGTGAAAGTGTGATTAAATACACTTTACAACACTAAAATGTGGTCCACATAGCCTAGGAAAGGACAAGAACCAATGTGAATGTGCAAGACACATTATAACAATAGTTTATCATTAAGTTTACATTAAGAATCTTCTAGATTGATATAATAATTTCATTAAACACATTTTTATAATTTTTAATTAGGGAGACATGAGTCCATTAAGTCTAGAAAATTGTGAAAGTATCTTACAACATTTTATAGCACCTTTACAAGACATTGCTAAAAGCATGCTATTCGATTTGCAAGGGCCCAAGACCTAGTGTGGATGCATAAAATGCCTCAAAACACTTGAATCAAGGACCTATTAAGTCAATTTTATCATGAAATAATCCCATGTCAAGAAAAGGGTCCTTTTCTTCTACGGTACAATTCTAACACACTTGAATAAGGTTTCTTTACATTTTATCACTTAACACCTTATATGCACTTAAGGTTAGGGCTTGTACACACTGTTATTTTTCATATTTTCATCTTTCATCGAGGTTTAATTACCAAATTTGAGTTTTGACCAAGGAAAACCCCCATATAAACAAACCAAATTTTTTAAGTTTTGCTACAAATATGGAGTCGAGATTAAAAATTTGTAGGTAAAGGAGTAGAGTGTAGAAAAAGGGCTACTATATCAACTTTTGATTTTCTAGAAATGGATGGAAGGACCCATTCACCCTTGGGAAAACCTGTCCTGATGTAGAGCCTGAAAACCACTTTTGGAGTTGGGTAAATATCATCTTAACCTTCTCATATTTGCGTGTTAATGCTTCTTTGTGTCATCTTTATCATAATACTTCTTATTTCAAGTGATAGATCTCATAAGTTTGATTGCTAATGCACTTTTATTATTCTCCCAAAACTAAGTTGTTCAATAATTTATGTCATAAGGAAGTTAAGGAAACATAGTGTCCAAACCTAGGGTTGACTCACCTGGAGGGTTGCAAGTGAATTATATTCAGTTGTGGCACTATCCCTCTTCTTAATGAACATGGAAAAGGAGGATTTATGATTAGGTGGACACCCCATTTTTCTTTTTTCAATAGGTCCCTCATTCTTAAGTATCCTATTCATTGTTGCCCCTTTTCCCTATGTTTCATTTTGGTGAACCTGACCTTGTACATCTTAAATTCTAGTTTGGAGACATTAAAAACCCTAGATCTAGGTTTTTATTAGTGTTCTTTGCATTTAGGGTTGATTTTTGCATGTTTGCATCACTTAAATTCATAAAATGTTAAAAAAATTGCATTAATTTTAAATACATATTGTAGTATAGTTGCATCAAGAGTATCCATCAATCATTTAGATTCAAATTCAATTTAATGGCATTTTAAAAAATTTCACTTTGTTCACTATTTTTCACTATTCAAACTTTCATTAAGACACCTAAAACTAGAAAATTCCGTCATAGAAATCACAGTTTGCATCCTGAAACAAAAAACACTAATAGTAACTTAGACTTAGAATCTTCCATTTTTTAGAACCATCAACAAGGGCCCATTCGCCCTTGGGAAAATTTGTCCTTGTACAGGTGTCCTGCCATATTTTTGATAGCCTTTTTGTCACTATCTATGCTTTTTGATTCTACTGTCAAATTTGAGAATCACATTTCTGAAACAATCTATTTTGCACATTCTAGATAGTTATCATTTTGTTTAAATCTTGAAACTATATGATGGTGAAATCTACATTTGCTCAAGACAAACAACACACATTAGCATGGTTAGTTTAAAACAAAGCAAATAACATCTCTATGAAATAATACATCAATGCTTCCCAAATGCAAACAAATGACAAAAAGTAAGCTAAATAAGAATATGAAAAACATGAAGTATGCTTATCTCATAGTGGATTGGTGCTATTGTGGAAAATAGCCCTTTACCAACCCTTTGCTAAGCTCTATGATGAAATTGATATGAAGATACTATGATGCAATGGAAAAAATCAGTTCTCCAATGAAGAGAATGACTTTGCATAGGATTTGTGGATGATTTTGTGGAGGATTTGATCAATGGAGATGGTCTCTATTTAAAGATTCTCAAGTTGGAAGAATGCTTATGAGAGAGCAATGTGGGATAAAAAACAAGCCAATGAAAAGAGGACACTTGTCATCATGTCATAGGTTGAGGGATGTGCAAGATTTGGGAAATGTGCCCAAGGGGGGAAATTTCAAATTTGAATTTGAGAGTTAATGCTTTGTTTGACCTTTGTGCAAGGGACATGTAAGAGCCATGTAGGAGCTCATAAATGACTTGTTGGATGTACATGCCCACTTGTTTTTGAATTCAAACTTGAGGGAATATTCCTCAAAGATGCCATGTTGATGGAAAATGTTGGATTTAATAAATCAATAAATTGATTTATTTGTGCAAGTGGAAAAATCTAGAGAATGCGATGTGTAGTTAGGTTAGGCTAATTAGGATTAGATTAGCTTAATGATGATTAGGATGATTTTGAGTTTTATGACTTAAATATTTGATTTATTTAATTCAGAAAAGGATGGAAAATGCATTTGGGATTTAATTAAATGAATGTTTGATTTATTTGGTTAAAAGGTTGATGATAAAGTTTATTTAATTTTAAATTAATGACCTTAGGACATGGAAATTAATCAGATTACTTGATGAATGGATGAAGGTGAACTTGATTAATTAAATGAGTGGATGCATGTGAAGCCCAGTTTACTTGATTAATGCATAATGCTAATTTTGCATGTCTACATTTTGCCCCTCTTTGAAGCAATGTACTTGTTGCATTGGTTCAAAGAATAAACTTTCCGCGATCAAAATTTAAAAAAAAAATTATGATTTTTTGGATGCCCCAGCGGAAAGTATACTGGTACATTGCCCTCTCAAGAGATCAAGTGAAAAGATTCGATTTTAGGGTCGATCTCACGATAAAGAGGTTCAAAATGGATTGTTATGGATGATGATGCAAATGAGATGATTTTAGGATGCTTATAATAACAAATCTATATTGTCTTAAACAACTTAAATGATGATATGATGTATGAGATGGATGAAATGGATGATGTGATGATTTATGAGATGCTTAGACTAACAGATCTATATTATGATGATGATTATGCATGTGAGATGATATGTAGAATACTGATGGTTTTTGGATGCAAGATGGATGCATGATGGATGCATGATAGATGCATTGGTGATGATGATTAATTATTCATGCTATGATGTTAGTTCGAAAATGAAGACACTAGATGATGACAAGAGGATCCAACAAGCCAACTTTATGAGAGATGATGATGGTGAAATGATGATGAGAAATGGATGATTTGTTTATCAAGGATTGGGATTTTAAAAAAGGGTCACTTACCTTATGTTTGATAACACACATAAGTACGATGCATCAAAGTATAAAGGACCAAGATGGCATGGTACTTAGTGTGATGGACTTTGACTCGACAAATAGATACGAGTATTCTTGTTCACACTTGACATACAAAAACCTTGCTAGGATGCACTTTAGAAGTTTCAAACATCTCAGACCAAAACACAGAAAGTATAACCAATCAATGTAATAGTCAACAAGCTGTCCAAAACATCCTCTATGCATATCTAACAAAGCAAGTATTCACCAAGTTATTTTACAAGAACGTCGAACAAGCATAGCAGACAAAAGGATAATGATCGTTTCCCCATTCCTATCTCTCTAAATCCTTCATTTGGATATCATCAAGAGGTCCTTGGATTGAGCGCAATAAGATAAGTCAACAAGACAAAGATAAAGCACACAAACAAGTTGATGTTCTTCAATACGCTAATCTGAGGGAATGTGTTTTTAAGGATAAGAGCAGAAACTTATTGCCTAAAGATAATGCCCATTGTAGGAAGGATTCATCCTAGGACATGTTAGTGGATGGCGGCACGTCATTTCATTTATCCAAAATGTTCTTTCTGATAAATAATGCCCATTGTGGGAAGGATTCATCCTAGGACATGATGTTATCAAATGATTGATATGGGGCTATTTGGATGATGAGTTATCGACACAAATAATTGACCAACTTGCCCTCTTTTGACTTAGACTTGAGACTTGGCGTTTTGAGTTTTACTTTTAACCTATTAGACTTGTTCCTAACTATTTCTAAAAGGTTGAGGATAGCCGATGGAGTTTATTATGGATGGTGTTTGTATTGTGGGTGTGAGATACAGAGCAGGATGGATTTTTTCAAATATTTGGATGTTTTTGGGTTTTGCAATGTTTTGGGGCTATTTTTCAAGATTTTTGAAATGTTTGATTTTGATTTTCCAATGTTTTTGCATTTTTTGAGAGGATTTTTGACCAAGAGACACCTAGGGACCTATCCTAGGGGCCTCGAGGAGACTGATCCAGCAATTAGCCTCGTTATACACATAGAGACCACGTGGATTCGTACGATGACAAGCGGATTTACAAATGATGATATACATGATGAGATGTCAGTTTATTATAGTAGACTCCTAAGGATTGACCCTAAATTAATGGGGGATGATCAAGAGATCAACCTTGCCTACGTTCAAGCTTAGAGATAGCGTGGATTGACAAAGGCATGACTTTATTTTTGACTTTTTGGTACGACATTTGGCTTGTTTTGGATTTTGATATGTTTTGATGTTTTGGATTTTCTGATTTTTGATGTTTTGGATTTTAGCATGATTTTGACAATTTGGATATGGACATGTGTGATGATATAGATTACTTTGTTTGGGATTTTGTTCAAAACCAAGCTAGGGTTGATTGATTTGATCGATGGATTAATGATGATACTAACATTGTTGAGGATATACAACAATGCAAGGATTTGATTGATCAGGATTGATGATGATAACATTATTGAGGATACACGACAATGCAAGGATTGATTGATCAGGATTGATGATGATATAACATTGTTGAGGATGCACAACAATGCAAGGATTGTGTTAAGCAACACAAGGATTGGGGAAAGATATCCCAAAGATGACAAGGGATTGATTGGATTCGATTGATTAGGATTGATGAAGCTTGATTTGGAACAAAATTTGTTTGAATGATTTGACGTGATATTTGAAGTGTAAATTAGATGTGACTGATAGTGATTGTTTGGATCGATGTTTAATGAAAGATGAAGATTGATAAGGATTCAAGAATGTGTTCTTGCCAAAATATGTCATGGGCTAGTGATTTGTATTTTTTCTCACAAGTGGTTTGACCAATTTGATTTCACATTTTCCAATGTTTAGATCACTACATAAGTTGGAGGGTATAGATCAAGATTTATTCTCGAAGCAAGATGTACATATCTGCCCCAGTGTCCAGCAATGTATGGAATGTCAAGGATGGATGCCTGGATAGGTGTACGGATGGATGGATATGGTAAGCACACAAAGGATTCCAAAGATTATCTTACGATAAGATAAGGTGTTTAAATGGGGGAATGCTTCATTGGATAATGCTTAATGGTTCAAATAACGCTGCATAGCTTAGATAATGTTAGATAGGATAGGATCAGTGAAAATGACCCATGTCAAGATGTTTACAAACAGGGTGTAAAGTGTGCCCCAAACTTTCATCAGATCAAGATAAATTAGATGATGGATCACAGGATGGATAAAATGGATGGATATTAGTTCATG
Source organism: Sequoia sempervirens (assembly GCA_007258455.2). NCBI lineage: Eukaryota > Viridiplantae > Streptophyta > Pinopsida > Cupressales > Cupressaceae > Sequoia > Sequoia sempervirens. The sequence continues at coordinate 197,325,794 of VDFB02353493.1, read as the reverse complement.
GATGAAGTGATTTATTATGGATAAGATGGATGGAATGTTGGCTTTATTATTGATGGGATGAGATGCTTTCACCTAAGTTGCACGGTGCTTGATTCTACTCATGATGCCTAATCTTTCTAGGTTTTAGGTCATGGTACACATGAAAGCGCCCGTATGTGGTTTCACTAGAGGAATGATTTTTTCTTTACTATTTTCAATCGTTTTTCTATTTTTTTTGGATTTTCATATTTTTTGATTTTTTGGATTTTTCTATGAAAGATTTAAAGCTCATGCTGAACCAAAAGGTGTTGTTGATGTAGATGCTTTTATCATGATGTGCCATTGATAGCTTGCTTGAAGAAGAAGCTGCTTTGCTAAGATGCGTGCACTTGAACGCAACTTTTGGGATTCTTGATCTGCTTCGTTGATACCGGAGTTAACTTTGTCTTTGTGCGCACATCGCGATAGAGTGCCCTCTGAATCCTTATGATGAAGGTCGTTTATAATACATGAATTCGATCACGAGGAATTGGATATCATGTGTGATGGATGGAGTGTGTTTAGGGATAAAGAGATGGATTGGTTGACAATTTTAAGCTCGACTCTCAAACTTGGGAAGATGAGCAATGATGGGTAGATGCAAAGTGTGCATGGAATTAGGACCAATGCATGATTACACTTTGTCACGTCATAGAAAAACCTACTTTTCTTTTTGTGAAATCCTTGATGGATATTTTTTTTCCTTTTATTTTACTTATAGTTTCTTTACTAGCTGATGGAGTTTGATAGGGATAATCTTTCTTTGTACTTTTGGTATCCACACATTCGATTTGTCCTTCATGCTTGGCTTCTTTTGTTTTGATAACATTCTTTGTACTTTGATTTAACACTTTCCTTTGGTGTTGGTCCCAATTCATGAATGGGGTGATGGGTGGATGAAGATTCATGACATGATTGGTTGTAGTATTAGCATCGGTTTCATCATAAGGATTCTTCGTGCTCCCTATGTTGGCATTTTCTTGAGACAAAGTTGCCCCCAGTATGGTGGTAGTAGCACCTTCATTCCTTGATTCTGCTTGTTTTGAGATGTCTTGTTCAGTAAGCATACTCTGATAAATGACCACTATAGATGATATTATTGGAATTTGTTGTCCTGCTAACTCTAGAATATCCTATTCTATCAGACTTATTTCCTTGAGCGGATAATGCTAGATATTTGCATACCTAATGTCCTTATTCTAAATTTGGGATATATTTGATCCTGATGTTGACAACTTAGTTTGACTGTAGGAATTAGTAACCTACTCTTTTTGTGTAATAATGTCAGGATTAAATGAATCCTATTTTGAATGAAGATCATCTACATGTCCATCCATAGAAAGCATCTCATGGGTAAATGGAGGAGTATGTGCTACATGGATATGATCATCTTGCATAGATAGGAGAGTGTCCATTAGATTATTGTAGTATCTTGAAGATACAAATTCTTGATCTTGAATGATTTTGAAGTTTCTTTTGACATGCTTTGAATCAAGTTCTTGACATGGGTTAATTTCAAAGGATGGATTGCTTATAAAGGATTCTTGGATGTCGTCAATAGGAATGTGAAGCAGCTGAATATCCTTTAGTGTCGAGTTCAGTGTTCCTTTAGTATCTATAACCATGAGGTCGAAGGATGTCAATATGTCTTGGAAAGGACCATTGCTAGACCTTGGTGAAAGATTTTGATCATGCCTTGGAATGAATTCTTGAGATATGTCCTCTAACTCATAAGGCGATGTAGAGACATTTTCAACATGATCATAGGTCAACGGATCATGCATTATGTCAATAGAATCAAATAATCCTAACACTCCTTGAAATAGATCACTAAAAAGTGGCTCTTGATGTATGGTGAGTTGATCATCGGATGGGGTGGAAACATCTTCAAGGTGCTCATCAATGGAATGATCTTGATCATTGTTTTCAACAATTGTGGTGGATATATTGTGAATGTCTTCAACGATAGGAGATCCAATGATGTTAAATTTCTTGAATTGGATCATTGTTGGTTGGTGGATTTTGATCATGATTGAAAAGTGACTCTTGACATATCGCGACTTCATCTTGGATGAGATAGAAATATCTTCAATGTGTTCTTTGATGGATAGATCTTGATCATTGCTTTTAGCCATTGTGGTGGGGAGATTATCAATGCTATCACCAATGGTTGGATGTTCATCGTTATCCCCAATAGCTATCATTTTTTGTGTTTGTGCTTATGTTTGTTGGGCAGCTTGAGAGGCTTGTTGCACTTGCTAAGCTTGTCTTGCTTGTTGCATGGCTAGATATTGTTGGATGGCCTTTTGGTGAGCTTGGAGAGCTTTTAGCGCAATGTTATATTGTCTTGCTGTGTTTGGTTTTGGCGGTAGTGATGGTGGATTTGGAATCATTTTGGATATAGTGATGAGTCATTGAGATATGTTTGGAGTGATCGTGAGGGTTTGAGATATGATGGGTGTGATAGGGGTGATTGGAGTGATCGAGGTGATAGGAATGGTCGAAATGACCGAGGTGATAGATCCTTGGGAGACTATATTTTCATTTCTCAGGATTGATGTTTTCATTTGATTAGATGCCATCTATTGGTGTGATGTCGATGGTATATTCCAAGGATTTGATGTGATGGCTTGATGGGTGTTAGGTGGATTTATTTGGATGGAGTGATTGGTGCTAGGTAAAGGGGGAATCCCTAAACCAATGAATGATGTTGATATGGGTAATGGTGATGGAGATGTCTCTTGTCGTAATGACTCAACTATTTTGGTAAGCATAGCAATTTGATCTCGCGAAATTTGATATTGATTTCGATCTTGATTCCCTTGATATAGCTGATTTGGTTTTTGTTGAAGCAAAGTTGGGATGCATACTTGTGTTTTTTTAATGGGATCATAGACAAATTGCTTTTGGAAAATGTTCTGACTTTGGCTAATGTTCAAATTTGGCATGATAGGTTGAAATTGAAAATTGTTGTGATTGGGAATCATATTGCGTTGATTTAGGTAACTTTGATTTTGCATGGTGTCACCTTGTCTTGAGGTCGTTAACATCTGGTTTGGACTTCGAACAATATTTGTGTGATTTGCAAACATATTTATCCCAAAGTTTTCTAGATTCATGTTTGGAAAACTTGTACTTGGTACATTCTCTTTTGGCATGTAGGGATTTGGAGGGATGACGTTGTTTGTTTGAAGGCTCATGCATTGATTGTTCGGTTGAAAAACTTGTAGGTTTTTGATTTAGATCTACCATCGGGAAATGTGTTCCAATATTTGATTTGGTCATACTCATATTTGTTGTGCCATTGACATTTGTCGAAGGTAATGATCTCATGTATGGTTTGTATAGATGTGAGTGTTGATAATCAATCGGAGTTGTAAGGCTTGGAAAGTTCAATTGATTTGGATTACTCATGATGTATGGATCAAGTTTGTATTCCATGTTCATCTTGTGTTTTTACCTTGTTGTAAAAGTGACCTCTAAGGTTCTTAGGACCAATGATGAGATGAAGGATGAAAAGGGGAAATGATATGAGTGTTGAACATTTAGGGACTTTGGATCAATGCTAGACTTAGGGTTTGGTTTTGATTGGTTTGATTTGGATAATGAACTTGTAAACCCTAAGATGTTAGATGTTATCTTAGGATGAACTTGTTCAAAGGGGTTCTGATTTAATTAGAGGTATGAGAAAGGATGCATTCTCATGCTCCTAACTAAACAAGGTGATTTTAATTTTGATGATTTACCCAAGTCTAGAATGATGTTTTCAAAGCTCTAAAGTTGTTTTGTGGGATGGGATGATAAATGTTTGAATGAATGAAGTGTTTGATTTGATCCTAAATGAATCTAGGAAGGACTTGTTTACTAGACCAAGATAGTGAAGAACATGCCTTTCCTGTAAGAGTAATTCAAAATCAAAAGACTAATGTTTGCACGAAAACCATATGACCAAGAGATGTCAAGCACATGTGTGTGGGGTTCAATTGATTCAATCTTTGCTTAATGGATTCTTTTTACCACAAACACACTCTTGATTAGGTTTTCAACTGAATGTTCAATGTCCTAATTCTCTTTCATCCCACAAAGTGCATTATGTGGAAGTTGAGGAAATCAAGGAAAAGGTTACCTAAAGTTGACTCTAGTAGAAGCAAATTGAGATGAAATCCAAATGTTTAGAAGCCTCTAAGGATATGAATCCCAAGGGAAAGCAATAACATGTGAATTTTTTGAAGGATATTTGCCTCTCCTAAAGAGTTTGCAATTTTGATGATTCATTGAATGTTGGTTTTCCCAATGTTTTCGTTTAAAGCACTGTGTTTTCAAACTGACTCACAAGTAATATAACACCCTAGCTCAATTGGTACATTTTTCTTATTGGGCTTGCCTCATGCGCTTTGTAGTAGAAGAGATGATTTTACATGCAACAAAGGATAAAATATAAAGGTATGCTAAGAATGAAGTCTTAACCTCTATATTTCAACCAAGATCAGACATGGCAAGTAACTTCTTGGAATCTAAGATCCAATGCACCACTTTGATAAACTCGCTCAATGGATCAATTGGTTACTACAAAACAAGGGTTCTATTTCAGACTTTCCGTTCGTGAAGATTGACCCATACGACAAGAGTCCCCTTTCGGATCCATCTTGTCAGAATCAACCGTGTGATATTGGCGTTTACTCCAATACCCACATTTATATCCATGTTGGAAATACTCTTGGCTTTAGAGTGTTACCGGTTGAGTCGTTCCCTTGGGTGAGTACTTTTTCCCCAAGGTAGGCCCTCTAGGATAAACAAAAGTGAGTAAGGACAAAATCTATAACCTAATCAATATCTGATGGCAACAAAGAAAGAGAATATACGTGATGATGCTCTACTCACACTCGCACAAGATGTTCAATTTTAAACCCAAATCGAAGTGTGTATGGGAAATTATTTACGCAACTTAATGTCACCAAAAGCCTTTTGATTCTCAAGATTGCTGGGAGGCGTGAGAGAAGCACATACATCTTTTGATGATATTACTTAGTGTAAATAATTACAAAACAATAAAGACACACATTCATTTTATCCTTCAAAGAAGTGATTCAATTTTTTTTAAGCACCAAAGGAAAGATGAAGATTTGATTGTTCAATTTGTTAATCCAAAATTGTAAAACTAGTGAGTTTGATTAAGTTCTTTTTAAGCCCCTTTGTTGCAAAAAATCAAAATGTTCTTTTTAAGAGCCCAAAAGAGGTGAGTTGATTTAAAACAAAAAACTACGACATAGGATGGAAGCTCTTTAAAGCATTTAAAAAATATTTGCAAGTTTCAAGTTTTGATATCCAACTTTCTAACTCAAATTTGTTTGTGTTCTTTGATTCCAATGCCACTAATTTTTAAGCAAACCCTGCAAATAGTACAAACTTAAAATTTTAGAACTAAGATTTATTTCAAGGAATCATTTAAATTTTTTTAGCATTAATATCAAAGCTTAATTCCTCAAATAAAAATAGATTTTAGTATTCCCCAAATAGAGCTTGAATTCACATCATGTGAAAGATGTAGCATTTAATTCAAAATTTACGTTTATTGAAAAAAGAAAAAACAATTTGTCAGAGTTTGCATTTAATATTGCAATTTAAAATTTGAAGGAGCATTTAATGTTGTAGTATTGTTTGATATTTCTGGATTTTATTTCACCTTGCTATACCATTATCTCCAGGAAAACAAAGATCTGACAAGAAAAAAGGAATAGCCTGTTGAGGAGATATACTATCAGACGAGGCTGACAAGATACTTCAAACCGTTCACTTTACATAGGAAAATCAAGATCTTTACTGATGCGTACTCACCATCATCATTTTTTTGAGTCTCTAAAGTCAAGGTGCAAGAAACTTCCAACAAATGCAATTAGTAAGTGTATGTTTTTAAATAAATTCATTTGGCAGGTAAAATAAATAGAGTGGCGTATGAGGACAATGATTTAAAAGTTTTAAAATCTTTCTAGTAAATGCATTTGGCAGGTGTAAACCGGAATTCTAAAACTTTTGACCAATGCCCATACTAAATTCACTACTTCACAAATGTAGGCCGCAACTGTTGCATTTAGGTGCTCCTCCCACATGCTCCTCTAAAAAGGCTTATTCATGGAAGATAAAGGCACACGAAGGCATGTGAACTGCTTTAACAAAAGCCCTTAAAGAAATGCAGTCATCCTAGACCAGGTATGTGGACTGCTTGACAGAAAGTTTTAAATAAGCGGGTGGTTGGAGAAAGTCATAAATATGCAAATACAAGTTGCAGGTGGAGAGCTAGTGATCCTTAAAAGACATGTCATTCATGAAATGTATTGATTGAAAACATTGACTTTTATTGAAAAGGTGTACGAAGCTTTCAATCAAATGTTATTAGATGGTGCAAAATCGCCCCTAAATTCTTTTTTGAAAAAAAACTACAAGCTAATGAAATTTGGAGCGACTACCAACCTTTTGACCAGTGTCTTTACTACCTTTACTACCTGTGAAATTTGATTAGCATCCTGACAACATCTGCGCAATGTGAAAGCATAGACAAGGCATGACTCTGCAAGGGGAGTTTATAAATGGCAGCGAATCAATGAATGCAAGCTCTCCACGTCTATGGAACGTTGAAGGAAAAAAAATAATTACTATATCAAATACAAGCACAAAATGATAACTTTTGATGTTATTCTCAATAGTAAAGACTGTAAAGCTGCTTGGGAAGAGTGCTATAAAAAGACAAGTGATGCAGTTGGTACGTATCAAGAAATCAAGAATAATACACAACATTCACTGATGAAAGAAATTCCATGATAGTTAGTTGGATTTAATTCAATGATGGTAAGTTTCTTTTTGTCTGATGATTGGAGAATGAGCGCCAATAGGATTCAATGACAAAGGCGTTTTGGTACTTTTGAGCCGATGCTATTAGCAAGTGTAAACGTAAATCAATGAATAAATGTCATTCAAAACATTCAAAACAATGTAACTACAAATGTAAAGCTATCCTGAAAGTAAAGAAAGGCAAGACAAATATAAAAGTTATCCCATGGAATGCATTGAATCAGGAAGGCGTGTAAAGCTTAACAAAGCAGTGAATAGTGTAGATTCACTTTATTGCATTGAAGAGCTACTTGGCAGGCTATCTCAGGAGTCTAGTCAAATCACAGCCATCATAACAGCTCAAATAACAGTCGTCCTCCCACCCGTTTGTCAGATACAATAGAGAGACTCTATGATAGAACGAATTTCAATCATACTTTCTGCGCATTATGTGAGGTGTGGTTCAACTGGTGCAAAGCGAGCAAGCCTATTCATCTCTAGATCCACCCAGGCCAGGGGCAGCTACAACTCCTTTTTAGCGCACTTTTGTGGAAGTCTTTGTCCTACATTTCTTGCATTACAAGGTGATGGTCATTGGAGAAAAGTTGGTGGTGGTCGAGCACGCCATGGAAGGCGATATCAACATCTACACTAGTTCGTTGCAATGTGAGAAAAAACAACCATTGTCCCCCCAATGTTAGCCTCTCGAATGTTACAAAACAAAATTCAGGCCTGACAACAAGAGATAAACTCAAAAGGAATACAAGATATGGATAAAAAATTTAAAAAAATCCATAGTTTACAGCAACATTAACAAAATGAATAGAAATACTGAATGCAATCTATGCATTGAAAGTGTTGCATATCATATTTAAAGCAAAGGCCGATGTACAACATTAACACACATCAAGCTTGAATGCCTAATTTAACGTGATGTTGAGGAAAAGAGGACAAAAGTGATGCCCAAATATTTGCAGGTTATTTTGAACAGAAACAACAAACTTTGTGTCCAAAAAAAAAAATAGCTGGAAGAATGATTTTTCTTGATTGCTCTTTCAATAGACAACTCAAAAGCGAAAGGAAACAAAGTTTTTCTTGCTTAAAAAGTGAGAACTTGCAAATTTCTTGATAAATGGCTTTCCTAAGCAATAAAATATGGTGAGGATGTGACAAGTCAAGAATGGACTTAAGAAACTAGATTTAGTCTTAGACATTGAACAATGCATGGTTAGTAAGAGAGCACCAAAGCTTGAGCTTTACTTGAACAGAAAACAGATAAAATACTTTCCTATTCAACACATTAATTGATGAAGCAAAAGCAAAGACTATCTTACTGTCTGCTCATAAATCAGAATGTATGCTCATACATTAGAATGCTATCTATGAAAGATGACAGGCAGATCAAGATAACTTTGGTTTGTTGGATACAAATACTTGTATGCAGATGTATGAGGAACAATTTTTTTTTGTTCACATAGAAATGAGATTAGATGAAAAGTTGATACATATATGCAAAACCAACAATATAACATAGAAAGCAACATAAGGATTGATAACAACTATCTTAGAGGAGCTCGTAGCTATCAAGATACATAAAGGAAGCAAATGCTTAAAATAATTGGAGGTTCCGGCCCTCCTTCTAGCACCATTTGTATGATGGTGAAATCTGCATTTGCTCAAAACAAACACACATTAGCATGGTTAGTTTAAAACAAAGCAAATAACAACATCTCTATGAAATAATACATCAATGCTTCCCAAATGCAAACAAATGACAAAAAGTAAGCTAAATAAGCATATGGAAAACATGAAGTATGTTTATCTCATAGTGAATTGGTGCTATTGTGGAAAATAGCCCTTTCCCAACCCTTTGCTAAGCTCAATGATGAAATTGATATGAAGATACTATGATGCAATGGACAAAATCAGTTCTCCAATTAAGAGAATGACTTTGCATAGGATTTGTGGATGATTTTGTGGAGGATTTGATCAACGGAGATGGTCTCTATTTAAAGATTCTCAAGTTGAAAGAATGCTTATGAGAGAGCAATGTGGGATAAAAAACAAGCCAATGAAAAGAGGCCACTTGTCATCATGTCATAGGTTGAGGGATGTGCAAGATTTGGGAAATGTGCCCAAGGGGGGAAAATTTCAAATTTGAATTTGAGAGTTAATGCTTAGTTTGACCTTTGTGCAAGGGACATGTAAGAGCCATGTAAGAGCTCATAAATGACTTGTTGGATGTACATGTCCACTTGTTTTTGAATTCAAACTTGAGGGAATATTCCTCAAAGATGCCATGTTGATGGAAAATGTTGGATTTAATAAATCAATAAATTGATTTATTTGTGAAAGTGGCAAAATCTAGAGAATGTGATGGGTAGTTAGGTTAGGCTAATTAGGATTAGATTAGCTTAATGATGATTAGGATGATTTTGACTTTTATGACTTAAATATTTGATTTATTTAATTCAGAAAAGGATGGAAAATGCATTTGGGATTTAATTAAATGAATGTTTGATTTATTTGGTTAAAAGGTTGATGATAAAGTTTATTTAATTTTAAATTAATGACCTTAGGACATGGAAATTAATGAGATTACCTAATGAATGGATGAAGGTGAACTTGATTAATTAAATGAATGGATGGATGTGAAGCCTGGTTTACTTGATGAATGCATAATGCTAATTTTGCATGTCTACTGAAACAAATTGGAATTTTTTTAATTTATTTCAGTTGCAGATAGTTTTAGATCTATATACATTTTATTTACTTTTAGTATCATTTCATAGTTTAGATAGATTAATTTACATTTTAAAATCATTGGAAACCATAAAAAACCATAAAAACATAAAAACCAAAAGCGTACACTAAATGAAAACACTTGGTAAAAGCATAGTTATTTGACAATGCCATGTCTATTTTTACAAGTTAACATATCCCTCAAGCCTTTTAGTAGTGATGAATTTGACATGTTAGATGAATCCCTTGAGGAATTCATCTCACAAATCTCATCCAAAAAATCTTGTCATAAAAAAGAAGGGGGAAGTAAATGCATTCACACCTCAACTTACCATTTACCCACCTTCACAACAACTAAAAGTAAAAATCAAGCCTGTTCTTGTCATAGGACCACCTCAAAAAAGGCCTAAACATGTTGTAAGTATCTTGAACTTTACAATGCAACTCATTAACATAGTAAAAATGTTTCACAACAATCTAATTATCATAATGTTTCTCATACATACAACACAAGAAACAATAGGCAACCAAAAACCACACCTACTTCATTACCACTCCCTCAACATATCTTTCCCAGTGCTCCTTGTCTTCCTTTGCATAGTGGAAAGGAGTATGATCTTGTGAAACAAATTCACAACACTCCTGCCAAGATTTCTATATATGATCTCATTTAGGCATCACCTAATTACCATAATATGCTTCAAAGTGCTTTACAACAAGTAGTGGTGTGTCCTAGGGTACAACCAAATGATGTAGAAACCCTAATTCAAGGAATTAATGTAGTCAATATTAATATTATCTTTTATCAAGATGAGTTACCTCCAACTGAGATACACAAACAAAATGAGGCCTTGATGATAGTGGTTGTTATTAATAGATGTGGAATAAAAATAACTCTCATTAACAATGGTTCAACCCTTAATTTGTGTAGTATAAACCTCTTGGAAAAGATTGAGTAGATAATACTAAGATTGAACCACATTCCTTGTCTATCCATGGTTTTGATAATATGGAAAAGCAACCTCTTGTTGTGATAACATTACTTGTGAAAGCTGGAAAAGTTACATTGCAAACTCCTAGCCATGTCATGCCACAAGATATCTCATATAATCTCCTTTTGGGTAGGACATGGATCAATTAAATGAATGAAATACATTCAACCCTACATTTTTTAATGAAGTATGTTTATAAGAATAAGGTCTACACAATGAAAGCTAACCTCCAATTAGAAAGTTTCTTGCAAATTGAGAAAAATAAAGAGAGCCCTTTGAAAAAATTAATACCAACCTCACAAGTAGAACTTGGGAAAGAGGAAGAAAAAGAGAAAATTTATACAATAGTTATAAAATTATTGGATTATGATTTGGGTTCATTGGATTTCACACCTATGTTTATGAGAGAATATAAAATCACAACAAGCAAATCAGGAAAAGAAGAGGGAACATCAATAATGGCAACTCAACACATGTCAAAACCATCAACAATATCCAACTCAACAATTTTAGAAGAAGACACAAGTTACATGACAAGTTATGACGAGGTTGATCATGAGAAACTTTCATCTTTGATAGAATTGGAAGCTCTTTATGGGAAAGGATGTCAAATCTTGAAGCAACTTGGTTAAATTGGAAAAGGATGTGGTGTGAATGAACAAGGAATTCATGTCCCTATAGGGCCTAACATACAAGAAACAAAAAATGGTCTTGGATATTATCCTAAGATAACAAAAGAAAAAAAATGACCTTCACTTAACACAAATAAAATTATGCAAGATTCTCCTAAGACTATTCTCACATTGAAGCATCCTGATTTAATACATACCACAAGTGATGAATCATTGGATTATTTTCAGCATGATGAAGCTTTGGAATAAATTCTAGGATTTTATGAAAATTTACCAACTCGTCACCATAAACGAAGATTCACTTGTGCCTTAACAAGTAGGGGATACTTTGGTGAAGTAAACAAAAAAAGTGATATTGAACAAGATGAAGAAGAAACAATTCCTAAAATTCCAAACCAAAGTACATTACTTGTAGGAGATAATTAACTTACCAATGGACACATCTA
>VDFB02353493.1:197191263-197314039 GCA_007258455.2 Sequoia sempervirens | reverse complement strand
ATGTACATTAAAGCATGTTGTTAGATTTAGTAGGTAGTTTTATATTTTATTTCAAATTTCTTCATTATTGACACACATTCTTTGTGTGTCTTGAATTATAGAGTAATTTTTCATTAGTTGTATTATTACTTTATTTTACATGTACTATTCAATTTCATGTGTGTTGTGCTAAATTAGATCATTATATGCATTTAAGTTAACATGCTTACACTTAATCCAAATTTTGTATCTAATGTAAACATAAATGTTTAGGCTAGATCACATACATAAAGTTACATCATGAAGAAATTTATTAAATAATCTATACCAAGATTTTTTAATAGATCACGTTGACATCTAATCTAAATAAGAATGCATATAGAGACAAAATGATTATATATTAATAAAAAAGAGTTTATATGCATGATCACTAGAATGTGGCATAATACAAACATAAGTACATCTAGGTAGGCTTGTGACTACTAGATCCCTCAGGACCTGGTAAAGGAGCTCATCAGGGGATAGTGGATCATGTGTGGCTCATAGAACTAACCCACTATCATAGGCCTTAGAGCTCACCGTCTATAGAAAACACTTGTACAAGTAGTGTGATACATTCCTGCTTCACTCGATTCCTACCTGTCTATAGTCTCACCTAATCTACTTGAACTCTAGTAAGTTCTACATGTAGTCTACTAAGCTCTACCCATATGAAAAAAACTAACTCACCCTCGATTGAAACTTGGGTGGCTCAAAGCTCCTCATATGCAGCTTATAACTCTATGAATGAAATGATTGAATTCTCCTCCCAAACTTTGTAATCATCAAGGGCCATCATAGCCTCCTCATAGGTAGTCCTCCATCATGTTAAAGGCTCAAATAGATTTGCATGCTGCCCCACCATATGTGGTGGCCCATTCTCTACTCGTGTAGCTTATTATGGGGGAAGGATGAGGATCATTTGTATAATGATCTATCTAACAAAGTACTACCACACTTTTATATCACCTGCAAAAAGTAAAACATACAAACCAAAGGAAATAGGGTGCTCCACCTTTTAGGAGATGGAACACACAAAAGGGGGGATGGGTACCTCCTATTTTACTTTGGTCCATTAAAGGAAACCATAGAGATCTCAACCTAATGATCCAATTAGGAAAATAGATTGCTACAAGGTCTGCTTAGGTGTGATTAAAAGGGGGTTCATCAATAAGAAAATTCTTAGAAAGAAGGAAATGAATGTAATATGAAAATCTAGGTATATGGCCTAGAAAATGGACTTGAAATCATAATAAAAACTTGAGGCTAAACAAAGAAGTACCTAGAAGATTGAAGATGCCAAAAACAAGGTCTACAATCTTGAAATTATGACATTTTATGTGAACTAGGACTCATACACCAGACTGGATGATTTAGTCCTAGTTTAGGGTTTTTGGGTGAACCTGGAATCTACAACTGGAAAACCAAGATCTATAGAAAACTGATAAAAGGGGTATACTGGGACTCATATGCCCAAGGTGTCAATTTAGTCCAAGTATTAGGATTTTTTTGAAACTATGGTACCTCTAGTGATCTTTTGTAGCTTCTCTCTTGTCTAATATCTGATTCTGAAAGTCTAAATTATGAGTTGTGGGTGAGTTTCTATGAAGATGAAAACTTCTTGAGAACTTTGACAACTTTCTTCAATCTTGCAACCTTGTCTTCAAAGGATCTTCAAGTCTCAAAATTCCTAGATCTACAATCACACATGTAGAGGGAATAAGAGTTTTCCTTGGTCAAACCCTGTTTGGGTAATTAAACCTTGAAATGAAATGAAATAGAATGTAGGAATGATGAATGAACAATATGCAATGTTGTAACTCACCAAACCATTGATATAAAGGATACAATCTTGTATGAAATGGCTAGCATGAATGTAGATATTGATCCTTGATTGAATACTTGAAACTTTATCTTGAATGCTTGCTTGAATCATGAAAACCCTATATCACAAATTTTAGCTCAAAAAGACACATGATGCTTGAATCTTGAATGTAGCTCCAAATGCTTGATAATTAGCTCTTGAATGCTCTTGAATACTTGAATTGTTAGAATGATTGAATGCTTAGATCTTATTATGGTTGCTTAGATGAAATTATGTGAAATAGCCTTGTATTCATACTTGTTTATGCCAAATTTCCTAAAATTACAACACTACAAGCCGACATCAGATCTAAGAGAATAAAATCCAGCCAAGAATTGAATTCAAAATAGGTTTGAGCTAAAGTTGTACACATATGCCAATTGGGGCATATGAGTCCCAGTAGCCTAAGCTTGGGACAAAAAATGCAAGAAATGTTAAGTTTAATGTCATATTCAGGATCAAGCCTTGAGACTTAGGTGGGACCCATGTACACCCATGGTGGCGTATGAGTCCCAGATCACTAAATTTGGAACACACACTCGAAAATCATGAATTATGATTTGTCATTTGTTAAGTGTCAGGACTATACTCATAAAGATGCATTAAAATGGGCTTGTGGATGCAAAATAGGACCAAATAGGGCACAAAGAAGCCTAATTTTAGTAGGGAGGGCCCAAACAAGTGTGAAAATGTAAAGGGATACATTTTTATACTCTATATTTAGCCCCCACTTTAGTGAGAGGAGGAACTTGCTTCAAAATCACACTAAAGTAGACAAACTCGCATCAAGAGGGGTCCAAGTGTACCAATGCCATTGAGATAGAATGACAACAATCAAGAGGGTTGTGCAAGCCCCAAGGATCAAGATCCTATGACAAACCAAGATAGGCACAAAAGAACACACATGTGAATGATATAAGAAGCAACAATAAGGAACAAGCATACACTACCAAAGACAAAAAGAAAAAAGAAAAAGAAAGAGAAGGTGGATCAAGCCTCGAATGTTTTCCATTGTGATGTGGATAATATCTAATTTTTTTGTACAAAAAATGTTTACTAGTGGAATGCCATGTCTACTATGCAAACTGAACGCATGCTCACAAGGGCTAGTGGAACCTTAGGTCAAGTCCACTAGGTGAGCCCCAAAGACACATATGCACGTGGCTGGTATGCACTCACACATACAGGTGGCTATGTGAAATTCCCTCCTAAGTTCGGCTCCCATATGCTAACCATATTGTTGATCATCAAAGCTTGCACCTCTTCGACAATCTTATGGTAAATTCAATGAGTGGGGGACCAATTTATGCCTCACCGAATACCTTAAGGATACTTATAGAAAGTTGAATCTTCTTTGGGATTTGGAGAAAAGGGTAGAAGGAAATATAAATAGAAAACATAAAATGGTGATGCACCAACGCTTTTACAACATTTCAAACCCAATCATTCCTATGAGTGATATAAACAAACAACAAAGGCTAACAACAAGCATAGTGCAAACTTTCAAATCTTTTTGTAGGAACTATTCATTAAGGTCCGATCAAACATAAATATTTCTAAGGGTGGTAGAAAAACATTCAAAAATAGCATAAACTCTTCCTCCTAATACAACATAATATAACAAAACAACAATCCTTCAAAAAAATAGAGAAATCCAATGACATAGTCTAGTTTTAACAAGTTATCATTCTACTATATGAGCATACATCATAGAAATCAACCACTTAAACTATTCAAATTGAGCTTGCAAGGCACACTGTTTCATTTAGAATGAAAGCATAAAGAAAGAAAGATTGATAAAGGCCATACATGAAGAATCTCAAAGATTTCTCCTCAATATTTCATGCTTTAAATATCAAATGAACTTTAAAAAATAGAGGTCAGATGCCAATCTGACAATAGTTTAAGCTTTAAAAGATATAACATGCTAGAGAAAAGCAGTTCTACAACTTTTACTCCTCAAAATAGTTCTATATCCTAAGAAAACTAAAGAAGATTTTCCTCAGCAAAGGAAATTGAAACTTGGAATCCAACCCTTTAATCTATCATCACCTCTCTTTTATAGCTATAGAAAGAGGAAATAACCACCACAACACAAGTAATTATTGCCAAATGTTGGCATTTGATAGCACATGATCTGATCATAGATATTTAATTAGGTCGCAACAATCTTTGCTCATCAATTCTCAATCACCACATTAATTGTTTTCAGATATTTAGGAAAGATAGAGGCCTGTAAACGATCAAATCCTAGAAAATAACTTGGAAAAAGGTCCAGTTGACTAATCACGTCACCTAAGGACACTGACTCAAAGCTTCCATCTTGAAAACCAAGAAAAGAAAAAGGCCAAGCAGCTCTAAAAAAACTCCCAAAGGATATCGCTTCATAAGAAGTGCAATCTGCCCGCAACGAAGAGATGATGTGTCAAACAGGAAGAAACTTTCAAGCTCATGAATATAGACCCTTGAGAAAATTTTCAACGAGTTGACATGTGTCCCGACTCTCTCCCAAAAGGAAGGAAAAAAATGAAATTTGTGTAGCTACCATGTGGCACATTGCACACCTTTCTGATAACTCTACTTGAGTGCGGGCTCATCTGAAACTAAAAAAGTTGTACAAGCTAAAAATAAAAATGATCAAGGAAAAAATGCTTCATAGTTATCATGACTCACAGGGGGTCTTCACTTGCGAATGCACGAACATAGGACTCGGTAATTCTTGGAGTTTGAGGAAAAAGGAATGTTGTGCCTTCTAATCTACATCAGTTGGTAGGATGATGGTACGGATCTGCCTGTATGTTTGCTCCAACTCAAAAACTTGTTTGTAAGAGACAAATCCCCATGTGGAAGAAACCGCTCCAAGGTGATAGTAGAGTTGAGAAAGAGGAAAAATATTGCGCTCAATATCATTAGAATTGTGCTTGAACCTAAGAGTTTTGTAGAAGTTTTGGCATTGTGTCAGATCGCATCCCTGACTTGCTCAATTTTCAACACATCTCCATCTAGTGAAATAAGGTGGGTAAGCTTGCGGTTGACTAGGACACCAAAATATTTCTTGATTTCATCGACCAGTTTGTTTAGTGTTAACTAACACTCCTTGCACTTTTTTGCTACCTTGTGATATTTGATTATCTTGTTAGCTTTCATGGAGGAAACACTCCAATCAAAAATCCCTGCACTTTTTAGGGACTTATCAGTGGCTATGCGTAACTTAGAAATGAAACTTTGCAATTCTGCCACTCGGGGTGAGCATGTTTGCATAAAATGATCAGCCATTGGCCCAACCGTAGCATTCAATTCCCAAACATCTCTTAAGGATTGTAAAGCAAGCCTGAGAATGGAAACAACAACTGTGATCCCCTCCCAATGCATGGATATCAACCTATTCATTATCGAGAGGGCTTTAGATCCTCATGCAACAACTAGCTCCTGGTTAAACTAAGCGTCTCTAGCTCTCATGCTTTCCTCCATTTGACTTCTTTCTCTAAGGGAGTTTGTTAGTTCTAAGCTCAACCTTCTGATCTCCTGTTTTGACTCTTCCACTTCTATGTGGGCCTTTCGAAGATCGTTGAAAGTTTGGGATCAAACACTATCCAACTCCTTTTTCATATTTTTAATTTCAGCATAAAGTTGAACCTATTCGTTTTGAGCTTTTGCAAGAAACCTAGATGTTTCTCCTTTCTGAGCTTGAATTTTCCTTATATGGACCATCTCAATGTCTCTGGCTTAGATCTCATTCTGCAGCTTGCTCACTATTTCCTTCACATTTACCAACTCTACCTTGTGTTTCTTCAACTTTTTTTCTAGCCTCTTGTAGTTCGCGTATACTACCTTCTGAGTGGCCTTATATAGGACTACTTTGTTGCATGGGAAATTTTAGTTCAAATCCAGACCCATGGCATGGATTTCATATTCTTCCATCTGCGTATGTCCTTTGGGCTTGGACATGAGTGGCTTCATGGTAGTGATTAGTAGAGAGTTATGATCTTCATTGAAGAAAGCTTCAATGTACTTGGTGGTGGGAAACTTGGCATTCTTTAACAATATTTTTTGCTATTTGGTCTGTCAGGCCTACTTGGTAGCATCGAAATGGCCTTGGAGAGTCTGAGGGACATCGATACTCTGTGCTGCAATGTAAGCACCAGGAGGGAGTACAAAAAGGGTTACAAAAGGGGAGATTTAAGATGTATGAGTATGTGGGGAAACAAAAGAGAGCATTATCATGGAAAAAGGTGGGTAGCCAAATTGAGATTGGGAAGGGGAAAGACTAGTAGGGGTTAAAAGAGAAATGAGCTGAAGGAGAGGTGCCTTCCCTGAAGTGGATGGGCCAGGAGTGACGGGTAACACAGAGGCACATGGGGTGAATTTAGAAGATTCATTAAAAGTGAGAAGGGGTGTATTTAGGATTATCAACTCAGGGTCCAAGGAAGGAGGATTCCTTTCCACAGGAGGAGGCAGAGGAGCAACCAAAGATGCAGAAACAGGAAGAAGAGAGGGAACAAAACTTACCTAGGCTGTAGTAGCTGAAACATTTTGTAGGGTAGAGTCCACTTCTTCTTCCCCTCGGGTTGGCACGCCGGGAGCACCTAGATCTTGGATCCATCTTCTCTTTGTACGACCATAACTAGTACGTTTCAATCCTCTGGTAGCCAATCCTTCCAAAAATTGGCCTTCATCAACCATAGTGGACCCTCTAGGGGATCGTCAGGTCCCTTTTCCTTTACTTGGGGCATTGGTGGAGGACAGATCTTGTTAGTCCCTTCATCTTGAGTCTCTCTGACTATCGATTCCTGAGGCCAAGAAGTGGATTTTCGAGGCCGAGAATCCTGACGGGGAACTTGTTCCTCATCAATTTCATGGCCAATCTCTGGATTGCTATTGTCAGATTCAACCTCTCGATCATAAATTTTGTCAAACTCCTAATCATGTGGCTGAAAGTGACTGAATAGGGCACTTGGCCATCTCATCTCCTATTGGAATCTCTAGAAATCTACCTTTTTCCTCTCAGACCATCCCTTGCACTTCAACTACGTGTTGAGGGGTTTTCCCATTGTGACATTCCTCCAATACTCTGCTTGAGGCTCATAGAAATTCAGCCATTTTGGTCGCTTGAGTGGGATGTGAGCTAGGCCAATATACATCTCCGGCCTCTCCCAAGTTAGATTTCTCGTTCTCTCAAAATATTCTTGATTCTCATGTTTCAAATTGTAGTGCTTTATCAGGTTGTAATCCCACTCATCACAAATGAGAACTAAGCCTAAGACCACCAATAGATTAGTGAGCTTTCCCTTAGCCTCCTGCTTGTTCAACATTACCTGATTATTGGAAATTGAGAGGAGGAATGAGTATATTTTTCTTTTGTTTCTTTCGGTGCCATAAACGTTGTCAATAATGGTTACCTGATGGCATGCCTTCAGCATGAAAACTCTGTCTGTTACAAATCTGGGGAGTTGGAAAGGCTTCCCAGAAAAACCATGAAATATGATAAATGTAAAATCCTCGCACAAGAAATAATCCACTAGGGTTGGCAGATCTTCCATCCATTGTATGACCTTAGGAGAAAAATGACCAATATGATGTGGCAATAGGTCTTGAAGCACTGGCCTTAGAAAATGATCTACAAACTAGTAATAATCCCTTGTTCTTGAAAGCATATGGGTCCACACAAAAACTGGCAGGAGACAACCCCTTACATCCAACTTAGACACTGGTACATTCCTCTCTAGCCACTCAGAATTTTGATGCAAAACTAAATGAGCCAAGAAAGAAGAATACCTAAATTTAGACTGGGTATTGTAATTCTTCAGTTGGTCTAGCATGTTTCCAGCTATCACCTCAACAAAATAATAGTACCTCTAGTTCTTTTCCCTTTTTAGTGCAAAAGCTTGGCCAAACTGAAAAGGATTGACCTCCTCATCATCATCAAGGCAAAAAACCCAGGCCAACAGATCGAGAACACAGACTATGTGTCCTTGAATTTCTTATGTGAAAGAGAAAGAGGAGATGACCTCTCTCTAGCCATTCCTTTAACTCATCCTCATAAAAATTTGTTTCCCTATCCATTTCTTCCCCAAATAGGTCCCTTTGTTCTTCATCAAAATGTTCAGCACCCCAGGTTGTAGGGATACATAACATATCCCATATGGCTTCGACAGAAATATTAACTTTGATCCTGCTGCTGTCAATGGCTTCTATCCTTTTGTTGAATATTTTGGCACATGCATCAAACAACTCTGGGCATGGATGCACAACATGTAGTATGAACTGTGGTAGAGTACAATTCCAGAGGTGAGACACAAATCCCTCTCAAGGTCCATGCTCCACCATTCTTTGGAACACACCTTCCCTAAAAAATTTTAGGGTTTGTTGATAGCTTGGGGTTGAAAACATTGTTAGCTATATCCTGCACCTCCTCTCTTGTGATGCATCTATCAAGTAGCACCTTCCTACAAAACTCAAAAGGCCACTCCTCTTATTTTGGGGCATTGATGAATGAGTTGCACCAAAAAATAGTGACATAACCTAGCATTTTGTTTGAAACTACAACTTTTCTACTAGAGGTGGATGGCTCCAAAATGGCTATATCAAGAAGTTGTAGAGAATTTCTTAAACAAAAACGACCACTTGCCTTTTGGTTCTTTAAAAAAACATACTTTTGAGTGTAATTAATTCCTTTCTTGTACATGTAGTTAAGGCTACATCGTTACTCTTGGTCCATTAAATGCTACCACCAAGGTGATACATATGGATTTTAGATCTATATCCCTTGGAAATGTTGAAAACGCTGTGAGAATGGAATTAGTACATTCTCTTGGCCACCTCTCTTACAAATAAACTCATTGCAATTAAAATCATGCTTTTCACTTTGTGAAATGTACTAAGGTGATGCAAGTTACCCTTGAAAAGATGTGACCATTAATTTTTTAGAGCTTAGTGTGTTAATCGATGTCTTTTCCTATTAATAAGTTGGCTAGTGTTGATGATGGCAAAGGACACATGTCAACAATCGCATACTAGAGAATTTACTCTCAACGCCCAAATTTATTTCTCAAGACATTATGTTAGATCCTCCATAAGATTTATCTACCTTTCTTCATTTTTCTTTGATATTTCCTTATTGCCATCTGGCCAAAAATAGACCATATGTTGGTTGGGTTCATCAGCTTCACTTTTCTATATATAGCTATGCCACCTTATGCAATTTTCATTTGAAAATATAGCCTCTTAAGTTTAACAAGATTTTTTGTTGTCTTCCATTCTACCATAGTTTTCTACTCTTTTAGAATGTATGCTAGCTTGGGCACTTCTATTCAGCTCCTCCCATAGAGGCCAGAATATTGCTTTGTGAGATAGGTCACTAGTGACTGAATTAAGTGCCTAGTGAAGAAATATGACCGCCTTTCCATGGTCACATTCAGGTGGGTAGTTGGACAGGACTTCATCAAAAATGAGAACCAGCTCCAGAGAAATTGCAATGTCCTTTCCCGCTTCGTGGCCTCACTACTTGACCTAAATGTGGCCAAGGCTATGATAATTGAGTTTTGCCACTAGATGTTCTTTGCTTTGCTGATGGAAGGGCTTGGCGAGATAGTGCAAGTGGCCATCCCTGGCATTGGTATCCCAAATGCCTTGGACCTTTGTAGGCACATGGAATTTTGGATAGATGTACCTTGGTTTCCCTTCCTTTTTAACTTCTGCACTATGGACCTTGAGACACACTGCTGCTCTTCTCAACCAGCAACCACCTATTTGATGTGGGAGTACGGTGTGGAGTGCGTACCAGGACTCGCTTAGAGGAAACACTTCAACTTCTTGATGCAGAGTCACAAAAAGGAGACCTTGGGTCTTTGCCGAGTGGAGCTCACGTGTGTTGTGTATTCAACCCTTTTTTGCATCTTAACAGATAAAAAGAAGAAGAATAAGAGCCTGATAACAAGCCCTTTTTGACTTCTTGGGCAATGACTGGAGGCTTTTCTTTACTATTTTTTGCACGTTGCCTCCTTTTTCCATCTTTTTTCCCTACTACTCTTTTTGGGTTTTCGAGAGAGAGCCTCATGTTTAAATCTCAGCCTCAGGCCTTACATTATATTGTAAATTTTTTGATGAATATAATATAATAGAACTTTTCTTGTCTTTAGTGTTACTCCCAGATGGCTTATTTAAAAATTTAAAATGTATCTACAAATATTTTACATATGGTACATAATTGTTAATTTTTTTTAAAGAACTGCATACTTTAATGTAATAACTTCAGATAAATACCATTCATTTGTATATCTAAAGTGTTTTCCTCCATATCTTTGAGTTTGTACACATTATTTTCCTTGCACGCGCTAATTCAAAAGCGCCCCTTCCATAGTGCTTCAAATTTTGTGTGTTGCATTGGTTTTGCAGTATGTTCATCGTATTTTAGCACTAAGCTCCCCTCTTTGAATTTTGGGTTAGAGGTCTTTTTGTCGAACCATCGTTTTATTGTTTGTTGATTGTTGATCATGGCTCCATAAGCCTTCTCTCTATCTTACTCTAGTTTGAGGAGTTCTACTACTCGTACCTCCATTCCACTGCTTTCTTCAATTTATAGGGCTTTCAGTAGTTGGAAGGTAGGAATTTCTATGGAAGTGGGTAACACTACCTCTTTTTCATACACCAATTCATAAGGGGAGGTCTTCATAATTTTCTTAGGAGTAATTTGGTCCTCCCATAGAGCAGCTCATAGATTCTTGTGCCAATATCTTTGTCGTTCTGACCCAATATGCTTGATTAACCTAATTAGGTATTTACTAGTTGACTCTACTAAGCCATTACCTTGTGGGTAGTAATTCGATGAATTTTTAAGGAAAATCCCATTCTTGATAGAAAAATATAACATCCTTGATCCAACAAAAGCTAAGGCATTATCAGATATGATGGTCTTGGGTAGGCCAAATTTGGTTACTAGCTCTTCAAGGAAATTGAAAATTTCTCCCTATGTGGCATTCTTTAGAGCTATGGCCTCCATCCACCTTATGAAGTAGTCAGTCACCATGAGGATCCACTTGTGTCTAACATTGGAAATAGGATTTATT
Organism: Sequoia sempervirens; assembly: GCA_007258455.2. NCBI lineage: Eukaryota > Viridiplantae > Streptophyta > Pinopsida > Cupressales > Cupressaceae > Sequoia > Sequoia sempervirens. The sequence goes on along the minus strand of VDFB02353493.1, from coordinate 197,303,092 downwards.
CTTTCGATAAATCCAAACCCCATTGAGCAAAGGGTTCCTTGATTACAATTAGGCTTAGGGGCAAAGCAACATTCTTTCTTTTTCCAACAAAAAATTCTAATTGGGTACACTTTTGCACCAAATGATGTTCTTTGAAAAACATAGATGGCCAATAATATCCTACTCACATTATCTTTAAAGTGGTAGTCTTGGCAGAGAAATTTCCACCATAGAGACTGTGATGGAATTCATTGAGAGATCTTTTTGCCTGTAACTTGTCTAAACACCAGAACAATACACCATCATAATTTATTTTGAATAATATACCCTCAATTAAGACATACCTAGTACCTTGTCATCGGTAGTATCGCCTTTATGGAATGGAAGGTTGGTCGAGTAGTACCCCTTTTGAATATACTATGTCCGATCAACCACCCAAGATTCATCGGACTCAAATTGGTTCAAGTAGATCAGATCGGTGTCTCTTTCAACTTCGGGACTTGAATCCTGTGTAATGTATTCACACAAACCTCTTCCTCGAACTAGCTTGGTTGGTCTAATGTCTACATCATATTGTAGGATCTTGGTGATCCAATTTTCCCTCTTTTCTACTATCTCACCTTCTCTGATATATTCCTGTACACTGGGATGCACCATGAGAATAGTGATCTTGTGGGCCAACAAAAACTGTCAGAACTTCTTTAAGCTTTTAACAATGGAAAAAGCTTGTTAATCTACAAAAATATACCTAGATTCATAATGTTTAAGGGTACTAGAGTGGAATACAATAGGATGCTCTCCATTATCTTCCTCTCACTTTTGAGTGAGTGGAGAAGCTATGCTATGTTGGCCGCTGTACACATAGAGCAAAAAGTATTTGGAAAAGTCAGGATTGATTTGATATTAGGGTTGTGGAGATGGCTATCTTTAGATACTCAAAAGATACTTTTCCTTTGAGGGTCCATTTAAAAATCAAGTTTTTCTTTAGCATCAATGTGATTGGTCTCACAATGCTTATGAAATTTGATATGAATCTATTGACAAAATTGATCTTCCTCAGAAAGGATTGCAGTACCTTTTGGTTCACTGGAAGGGGTAATTCCATTATAGATCTAACTCTTTTTGGGTCTATTTCTATTCCCTCCTTAGACACCACAAAGCCTAGTAACTTTCCTTGAGCTACTCTGAAAACACATTTTTTGTGGATTCGAAGAAATCTCAAATTTTTGGAATTTTTGGAAAACTTTCTCCAGATGATCGAAGTGATCATCTTTTGACTTTGAAAAGACTATTAGCTCATCTAGATATATTAGGATAATCAGGATGATCAATCCCTTGAAAGTAATATCCATTGCTCATTGAAAAGATGCACGGACATTTGAAAGTCCGAACGAAATTTTTGAATATGCAAACATTCTCCACTTAGTGGTAAACGTTGTCTTATGTTGATCGACTTCCTTCACATATATTTGGTTATAGCTTGAGAAACCATCTAGCAATGAAAACATATTTGATCCTACCATATTTTTTAGAATCTACTCCATCAATAGTAAGGGGTAATGATATTTTAGTGAGGCTTTATTCAAATCTCAGAAGTCAACACAAAGCCTAATATCTCCATTCTTTTTTCAGACTGGTACCAAATTTGACAGCCAAGTGGAATACTTGATTGGATATATGATCCTTAACTCGACCTAGAATTTGGTGAGCTCTTGCGCCATCAATGCCTCAACCTTCAGATTGAATGGCCTTTGCTTTTGTCAAATGGGTTTAGATCCTTCTGCCAAGTCAATGGTATGTTGAATTGTGCCTGGGTCATACCCTGTTAGATCATCATAGGTCCAGGCGATTACTCTGTCATATTTGAAACATAGATCCTTCAGTCTTTTCTTGTCCTTGTGAGTAACTTATTTTATGACTTTTAACTAGCTTTCATTTTTGACATCAAGCTCTTCATAGAACCTAGCATCCATAATGAACCTTTCCTTACCATTTCTCACATCTTCACAATTGAAGATATTCTCTAGGGAAATCAATCCTCAAGGAAGCTTGTTTCCTTTTAACTGGATGACTTGCTCTTCCAGAAATTCTTCTCCTAGTGGTGAATAGTCAGAAGCCATTCCTCCTTTCTATATGAAAGAAACAATCTGAATGTCACAATAAAAAACTTTCCAGTTTTCATCATTGTTAGGAATTGAGGGTTGAACGATGAATATGACCACATTCTACTTCATTGAATTAGAAATTGGTTCAAATCGTGAACCAACAGAGGCCATCTGATTAGTGACATTGTTTTGAGATCAGGGAATAAATTGTATATTCAAGGCTTCAAAGCTCTTAATTAAGTCCCAAATCCACTATCTATATGACCTCATCCTTGTATTTTTTATAGTCTCTTGCCCTCGTACTTGACTCAATACTAGCCCTGAATATTTGAAACCTTGTACTCTCTTTATACCCATTCATTCTACAAGGATCATACCATGGACCAAGGACTCATATTCAACATCATTGTTCAGGCACGAGAACTAAAATTGGTAAGCTTTGAGAGTCTCTAATCCTATTGGAGATACTAGTCGGACATCCGCTCTACAGCCAACTTTACACTTGGCACCATCAAAATACATGGTCCATAGATGATTATCTCCTGGATCATCATATTCCTCTTGATCTTTCATCAATTTCAAATAGACCTGATCATCATAAAAAATCACATAGGTTCCTAGCCCTGTTGCATGAAAGTTTCCAAATGGATCAGAGTCAATGAATTTGTTGAGTAGCACTTCTTCTTTGGGAGTCCGATCACTTGTATCTTCCTCATTTTCCAGCATTTCCACACAATATCTCTCCTGCTGAGAGATGGAGGTATGCACCGCTTCAAAGCATAGGACTGCATTGTCCGCAATGTGTTTGGGATGCAAAGATTTAGAAAAAATATTCATCTTCTCCTCGTGCTTGGTTCTCAATATTAGGTGCGACGAGTTGAGCGCTAAGTATCCACCAAGCTTCGCAGTGAAATATCTTGAAATAAACATTCCAAAGACCGAGGGAATGTTTATCACTACTATTTCTTATGCAGTTGTTTGAGTTGGACATGAGAAGAGGATCAAAGATAGATCTTTTATACAACCGATGGTTGGAACCTTCTTCTCGTCTAGTTGCATGATTCCTTTCTCAAGGGGTTCATAGTTAAGTTTTAGGGCATCAACCAGTTTTTTTGGCATGACAGTTGTGCTAGCCCCTGAATCAATCATATTATTATGCAGAAGCTTATCTCCCATAATAAGTGTTAAAAAGAAAGGCGTGGGATTTGGATTTCTTACCTCTATCTCGTTTGCAATGCTCACATCATTTGTATAAGCTATTGGTTTTGGAACTTGAGGGACTAGCATGGATCCTCTTTTTCTGCTTTGGATACATGATGGAATCACGTCCATCTGTGGAATTTTTTCTTCTTTCTTCAATGCTTCCTAAAGCAATGTCTTTTGTTTGGGAATATATATGATGTCCTATAGAGATACGTTGGAAGGTTCCTTCTTCAATTGTTCCACCATGTTAAGCACTCTGAATGGTTGGGTCTTAGGCTTGAATGTTGGTATTTCTCTCATTTTTAGAAGAAAATATTCCATCGTGACTGGGTTCGGTGCCTTGCTCACCTCATTTTCTAGCAATGGCAGATTGTGAGGTTGTGGAATAGGTCGGACTCTAGGAAATGGAGTTTTCTTTTTTAGTAGTGGCAGTTGACGTTGCTGAGGGCATGGAAAATCTTGTTACACGTATTCTCCCATGAGCCTTCTTTTGTATCTTGTGTTGTAATCTGACTATACTTGTGGGGCACTAGTCATCAGAGCTTTGTTCACAAACATTGCATCTTCTTCTTCCATCCATGAAAATAGTGCTTGATCAGGCATGATATCCAGCTCTTTCTCCAAGGACATTAATTGCATTTGTGCCCTGAAACGAGCATTTTCCATTTTGGAAGACTCATATTCATGTACATTCAGGATCATGCCCTTGCTTCTTTTTTCTGCTATCTTTTGTTGCATATTCCCCCTTGGAAAATTCTGGGGCATATGGCTATAGTTGCATGGGAAGCACCATACATTCTCATCTTCCGCCAAATTGTTCTAGTATGGAATCAACTCTTTACTCGAGCTTTCTTTGACCATCTTTAGTGGCATGGTGGCTAGAACTATTTGGCTCACAGATGTCACCTATTGACTTCCTCCTTTGGAGGATCCCTAGTATGGATTTTTTTGATAAGATGTTTTTCCCCCACCATAGGTTTGGGTGGTCTACTTCGGAGGCGTTGCTTGCTATCATTTGATAATGACCAACTCATTAACAAAAGTCTATATGAGACTCTTCATGTCATTGATATCTGCTACGATTTAGGAAGAGCCTGACATGCTTGTTTGGGTGGAAAGATACATGTACATAGACTGTGGTGTAGCCAACGTCAATTGTGTAGCAGGGGCATTTGGAGTAGCTTCCTCCCAGAGAACACTAGATATTTCTACAAATACAGGCATCAAAGGTCTTAGCAGAGGCTTCCCAACATCAATTAAACTAGTTTTTGCATGGACAACTAACTCATATGCGTTGGTTACGATATCCTCTCCCATGGACATTATCATCACTACAATGTAAGAGTTGAGGGCCTTCAAATAGAACATGAACGCCATCGTGGCTTGGGGCCGAGCAATCATAGGGATCCTTTGCTAGGTCTTGTGAAACTTGGTGTTAAAATCACTCATGGCCTCTTGTGAAGCTCTCTTGATGGTAATTAGTTGTTGCAGTAATGAAGAACGGTCTCCTTTCTCTGAGAAGCGTTTAAACAACCTTTCTCTTAGCTGATCCCAGGAGATGATAGAGCCTGGGACCAATGAATGATAGCAGTCTTGGGCCTTTCCTTTGAAAGAGGCATCTAATGGTCTCAAGGCGATGTTCTCCTCCACTATATTATGTACCCTACATACCTCTGCTATATCCTGAAGGTGTTTGGAAGGGGTTTTAAAGTCTTCTCTAGATAATTTTGGAATATCCTTGAGGGCGTTAGTGGGTATGGCAGGCCATACATCTGGGGGTGTGGGTGGTTGTAGCGGACTACTGCTATCCCAGGTTACAAAATTTCTAGGAGCAAGGGGAGGTAAATGGGCCATAGACAAAAGATTCCTATGAACCAGGTATGCGGGTATTCTAATTTAGAAGGTTGAGCCTCTGGGTGGAGTAGATAAGGCTCTAGATATTGGGCTCTTTATTTCTTACTCTGTTGCTCCTTATAGGTGATACAAAACCTATAAGTCTCCTTCTCCTAGGTACCGAGGTAGGTAACTAACTGGGAGAATTGGAAGTGGCCTCTTAAAGATGCTCTATTTTAGACTCTGGGCATGAAACTTCCAATTTCCTTCCTTAGCCTGATTTAAGAAATATTTCTTATTTCTAATCAGGCATTCAAAAAACTTCTTGTCCCATTGGGCATGCTAGAAAAAGAATTGTTGATCATCAAATCTTATGCCTCTCTGACAATCTTATGGGAAATTCAGTGAGTGGGGGACCAATTTGCGCCTCATTGAATACCTTTGGGATTTTTATAGAAAGAAGGCTCTTCTTTGGGATTTAGAGAAAATGGTAGAAGTAAATGTAAACATAACACATAAAATGGTGATGTGTCAATGCTTTTACAACATTTCAAACCCAGTCATTCCTATGAGTGAAATAATTAGATACATAATGCAACAACCCCTCATTGTTGGAAAGAGAATGGAAAACAAAGGATAACAACAAGTACAAAGCAGAATTTCAAATCTTTCCATAGGAAGTGTTCATTAAGGTTCAATCAAACATAAATATTTCTAAGGGTGATAGAAAAAAATTTAGAAATTGTATAAACTCTTCCTTGTAATACAACATAATATAAAAAAAACAACCCTTCATAAAAATAGAGAAGTCTAATGACATAGTCCATTTTTCAAAAAAATCAGAAATTGTATAAACTCTTCCTTGTAATACAACATAATATAAAAAAAACAACCCTTCATAAAAATAGATAAGTCTAATGACATAGTCCATTTTTCATAAGTTATCATTCTACTATATGAGCATACAACATAGAAATCAACCACTTTTAAACTATTTGAATTGAGCTTGCAAGACACGGTGTTTCACTTAGAACGAAAGTATAAAGAAATAAATCTTGATAAATGCCATACATGCACAATCTCAAAGATTTCTCCTCAATATTTTATGCTTTAAATATAAAATGAACTTTAAAACAAAGTTCAGATTCGAAAACGACAATTTTTTAACCTTTAAAAGATATAACATGCTAGAGAAAATCAGTTTTGGAAATTTTACTCCAAAAAATAGTTCTATGTCCTAAGAAAAATAAAGAAACTTTTCCTCAGCAAAGGAAATTGAAACTTGGAATCCAACCCTTTCATCTATCGTTGCCTCTCTTTTATAGCTGTAGAAAGAGGAAAGAGTCGCCACAACACAAAATTAATTACTACCAGATGTTGGTGTAGACACATAAAAATGTCCTAGACCCGCAAACCACATTCTTCTATGTCAAACATCTTCTTAACATAATTAAAATATTTAATTATGTCCTATTGTCCAAATCCGACTCTTAATTAAATAATTCTTAATTATTTAATTAATTCACATCTTTTATTCTTCCATGATTATTTAAATAAATAAATTTTATTTATTTATTTAAATACGTCATGAATTTCTAATATCTTCTCATAATTAAATAAATCCCTTAATTTATTTAATTATTGGCCACCTTATTCTCTTCACCCCCAATTAAATAGTTATCATTAACTATTTAATTGTCTTATTTGACTTTTCCTCTAAATTTAAATAAAATCATTTATTTAAATTATCCCACTTTCCATTTTCTCTCTTTTAGTAAATAATTTAATTTAATTATTTATTGTCACATGGTCCCACATTTTTGAATTAAATTAATTTTTAATTAAAAATAATAACTTTCCCTCTTAAATCAAATAATTTCTATTATTATTTGATTTTCCAGCCACCTCTTTTTCTCTGCCAATCTCATCTCCTTGTCACATACATTGTCAACTCTTGATTTGACTTTCTCAAATTGAATCATGTCCACTCATCTTGAATTTGACCTAATGTTTCCCTAACCCTAATTGTGGGTTGTCTTATTGAATCTTGTCCATTGATTCTAGGGCATTTTTCAATCTTCAAGCTTGGCCATTCATTCAAAATTGCATTTTCTATAAAATACCAATTTTGGTCTCATTTTGACATCTCTTAACCTCATGCTTACTTGAATTTATGCTATTTTCATTTCATGCAATCTTGTCTTAGGCACTCTTGACATTTAAGTATTTTGACATTTTGGCATACTTTAGTCATAGTTTAGTTACTTACTAGTTGTGTAGTTGCATAGTATTGCATTTCATATAAAATCCTTCAACATTTTGCTTTGGTCTTGGCATAGTCACATATTTCTCACTCAAAATCTGAGGGAAAACTTTATATTTCAGAAAATAGAGAAGGTGTAATGGAGGTCAATCATGGAGGTTAAAGACTCAAGGTGATATCTTTCTTTTTTTCATGTTATTTCCTCCCATGTTCTTCATTATTACTTTGGATTTTGATTTATTTAGCTCTTAATTTGCTAACCTATATTTTTCCCATAGTTACAATTGGCATTTTATAGCACATGATCTGATTGTAGATCTTTAGTTAGTTCACAACAATCTTTTCTCATCAATTCTCAACCGCTGCATTAATACTTTTCACATATTTAGCAAAGATAAAGGCATGTAAATGATCAAATCCTAGAATACAACCTGGAAAAAGGTCCAATTGATTGATCACGTCACCCAAGGACACTGACTCAAAGCTTCCATCCTAAAAAGAAAGAAAATAAAAAGGCCATCAAGCTCTGACGAACTCCCAAAAGATATCATTTCATAAGAAGTGCAATCTGCTCGTGGCAAAGAGATGACATGTTGGACAGGTGGAAACTTTCAAGCTCATGAATATAGCCCCTTGATAAAATTTCTAACGAGTTGAAACGTGTCTCGACTCTCTCCCAAATGGAAGGGAAAAAATGAAAAGTTCTACGCAACCACCATGTGGTGCATTGCACACCTTTTTGATAACTCTACTTAAGCGTGGGCTCATCTGAAACTAAAAAAATTGTACAAGCCAAAAATCAAAATGATCAAGGAAAAATGCTTCATAGATACCAAAGCTATACCTACTAGTAAATTTGATAAGGTTCCACACGATATGAACAACATGATCCATGAGGCAAGAAAAACTTTATATGCTTGACACCCATGAACAAATAAGATGGCTCCACAGGAAAGCAAAGTGTGTTATGCAAGGTGGCCATATAATAGTTATTGTAAATGCAAAGTAGTGTAAGGTATGTTCAAAGGAGTTTTTTTTAGTTCATGTAAGGTCTTAACTTAGGGAACATCATTCCTAATGTCTCCAAGAGAGGACCAATCAAAGAATAGAAGATTTGTAACTTAGGGGATGCAGTGTGTTGCATCAAGCCACTAAGAGGAATATAATATGCTAAGAGAGATCACGCTATTGAGGGACATCACACCCAATATCACCACAAAGAGAAAGACGCATCACATGAAGTAAGAAGACTATATAATGAAGCATGAGTTATAAAATGAAAAACAATAATGCCAATGTATGGCCCCACTTTAAAGAAATTGTTGAACACCATGTTGTGAGTAATTACTTTAATGTAGCATGTATGTGTAATAAATGCTAACAATAGAGGACATGAGAGAAAATTAGTGTAAGGTATGTTCAAAGGAGTTTTTTTTAGTTCATGTAAGGTCTTAACTTAGGGAACATCATTCCTAATGTCTCCAAGAGAGGATCGATCAAAGAATATTAGAGTTGTAACTTAGGGGATGTAGTGTGCTACATCAAGCCACTAAGAGGAATATAATATGCTAAGAGATATCATGTTATTGAGGGACATCACACCCAATATCACCACAAAGAGAAAGATGCATCACATGAAGTAAGAAGACTATATAATGAAGCATGAGTTATAAATGCAAAACAATAATGCCAATGTATGGCCCCACTTTAAAGAAATTGTTGAACACCATGTTGTGAGTAATTACTTTAATGTAGCACGTAATAAATGCTAACAATAGAGGACATGAGAGCTTATTTGGAAAGCCCTATGCCAAGTCATATGTTTCTAAATGAAGTTACGTCATGAAAAGGGTTGCCTCCAAAATGAAATCCCAAAATCACATAAGGGATCCATGGATTTGCGGTCAGTATGTCTTTTCTACAATGTTTTTAGAGAGCAGGACTATTATCATTCCCCAAATACTCATGGAACAAGAAGAATGAAACAAAGAGAGTGAGGACTAATAAAATCCTTCAATTCAACATGGAAGAGACCTAAATGTCTAAACGCCTTGCATCATCCCCAAAAGGAAAACACAAGACAAAGAAAAAGACAAAGTGAAAATCTCCACTCTAGGTCTAGCTCGACATGTGGTCCCATGTGCTCCAGCTTGGCGTGAGTACAACATCCATTCTAACTTGATCTGTGGTCCCATGTGCCTCTTAGCTATAAGGTGGCTGGGACAATACTAAATATCTCCACACATCTATCGGTATGTCTAACCCTACTCAAAGTAGACCAAATATCCATGGATGGGTATCCTAAATATTTGATGGGAAGCCTCTAGTGTGATTGTCATCTCACTAGAATGTAGTTGGAATGTGCATGTATTGAGATTCCACCTCTTGACAAGATCCATCAACATGGCATCATGATACCTCATGGGATGCAGGAGGCAAATCCAAAGTGAACCCATCTTGTGCAATGTCTTCTCCTCCTCCATGGATAGTTGGGTCACTTGTTCCTAGAGAAGGGTAAAGAGATGGCCGCCTAGGCGTTGTAGTGCATGTGGTGGAATCTAAGAAAGACAAAATAAATCATCATTAATGTACCTAAAAATGTCAATAAAACCATCTAAAGTATAATCAATCTATATTTGAATGTGTTGGCAAAAACTAGACGTTTGGGCCATTTTTGGATGGGGGGTCCATGACACTTTATCCCTTTTGGGATGCTTTGTGCCAAAATAGGACGCTTTGTGATAATTTTGGGAAAGGTCCTAGAACCTCTAAAAATGCATAAGAAAGCATGTAGAACATAAAATAATCAAAAGAGAGTGTACATTGGACTGATAGTATGTTGGAGCTTTCCTTATACCACTTCCTCTTGTAAAAATATCCAATTGGGGGGTCGGTACGCTTGTCAATTTGGCATGTCTACTCCTCTCTACAACACTAAAATTATCAAAAGGTAAATTTCAAATGATAGTTACAATTTCCATTTTCATTCATATATAGTAAATTTTATTAAAGAAAGGATATTTTATTCTAAGCACATTTCATTTAAACCAACATATTTGGGGCTAGAGAACTTTGTTTTTGATGTAGTTTGTGTTGTTGGATTCATAAATCCATCCCCGATCTTATCTAATGTTTACCAATATGTGGTATTATAATTTCAATACCCTATTGTGGATTTTTCTAATCAAACATAAAGCAATTTGATGAGGTTAGAATGCTACCCTGATTCCACCTCCATAAAGCAAGTGAAATCAGGGAGGCATACATCTACCCTTGAATTTGATTCTCAAAAAAAGTTTGATAAGATTTTAAACAACTAACAAATCGGTTCTAGAGGATGTGGTTCCTAAAAATGTGGTTTTGCGGATGACTACATTGGGGGCTTTTTTCTCCCCGTTTGTAAATGAATCCATATGAGTATTTTTTTCTAAAGCATTATTCACTTTCAAAGTACTTTAACTTACATATGCACAGAGTGTTATATGGATACTGAATGGGAGGCTAAATTTAGTGTAGAAAATTGCAATCCTTTCTAAATGAATGTACAATTTCAAATTTAATTTGGACCTATTTTAGTGACCTCCCATTTATGCATTTCCACCCTTCAAAATAGGCCCCTAATTCCCTTTATTATTCATACAAGGCCTATTTTTATCATTTTCTGAAACCACAACATGCGTTGAACAAATGCATTTGATAAATTAAAGGCCTAAAAATAAATGAATTTTGGTAATTTAGGCTAGGGCCCATTCACCCAAGGGAAAATGGGTCCCCTTTAGGTTCCAGATTCCATTTTAAAATTATTTTTTGTGGCATTTTAATGTTCAAAATTCAAGTTGCAAAGGCCGGATATCAAGATCTAATATTTCATAAGCCTATAAAGCCTAGTATTTTCACCATTTCAACTAGGTTGACAAGAGATTGAGAGGATATTCACAAGTTTATCACTCAACAACAAGGAAATAACATTCAAGAAAGCAAGGTTGAAGTCATGGAGCAACATTTTATTTGTTTTTGTAGGTCTTCAAGCTCATTTTTCCAAGTTAGATAAAGCATTGCTCATGATTTGGAGGTTGATTCCAATGGTGGATTATGATGGATTCTAAGTTTTGGGACATCCACCCAACCATTCTCCCTAACCTAATGGCTTGTTTCCTAAGTGTTCCAATATTAAATATTCATTCTAATAGCCACCTAAAGAAAGGTATAATAAGATTTTAGATCTATTAGGGGATTTTAAATTCTCCCTAACTAGGTATTTGTCATTTTTCATGTTCATTTAGGGATGGGTATGTGCAGGACCATGATGGGCCAAAAAAGTGGTGATATGATGGGTATGTGTAGGGTATGTGGTTGACAACTTTTTTTTAACCCAAAATTGATGAAATGAAAAGGGTTTTTGAAGGAGATTCTCAACTTTCCACCAATATAAATTGTGTTTTACTTTGAATTTAACAAATAATTATTATTCATTTTCTATTTGAATTATGACTAAAGTGTTGATTGATAGGTTGATTGAAAAACATCTATAGCTTTCAAACAGTGTCACATTTTTTGAATCCAAAACATGCATCACATTCTATGCTTTGCATACTATAGGATTAAAAAAAAAAAGAATTTCATGAAGTTTTGACCAAGTTAAGGTGGTCGACATATGAGTTTTTGTATTTTTTAAAAGTTGTAATAAAAATTCATAATTAATTATTTACTTGGAAAAAAATTACAAAAAAATATGCATCACATCAAGACATGCGTCCTCTACTTATATCTAAAATATTATAAAAAAATATTATCATTTTATTATGGTTAGGGTGGTCAAACAAATACCTACTTATTTTTTCCCTGAAATTTAAGTAATACTACATTGAAATTTCAAATTTTCACCAAATAGTTAAAAAAAAAAAAAAAACCTAGTAGTTTAGAAACTATATCCAGTTTGCTACATATTATATTTTTACATATTTTTGAAATAATATAGATAACTTATTCAAATTTTTACGTCAAGTTTCCTAACTCTAATTTTTCTAAATTTTTCACCACTTAAGGGCCTATTTTTTCCATGATGATCTTGCACATACTCAAATCTTATTCTAACAAACATGAATGAGGTTTCTTTGCATTTTAGCTCTCAACACCTTAGATGCTCTTAAGGTTATGGATTTCACAAAATGTTATGTCATATTGTCATCTTTAGCAAGGTTTAATTACCAAATTTGAGGTTTGATCGAGGCAAACCCCCATACAAACAAACAAAATTTTTAACATTTTTGCTACAGATCTATAGTTGGGACTAAAGATTTATAGATACATGAGCAAAGTGCAGATAGATGGATATAGGATCAAATTTTGATTTTCCAAAAAGGGATGCAAGGACACATTCACCCTTAGGTGAACCTATCCTACTGTAGAGTCTGAAAACAACTTTTGGAGCTAGGTATGTACCATCTTAACCTTCTCAAATCTGTTGGTTAATAGTTGTTTATGTCAATATTATCATAATACTTCATGTTTCAAGTGATAGATCTCACAGTTTTGATTGTTAATGCACATTTATTCTTCTCCTAAAATTATTTTTTAGTCATTTCTATCATAAGGAAGTTAAGGCAACATAGTGTCTAAACCTAGGGTTGACTCACCTTAAGGGTTACAAGTAAATTCTACTCATTTTTGGCACTATTTCTCTTCCTAATGAGCATGGAAAAGGTGGGTTTGTGATTATGTGGACACACCCTTTTTCTTTTTGGCATAGGTTCCTCAATTTTAGGGTCTCCTATCTATCTTCCCCTCTTTTCGCTATGTTTTAGTTTAATATGGTGATAATGAAGAAGATGATAATGATAAATATCCAAAATTTCAAACATGATTTAAGCCTAACATTGTAAGGGTTGAATTAATTTATTTCTTGATATTTCTTTTATAGACATTGACACATCTATAAATATACCTAATGGTCCTCTTTATATCACCTATATAATCAATGATAAACCGATTAGAGGGATAGTCATCGATCCTGTGTGTATAGTGAATGAGATCATCAATGAATTCTTATATGTCTATGAAATTTATAAGCATGATTATTAATAATCACAGGCATGGTTAAAGGCTCATGATGGGTTTTTTTCACCCTACGATTCGTTTGATAATCTTTCTAGTAATTGTTAGACCTAAACAATTGGATGTTTCATTTACCATAATTCACACATCATACCAGTTACAAATGAAGTTAGGTCTTCCATGGCTAAGATCCATGAAGGAAGTCCCATCGATTAGTCAAAAATGTATTAAATTTCAACATGAAGAAAAAATGCATAATATTTATCATAGTGGATTTATACCTTTAGCTTCTCATGGAAAATTTTCACTATATTATTTCTGGTCTCAAATAGCTGAACTCATTAAACCTCATGAAGAATTTTTATTCATTTCATATCAATATTTTAAAGCTAAGCATCTAACTGAATTATCCCTTAGTAATATACGTCTTGAGGCTCCTTAATCTATAATGATTTTGATGGTTGTTCCTCTTACTCCACTGTAAGTAGTGGATGAGGCTCGGTCTGATCCAAAAATCCTCCCTCAACCAACTCACATGTATGTTATAGTTCCACATATGCCATCTTATAAAATACCAAGAGATAAGCATACATTCAACTTTTTTCCTTTAAAATAAAAACAAGCTATTAGAATGAAACATTTGAATCCAATGGTTCCTTTAGTTCCTCCTCCAAATAAACCAATGAAGCCAATGTTGGGGAGCACCGCAATTATCCCTTCAAAAGATGAAAATTGTGTGAGAGGAAATATAAGTGCAAAAGAGCATAAATTAATATGTCATGCTATGGCTCATCAACTAGTTGAAGAACATAAAATATTACCTAATGACCATCCATCCTTCCAATCCAAATCCAATGAAATACCTCTCACCTATCCTCCTCATCATTTTTTGAATCTACTCCCCCATCCTCACCAACCCATGAAGCTAAACCTTACCTATCACAACATAAGAAAACAATGAAAGGGCTCATATGAATGATAATTCTCATAATCATGTTGATAGTACTATTATGCAACCTATTGTGATACATTAAGATAGCGGAGAAGAAGGTAGAAAAGAACATACAAATTAGCTCTTATATTTTCTAAACGATTAAATTTAGATGCTGACAATCATGATGATCCTCCCAATGAGAGTGAATCAACATGCATCAAACCTAGTGCTTCTCCTTGTACTATGTTTTCTATAGTTTCTTTAGTGTATTGTTCACCTTCCATTTATAATGTGAAATATTGGGATGCAAATGAATTTCTTTTAAAGGTCAAATTGAATATGTAGTACCTATTGTGTTTATTTGTGTGTTTTCTTTCACATAATGTGATATTTTTTATGTGCTTCTTAGCATGTCTTTATATTTATTAGTTTTCTTTGGATGATCCTTGGTGTTCTTGTTGACACAAGGATACAAAGAAAATGAATCTATCGTGGCATGCATCTATTTGTATTATCCATTCATCTTTATATTAATATTACTGTCTTATGTTTCCTTTTGTGAATGATACAAAGTGTTGAGACATTTAGGTCTCTCCAATGTTGACCCAATAATTTTTTAGAACACAACTTTCTACTGAGAGGGGAGTGAATCAGTAGAGTTAATAAAACTAGTCATTTAAATCTCTTTAAACCAAATTATGAGATTATGTAGAGAGACTAATCACGAAAAAATTCCAATAACACCAAATGTACATGGAAAACTTGGTATGGGAAAAACAATTATGAGAATATCTTCTTGAGTCTATGGCTCAATTCCAACCTCACAAGAAAAACCTCACTAGTTACAAATTTTAAGGGCACCAACCCTAAGGAGACACAATTCCCCTAAAATAAAAGCACCACCTCTAATGAGACACCAATCTCATAATGAGAATCTAGGGGATGCACTATCCCCCAAGCTCAAGATCCTATGACACAACAATATGGAAAAAATAACACACACACGTGAGGTGCAATACAACATGAAAAATGTGAAGCATACACAATGAAGACACGAAAACTAACATAATGAAAATAAAAAGCATAATGTAGTCATTACACAACACAACCATAATGAAGACACAAGAATAATAAGAAATAAACACAAGTTTAGTATGCTAAAAGGGATTCAAGTTTGTAAGGTACAAATACCTTAGTGTTAAATTTTTCTCAAATACCAAACATCATCCCTCAAATATGATGTTAGTCAAAATGGTGCTCTCATAAGGACTAGAAAATTATATTATGCTAGGTCACTCGTGAGATACATAGATCAACTGGCTAGCAAGTTGTATTATATTAGGTGTTCATGCAATATGATGAGTTTCACAAGGATAGAAAGTTGTATTATGCTAGTTGAATTATGAAACATGGTGGAACTCTCAAAATTTCCGTGTTACACTGGTCTAAAAATGCATTTTCCTAGATGTTCTCTTGGTGTGTCAAAATGTTAGGGTTTAGTGTTTTATGTGGGGAGTGGTATTACTTTGAAGAATTTTCCCTTTGTCTAAACCCTTGTTCTTTTGGTCTAATCCTTTGTTGACCTACTGTGGCCCATTTCTAGTCAGTTTAAAACAACTTGTCTTTGAAGTTCATGAAGTGACTGACCTCTTGTGGTTAGGGCTTCATGTTACCCATCACTAAATTTTCCACGTGCCTGGTCTAGGAAATCCTTTTATTTTATAAGGTTGAAATTTTGAGGTTGTTTGGCCTTTACATCCTTTGCATAAATGTTATTGAGCCTTGTAAGGATTTATCTTACATTATCCTTTGTATCACTCATCATGGATAGAGTTTTAACCCTAAGTTTCAAAGTAGCAATGAGCGATGTAAGAAACATCCTTTGTATCACTAAAATTTCTTGCTATCATTTATTGATTGTGAGTTCTCGGTCATAAATTAGCGATGTGCGATGAGGCCCTTTATTCAAATGTTCCATCACTAGTATGAAATATTACTAAGGGCAGTGCTTTCTCAGCCTTTGATCTTGTCATATGGACACACAGAATACTCCTAACCTATCGCTAAGATTTATTCATCACTAATGTGTTTTGACCATTGCAGAGTGAATCATCGATGGGCGATAAAACAGTTGTGCCTTGCGCCCATTGCACCACCTAAGGACATCACATTTTCAAATAAATTTTCAACACATATATCCAAAATGAACAATGGGATATTTGATGGAATATTCCCCTCATTGTTGGGTCTTAATGCATCATGAATTCACTGGAAGGAGAATGAACCAAAGTAGCGATACATGATGGATACAAAATAAAATGTGACTAAGGTGCTAAAAGGGTTACATGGCAGCATCCTGAGGGAATCAATAAAAAATAAAAAGCATGGGGTGATGGTCGAGGATGATCATTTATTGTGTTTTAAATCAAAACAATCAATGGTTATGATTCAAACTTGAGGTGGATAGTTGTCAGTTCACTCATGTGAGCTTTCTCTTAAACATTAATGGTGTACACGACTTAGGAATTTTCCATAAAGAGAATTGTTAGCTAGTTTCTTTCAAATTGAAATTTTCAAGAAGCTGAGGAATTTTATAGAGCTAGAGAAGGAGGTGTGAGGATCTCAACCAAGCGATTTCAGAGGTATTGAAGACATTTTTCCTGAGTAAGAAGGTATCCATTTTCTTCTGTGTCAATTGTGCATAGGCTGGTTGGTTTAGTAAATTGTCAAGGGGTCTATAAGCTTTGAATGCTTCAGTTTGGTGAGGGTTTAATTGTTTGAAAATCCCATTTAGGTTGGTAAAAATTGTGCATGGCCTAGGAATTTTTGTTCTGCAAGTTTGTCTATGAGATCATAAACTAGTGAAACTTTTCTTGTAAGTAAAAATCTGCAAACTCTAGTCCTATTATTCTGAGAGAATGAGTAAGCTCAACGAGTCAAGCATTAGGCCATAAAGGAAACCTTAAAAAAAAGGTGTCAAGAGGCCTAAAACATAGGATTAAAAACCCATAATTAAGCAAGATATATCTAAGAGGTCTATGTAGCCAATGGCAGTAAAGAGAGCTTTTGCCACATACATGGGGGTTGAAGTTAAGAAGACTTACAACTTGAGAAGTAGATTATTTATTTGCAACCAAAGTGAGCCTGGTGGTGTGTTCCTAAATGAACAGAGTCTAAGGAAGAATGAAACTAAATTAGAGGATTTGACCCAATCTAAGAAGAAAACAAAGAGGGATAAGGACCATAAGAATTATGATTCTTATATGGGGGAACTTGATGTTGCCATGGAAGATGAGGCAAAAGATTATCCATAATATGCCCAATATCTTCTTACACTTGAGTTTCAAGAAGAATATGATGATGGCGAGACAAATTCTCCAGTTTCAACAAAATCATGGAGACATGCATACTCTGATTCTGAAGATGATGAACCATTGCAGAAATAGAGTCCTAGTTTGGAGTTTTTTCTTAAGTGCTAAAACAGAGATATTTTTTGGCTAGTGTGGATGGAAGTTTTGATATTGCTTCAACGATGAAAGTACCTTTTAGAAGGGTGGTAAATCTACTTCAGCAGGTGAAAAGAGTTTTTGTCTTATGTGCTTTCCCTCTTTTCTACAAACCGCAAATATAGCCGCTTGGGGGAAATTTCTAAAATTGAAATGCAAATGAATTTCAAATGTAAATGTGACTGAAATTGTAATTTGGCCTTAATGTTTTTGCTCCCATGTCTATAAATGGGAATTCAAGGCCAATTATAGGGGGTTCTAGTGGTCTTTAGTTGAAAAAAAACTGAGCTCATATTAAGAGCAATTTTGTGAGTCAAGCATAGATGAACATAATAGTATGGAGTGTATGGTATACCTTCTAGTTTGTAATAGGGTTAATAGTTTTATAGTAACAACATCATATAAATGAAAGCTGCAAATTCTAGAACAAATTCTCTCCTATGTATCTTGTTTCTCAAACTATGAATAGAATGATTAAAGATCTTTTGTTTTTATTCAATCACTTTGGTTGAATGCATGGTTTTATTTTTTCTTTAGTTCAAAGAACTAATTAAATGCTTTAATAATGAACCAACATTTTTTGTTTTTCTATGTGCTTCTCTTCCATTCTTAGGGTTTTTCACCTAAAAGGAGAGAGATAGACCCAAAAATTGTGGTGGTTCACTCAAACTAAGGTATGTATGATGTAATTATGACTAAATTTAATGATATAGATGTAGCTAATTGATAAAATTGATTGATTATGAATGCAAAACTAATGAAATATGTAATGTTTGAAAACACAGTGTGATATGTAGAAGTGAACTAAAAACATAGACAAATGCAAACAAAATTGAATGAGACTTAACAGAGTGCACCTAGAGATGAAATGTTGATGCTGGAAGATTCTGGAATTTGGAAAAATTCACTGTTGATGACCAATGGGACTCATTCGCCACTGATGGTGAATCAGTCCTGCTATTGGTAAAATGACATGAAATTGATTTCTGGCTGTCGGGAACTAAATTCTGACAAAATCAAGTTTTCAACCTAAAAGTGGGACTCATTTGCCACTAATGGAAAATCAGTCCTTCTCCAAAATTCTACAAATTCAAGGATCAATTTTGTAGGTCCAGATCTGCACTTGTCTTCTTGTCGGGTTGACAGAGTCAAATATGCAAAAAATAAGCTAATTGTTCTCTCCAAGCTTGAATTAGGGTTTGGTTGGCTTGAATCACTTTGATGAATTTTGGACCACTTTCCAACACCTATTTCTTTGAAAAATATTCCTATAAGACCTGCAAACACACATGCAAAAAGAGGGAAAATGGTTAAGGGTTAGAGTATAGGGATTTGCCTTAATCAAATCCCACTTTGGTAATCAAACCCTTGATAAAGAAATGAAATGAAAGTAAGAAAGGAATGATGAATAAATAACATGCAAGTGTCCTAAACTCACCAAATCCTTGCTGTTGATGTCTAAAGATATGTCAATGGATGCTCCAAGATACTTGATGATTGCTTGAATGAATGTATGAGATGATTAAGTGAATATGATGAATGGGGGTTAAAATGGATATAAAAACACTTATTTATACACACTTATTCTGTAATTACTCAAAAATACATCACTGGCTGACATAAGGTCTTAATGAATAAAAACCCAAAAGAAATTTTGAATTATTTTGAATTTTGAGCCAAGAGCGACTCATTCGCCACCTATGGTGAATGGGTCCCACTCTAGGCTTGCAAGTGGGTGTCAGGAATTAAGTTGCATTTAATGAGGTTTGTTGCATTTGAATTCAAAAACACACTTAATTAATGCCTATAAGTGCATAAAGGGGCCAAATAAAGCATAAGAAAGATGTAATTGGTGATGACAAGCCTAGAAAAGCATGAAAGCTAGTTACAAGACTTTACAACACTTTGAAATAGAACTTGATAAGGAAATATTTAGATGAATTATAATAAGAAGAGTTTACAAAAGTGTAGAAATGTGCTACAACACTTCACAATACCTTCACAAGACAACATGAAGTCTTAATAATTTAAATATTTAGGACCTAATGTGAATGTATTTAAGTCACATTACATCATTAAATAAAAAAAAATAGGTCAAGCATCACAGGGAAAAGACCTGAATAACCATGAAAATTTTAGAGATCCATTTTTCTATGGTACACATAAAATCATAGTTTTGTGAGATGGGATTCAAGGATTACTAAGTAGTTTTTGTTTCTGATATAATGAGTTGTGTATTGCAAAGAAATATATCAATAGTCTATAAATGTTGAGTTCAATTTCTTATGTATTATAGTTTGTTACATATATGAATCTTTTTCCCATGGATAAAATATTGGTCTATTAGTTTGGTCATCTTGGATGTAAATGAGCTAGCCCATACCTGACAAAGAACACAAATCCTAATGAAAATCACTTACACACCATTAATTGTAGTAAAATGGTATGAAGTACCACTCATTCCTTGCTTTAGGTAATAATTTTTTAAAGGGTTAGCCAAATCCTTGAAGGATTATATCTAATTAGCATCTTATGGGAATTATGTATCTGTTTATCACAATGTTTAGGGTAAAATGGCACAAGAGTATCATATAAACATTTTTAGGATCACCCCCTTGGGTTTCACAGAGCCCAAAGAGTAGAAGTAAATTCCTAGAAATATTTTACTTGTTTGTTGGCCAATCCTTACCTTTTCTAATTATTGATTTATGGAAAATTCATAGGCATATGGTGAAATTAAGTTTGGTTCTTAAAAAATACCCAACATATTTGGAAAATCTACTAGGGACAATCCTTACAAAGTCTCTAGTTCTAGATAAGAATTGTTAGAGTCAAACATTTTGCAAATATATGTCATCCTCTAGTCTAGCTTTGGCGTCGGTGGGTCAATTATTGTATATGCTACCTAGGATTTTCTATAAATCCTATAAGCTTGCAAATTCTGTTAGGATTTACCCATAATTCCGTGAATATTTTCATAAATTCCCACTAACTGTGGATGGTGACTCTAAGATTTGTGCACTAGTGTGGATTATTTGAGGAAATAAAAAAATTAAGAATGAAGAGAGATGAAGTGAACCTGCGCTGATATAGTAAAGCATCCCAATGAGAAGCTGTGATGAGGATTTTAGAAGGCTCCAATGCTATTTGGGGAGAGTCAAGAATTTGGTGAATCTAAAAAGTTGGTTCAAATATTGAAGTTTTAAACCTAGAAGGAGTTGTGTTGCAGTAAATATAAAGGGATTTATGTGTAAGCTTTGTTATTGGAGAATACTCGGATTGAAATTAATCTTGGAAATAACTTCATATTATTGAATTTTAGTCCTCTGTGAAGAGAGGTGGAGATGTTATGGAAAGAACCTGATGAAATTGTGAAGATAGCTTTAGATCTATAAATGTTTCTAGTCATAAAGAATAATTCACAGTAGATGCAACATCTCCAAGTATTTTCCATATTTTGGTTTTCAAGATGCATAAAATTCTTATGAAAACCATATTGGATGGTTTGAAAAATTGTTGATTCCCTATTGAGTGAACAAAGCACTAAGAAAGGGAATGGTATTGATAATTCTACATACTTCTGAGTTATAACATGTAGCCTCTGGGGTGATCCCACAAAGCTGGTTTACAATTTTTGGGAGGATCTGATTTTTGCTGAAATCACATATTTTTAGAAAATATAATGATTTAAGCCTTAAAAAGTTAAATTTCAAGCATTCCAATTGAGGAGGGTTTGATCAAACTACCTTAAATCAAACCCCCTTGGATAGAACCTCACTAGTTTTAAACCATACCTATAACAGAGTCTCCTTTACACCTATCAAAATGCTGATAAAAAACCACTTTTGATTTACCTTTTGGGGGATCAAATGAATTCATTTAAAATTTATTTTTTGTAAGTATGTAGCCCTTATTATAATCTTCCCAAAAAGTATAATTTTAAATAAACTTAATTTTATTATTATATTTATTTTTTATTTCTTGTGAATGTAGGTTTTTCACAAAAAATCAAGCTCTTTGTTCTTCACATGTAGAAAAATAACATATTATCAAAAAAAAAATTGAAAATTTTGAGTGCACCAGTTATTGAATTCCTTAATCCAACAAAGAAAAATAATTTGAATTTAGATACATACAAAAAAAATTATGCGTTATACAGTTGCGCTATGTCTGAATTATAATTGGTTTGACTTCAAAACTTGATTAAAGAAAAAATATTCAGTAAAAAACTATCTAACCAAGTGGAAGCACTAGATATTGGAGTTATGAATCTAAATTTGAAAGAATGAGAATTTTATCCTTCATGGAAAAAAAATTATATGTTATACGGTGAGCGTCACTTTTTTAAAATGTTGTTTTCTGAAAAAAAACTAGTTTTTGAGGGAGATAAAATAGAAGTGCAATCTGATTCCAAAAATTTTGAAAAAAATATATTTATAATCTATAGACAAAATTTCATGAAACTCTAGTTTGCATCATCTTCAAATTCCTCATGGTATAGCCACTATAGGTGCTCGAAAGTAAAGATTTAGTTGAAAAAAATTATTTCAGTGTCCAGTTTGGCCAAAAATTGTAAACCACTATTATGGGATCACCCTTCTGTATTATGTTGAAGACATATACTTGTTCTTGGAATCTGTCCATTAGAGAGATCTTAGAAATAAATGTATTTGAGTTATGCATTGTAATACTACAAGGTCATGAATATAAGAGCAAGAAATAGGGTAGTGATCAATCATAGAATTGATGTTTGGGGTTTGTAAAGAGCTATAAAAAAATGTATCATTCACCTATACATCCCTGTGGGGTGTGAAATGCAAGCATGAAAAGTATGCATCCTCTCTCATCCCATCAAAGAAATTTCTCTATTGGAAGATATAGACCATTAAATTTTAATGATATTCAGGCTTTCCCAAACCCTGTTCCTAATGATGTTAGGGAAAATTTTCCAAAATTCAAAGGGAAAAACTAAAAATCAGCTTATAGGAATTTCCAGAAATTTATGGACTTAATGGGAGATTATTAGATTAACCACGAAGATGTTGTCATGAAGTTTTTTGTTTAATCTCTGAGGGAAGATTCTAGAGATTGGATTTCATATCTTCTAGTGCATACTATTTCTTCATGGAATGAGTTCATGGCAGCATTCATAGAACAATTTGGTGAGAGAGTTGATCCAAGTTTTGTAAGACAAAAGCTCATGAACATCCAAAAAGAAGAAGATGAGTTAGTCCCAACTTTCAATCTTAGATTTTTAAAGGTAATAAGGGATAATCTAGAAAATATAAGACCAAAATATGTAGAGTGTTTGGTTGTTTATTTAGGTGCATTTGATGAAGAAATGAGCTACTTGTTAAGAGATAAAGAGCCTACAACACTTCATAATGTATATCAAATTGCTATGGACATTGAAAACAACTTAAAATATTAAATTATGAAAGGATACATGGCTGCAAGTGTTTTTTGTCCTAGCACACCTCATGTAAATGGAATTCATGACAATAAGATTGATTGTCAACATGATAATACTTCTGCTGCCTTGATTTTTCCATCATCACAACATACAAATTCATAGTGAGCTACAAGTTGAACATCAACAAATTTTAAGCAATGTTGATCAAATTTCTTTTGTTCAAGAATTGTCTAACGTGAAGAGGCACAAGTAAGAATCATCATTTGATTTGTTCTCGAGGTTTTTTGATGATTTTTTGAAGGTCCCCAAATATTTCAGGCCTAAAGATTCAATGTGCATTTATTTGTTTTGTGAAATCTATGAGCCAGGGCTAAGTATCTTGCCAAAGAAATTGAAACCTTATAGTTTTGATCAAGTACTTGGTTGGATAAAGATTGTTGAAGGCGCCCAATGCAATTATGCACAAAATGTGATGCCTGAGAATGCTAGTAACATTTTCCCTATATAGAAAAATCATAAAAAAATGCAAAAAACTGAAAAGAGTATATCAGAAAATGAACATCCATATAGTTATATGGGTGAGGGTAATGATTGTAATCAGCTCACAAACAACATATAGAAAAATCCATGTATTGATAGTAAGGGTAATGATACACTTGCAAGTGTTGCTGATCTCCCATTACAAATCAGTGGTCAAGATAATGAAGATGAAAGTTTAAGCATTCACTATGAAAAATATGGCGTAGTTTATGTGGTGATGAATTTTCTTATAATGAGAATCATGATGAGAGTGAAGCCTCTTATGAGGATTCCCTATAGGTATTTTATTCACATGAAAAATTCAATGAGATGAATGTTGATGAAGTCACTTGCTCGCAAGTGAGTGAACAAATAAATGAACAAGTTTCATTTTATGAATACCTAGAATGTAATTTGGTTCTATCATCAATAGAGCATGCTAAATTTCCAAATGATGATGGGTTTGAATATAGGAATGTACATGTGTTCAGTATCCTGATCCCAAGCACATTGTTAGAAATGACAAAGATGTTCATTAATCTTGAATATGATGTTGATGAACATGATTATTCCCTTGCTGCTCCCGATTGTTTATGTGAAGTAGAGATGAAAATTTCTATGATATGTGAGGACCATAGTTGGAAAACTCAGACGCGCCGTGGACTCGGCAGCCCAAAAATATGACTCGGACTCGGGACTCGGCACAGACTCGGAAAAAGACTCGGCTAGGACTCGCAAAAAAAAAAACTGTAGTTTTACAAAAAAAAAAGAACAAATTAATTCATTTAGAGAACATAAGAGCTTAATTTGATTATCAAACACTCATAATTCAAAGATTAGACATGTCATATGATCATCAAACACTCAATAATTGAAATTTAATCATTCATAGTCATCAAATACTCATAGTTTCAATGTATAACATCATAAGATTATAAATGTTTAGATATAATCTTGGCTTCTTTCAACCCCAATTCAATTTGCAGACCTCTATTTCACAAACTTGAGTGTTAAAATGAAAGAAAAAGTTAAAAAAAACATGGGTTTTCAACCCCTTTTGACTCCCAGCCACATAGGAGAGTTTTGGGTTGGGACTCCCGAGTCCAACCTCAGGACTCTTTTTAACCCCTTTTGACTCCCAGCCACACAGGAGAGTCCTGAGTTGGGACTCCCGAGTCTGACCTCAGGACTCTCCGAGTCCTGACCCAGGACTCTCCTAGACTCGACTCCCGAGTCCGTGGCGAGTCGACTCGGCTAGCCTATGGACTCCCGAGTGCGCGGCGAGTCCGCGGTGAGTCTGCCGAGTCTGCAAACTATGATGAGGACAATATTGATGTGGAAAACATAGGGAAATTTGTTGATTCATATCTATGTGTGAAGTCACTAGCTCATGAGATTACTAATGAGATGGAATATGCTTGTTTATTTGTAAAAATGGACATGTTTTCATCAAATAAGGAGTGCATTGATGTGAAAGAGAATGAACATAATTTTTCAATTCTTGATTAGAAACTTTCAAATATTCCTATTGACACTGTGAAAGGTAGTATCAACTATGGTACTCATTGCAATAGTGAGTGTATTTTGAACCATCACCGTGAGATTTGTTGCAGAGGAAAATCCTAAAACCTTTGAGCCTTTATTTGAAACATTTCACATGGAATTACATTATGATTTGAAAAATGACTCTGGTATCATCTATGAACCTAAAATGGAAGTATTTTTTGATGCATGGGATATTGTTAATGATGATGTTTATTGTTATAACCTTGATCTGAATGAGGGAAAAAATACCATGGATTTCAATGAATCATTATTCCATAATATTGGTGCATGCAAAAATATAATGGATTTGTAATGCTCAGGTGAGTGTGAATATTAGTTTGTGAATATGCTTGTGTATGAAAATTTCTTATTCATCACACAAAATGATTGCTTGTCTAGCATGACACAAAAATAAAGAGATGACTCAAAGGATTTATATGAGTCTTTTATTCATTCTAATTTCTCCAATTTGGATTTGTAGCTTGACTCCAAAGGGTCAGGGTATATTCCTCTAGGGGGGGCCATTGAACAAAGTGTTTATGAAGGTTTCATGTTTGATATGATAGTTGAATATGATTTCATATCTCATGGTGTCAATGGTTAGGTGGATTATGATTATGAATGTGTCAATTTTTTAGTCCAAATGGGTGAGTATTTAATGGAAAATGAACATGATCTAGATAAGTTAAAATGTCATGATTATTATGGGTTTCAAGTAGTGATTGAATACCAGTATCAAACTAGCAGGGTTAATGATGGCCTTGGAAAGTATAGTGCTATGGTCAAGCATGTCAACGGTGATGTTGGCTTTCAGCTTCTTAGTGGCAATGTTTTAAGATGACCTAATAAAAATAGCAGAAAGTAAAGTATTTGACAAACCTATAAATGTTGGCTCTATATTTTTTGGGGACTGGGGCCACCAAATGAAGCTAAAACCCATATGACAGAAAGGTGTCTCAGGGAAAATTTGAAGTGGGGAATATGGTATTGGTATGGGATGCAAGATCTAAAGACAATGATCCTAGCTAGTGAACTTCTTGAACTACCAGTACATGGGCAGTTCTTGAAGCCATATTTCTCTTGAAGTATGCTTTTTTCCATGTACATTGTACAATCCTGTAAATTTGGTATATATGTTGGTTTTCTTTGGTATGGTCCTCTTGCCTTGTCTAGGAAGGTCCTTGGTTTTTGGTCCTTATTCTTGGTCTACTTCAACCATGAGATATGAAATATCACCATGCCTATGAGAGACATGTGTCCCCAGTCGAAGCCACTGGTAAAACTATAAAAAAAATTCATGTTCCACTGGTCTGAAAATGCATTTTATTGGGTGTTCTATTGGTCTATCAAAGGGTTAAGGTTTAGGGTTTTATGTGGGGAGTGGTATTACTTTGAATAATTTCTCCTTTTTCTAAACCTTTGGTCTTTTTGTCTAATCCTTTGTTGACCTGGTGTGGTTCGTTTCTGGCTAGTTTAAAACAACTTATGTCTTTAGAGTTCATGAAGTGACCAACCTCTTGTGGTTAGGGTTTCTCGTTACCTGTCGCTAAATTTTCCACATGCGTAGGTCCAAGAAATTCTTTTATTTTATAAGGTTTAAATGTCGACCTTGTTTGGTCTTTACATCCTTTGCATAAATGTTATTGAACCTTTCAAGGATTTATCTTATGTTGTCCTAGGTGGTCTCCTCTTTGAAACAACTTGTGAGCATGTGCATAATTGATTCACTTAAGTTATCATTCATCACCTTGCATATTGCTCATCGTGGATTGTCTTTAGACTGTTGGCCTCAAATTAGCAATGAACAATGAACAATTTTACTTTGTATCTCTCATTGCGGATAGAATTTTAACCTTGAGTTTCAAAGTAACAATAAGTGATGTAAGAAACATCCTTTGTATCACTAACCTTTCTCACTATTTCTAATTTCTTGTAAGTTCTCAGTCATAAATCAATGATGTGCAATGAGGCCCCTTGTTTGAATGTTCCATCGCTGGTATGAAATATTACTAAGGGCAATGCTTTCTTAGACTTTGATCTTTTCATATGGACACATGGCATGCTCCTAACCTATTGCTAAGAGTTCTTCATCACTAATTTTTTTTACCATTATGGAGTGAATCAACGATGGTCGATAAAACTATTATGACTTACGCCCATTGCACCACCTAAGCACATCACTGTTTTAAATTAAGTTTCAACACATATATTAGTGATGATTGATGGGATATCTGATGGAATATTCCCCTCATCGTTGGGTCTTAATGCATCACAAATTCACTTGATGGACCACAAACCAAAGTAGTGATACGTGATGGATGCAAGATAAAAGGCGACTAAGGTACTTAAAGGGTTACGTGGAAACATCCTAAAGGTGTCACTAAAGACAAAAATCACATGGCGATGGTCTTGGGTGATCATTGATTGTGTTTTAAATCAAAAAAATCAATGGTTATGATTCAAACTTGAGGTGGTTGGTTGTCAATTCACTCGTGCAAGCTTTCTCTTGAATATTAATAGTGTACATGCTTTAGGAATTCACCATAAAGAGAGTTATCAGCTAAGTTGTTTCATAATTACAATTTTTGAAGAGTTGAGGAACTGGTCTAGATCCAGAGAAGGAGGTGTGAGGAGCTCAAGCAAGTTGTTCTAGAGGTATTGAAGAGATTTCTCCCGAGTAAGCAGGTATCCACTTTCTTCTATGTCAATTGTGCAAAGGCTAACTAGTTTAGCAAATTGTTGAGGGGTCTGTAAGCTTTGAATGCTTGGGTTTTGTGAGGGTTTAATTGTTTTTAAATCCCATTTGGGTTGGTAGGAATTGTGCATAGTATGGGGGTTTTTCATTTTTCAAGTTTTTCTATGACAACGTAAACCAATGAAACTTTTTCTATAAGTAAAAAATTGCAAACTATAGTCCTGTTATTTTGAAAGAATGAGTAAGCCATGTGAGTAAAGCATTAGGCCAAAAAGGAAACCTAAATAGAAAGGTGTCAAGAGGCCTAAAACCCAAGATGAAACACCCATAATTAAGCTAGATATATCTAAGAGGTTTGCAGAGTAGATGGCAGTAAAGAGAGGTTTTTATGAAACTAAATTAGAGGAATTAACCTAGTTTAAGAAGAAGAAAAAAGAGGGATAAGGACCACAAGGCTTATAATTATTATACAGGGGAACCTGATGTTTCCATGGAAGATGAGGCAGAAGATGATCTAGAATATACCCAATATCTTCTTACACTTGCAGGTCAATAATACTATGATGATGGTGAGAAAAATTATCTAGTTTCAAAAAAACCATGAAGGAGACATGCATACTCTAATTCTAAAGATGATGAACCATTGTAGAAACAAAGTCTTGATTTAGAGTTTTTGTCTTATGTGCTGATGTGGAGAACCTTTTTGGTCAGCGTGGATGAAATTTTTGATGTTGCTTTAATGATGAAAGTTCCTTTTAGAAGATGGGTAAATATTCTTTTGCAAGTGAAAATAGTTTTGGTCTTATGTGCTTTCCCTCTTTTCTGCAAAGCACAAATATTGTAACAAACACAGTGTTTTTCATAGTAAAATTTCTAATGTTTTTACCTTAAGTGAATAAATCATGATGCCTTGACATACAAATAATTTTTTTTTTCCAATAATGTAAATTACGTGCATAATTGAAATAACACAAATTCCAATTTGTTAATACAGTCCAAGTAATTATACAAATCTTCCCAAAACATAGATATCATATTGAACAAAGATGTCTTACAATATTCAATAAGGAATCCATTCTAATATTATGATTTCACAAATTACAATATTCCAAGAATGTACATAGTTAGAAACATAGCTCTACTAAGCTTCTTAGCTTTAAGATATAGATGGTCCAGGAATTCATCTTTCAAAACATTGGTCTCATGTCACCTACTAAGGAGGAGAAGCATAACTTAAGTGCTTTTTCTGCCAACCAAAGACTCATATGTGGTCCCCCAAACATCTATCAATGATAGATGGCCCTACCCTTTGATGAAGAGATTGGTTGGGTAACCTTGTATGACATACCACTCTGAGCTTAGTGTTGTTCCCTACATGACTAGGATTTGTAACCCTACACTAGGTAACCCTCATGCATTTAAATGGACATAGTGAATTGACAGTGCAACCCTAGGAAATCACACTACTTTGGCCAAAGTGTTCTCACTTAGTATAATCGAGTGAAGGTTTACCATTCACTTACACTATAGTAAGCTTGTTTTGACTTAAGGCTATTATATCTATGTGTAGTATTGGGAAAATTCATGGATTAAGCAGTACAATCATAATTCAAACTAAACCTATGCTAACAATAAAGAATAATGGAATGTAAAACATAAATGAAAGAAAAATCTCACCAAACATCTATGTAATTCCATGAATAAACTTAATCACACTTCTCCATTTCATTGTAGTATAAATTCCCTCAAATTTCTCTTCAATATGAAAATATGGCCTCATGATAGTGTTAATAGCTAAACATCAAAGACTCTAAAGTTGATTGCTTCCAAAACTCATAAGATTTCGAGAGGAGTAATAATGTTGAAGGTAAAGCCAATTTATAAAAAAATGATTTTCAAATGGGAGGCTTAGATTGAAAGGTAAATTGATGATTAAGATTAAAAGATGTGACATGCAATAGGATTAGGGTTAAATTAGTGAGTGATAAAGCATAAAAGGTGGGGATTAAATTAAATAATAACTTTAGTGTAAACTAGTCAAGACAGAGAAGAATACATATTGCATATAAAAGATAAAGATTGACATGGATAGAATATAAGAATAAATTAATTATAGAAGATTAGGATAAATCTAGATAATGAACTGATTAACATAGAAAGTCTTTTCATTAGAGACAATCATATATTATCTCACTAGATAATTGAATGATCAATTTAGATCTAGACTTAAGTGATAAATGACTAATTAGAGAACAAAGAGACTATCTAATTATAGAGGAATATGCTATCAATAAATCTTTTTATGAAATAAATAATTATTTAACTCAACATTCAAGATTTTAGGATTAAATTAAATAATAGTTTGTTTAATTTTAGAAAGAAGACAACTTTAATTAGTGACATAATTAAATAAATAATATTTATTGAATTAATCAAGAAGGAATAAAGGTAAAAATGAATTAATTAAATAATCAAAGTTATTTAATTCATAGAGAAAAAATGTCTTTAGAAAATAATTAAACAATTAACATTATTTAATTATGAAGATTAGAATTATGATGAAAATTAGAGTTGTAGGCCTAGGACAATTTTTAGTGTCTACAATTTTCCCCTCTTTGACATAATGTCATTTCAGCATTTTTGTCGAATAATTAAGAATAATATGCCCCAGTCATGCCCTGGTGTGAAATAGGTAAGGGTATGCCCCCTTGGTAAAAATGGAAAATTTTTGAATTTTTTTTGAAAATTTTGGAAATTGTCCCAATTAGGTAATTGGATAGCTAGAAGTTTGATGGTGGCGAAATAAATTAGTTTCAGTGAGGTTTGGTTTGTGAAATGATCGTTGGAAGTGTGCAAAAAGTCTGGCCAATACACTAGGTTTGAAAGAAAACCCTAAAAAACCCTAGGTATAAATAGGAATTGGGTGAAAAATGAATTCATTTTCACCCTTCAAGTTTGAGAAACCTTTGATTTCTTCTAGCATCATCCAGTAGAATGTCACCCATTCCATACACCAAGCAGCGCAGATATTGCATCATGACCTTCTAATGACTAGCCGACACTGGACCCTCGATACATACCCCAAAATTGACCTTTGAATTTTAAATTTTCACGCATTTCTAGGACATTAAAGTTTAATTTTCAAATGCATCATTTCTTGTTCAATGCATATGTGTTCGTATGCGACACATTTTCTCATGAAATGATGCATTTGTTAAAACACATCGAGGCTCATTTTTGGTTTAATTTAAATCAAGGCATTTTCTTTTTCGTGCAATGCATGTGTCCTAGTGAGTCGCATTTGATAGGTAGAGTATCACAGTTTTTTTTTTCACCACATTTGTTGTCATACACTGCATTTGATAATTATGTGACACATATGCATGATTCATCACTTTTGTTGAATGTTGTGTGATGCATGTGTATTTTTATGACACATTTGCAATTTTAAATACCCAATTTGAATTGTACAGCACATTTGAAAATAAAATGATGCATTTTCTTGTCAATTTTTTTGAAATTTTGTAGTGTGAATTTATTTTCATCTTTCTAACACAAGGTATTCATTATGCATTTGTAGGTTGTATTGGATCTGATATACACTCGAGAGTAAAGGACGACTACCTATGAGTTGCAGGACCAATTGACTAGTGCAGAGAAACAATTGATATGGCATCTTGATCTTCACCATGTGACTTTCATGACCAACATTCAAGAAAATCGAGGGATTCTCATCACACTTGTTAAGCGATGGTACTCAGAGATGTCGTCTTTCCATTTTCCCACGTGAGAGGCGACAGTTACATTAGAGGATGTGTACAAGATACTTAGATTGCCTATTGAAGGTGAGAGGGTTCAGTATGATACCCAGAGGGGTTACAGTGAGATCACCCGCTACTATGTGTATGATGATATTAGACACCTCGATATTGAGCACTGTGAGATCAAATGACATGTACTTGTCGATAGTTATGAGTAGATTGATTGTTTTTTGTGTACACTCATTGGTGGGATTGTACTACCATACCATCGAGGGCATGGGTTTCCTATCAGTTGGGGTGAGATTTTACTAGGGATTTTGGAGAGGCAAGTTGTGTATGCGTGGGGCCTCTATCTACTAGCGATGTTATTCTTCCACTTGCACAATAGAGCTTATAGGGAGGCATAGTCTATGAGCTGTGGGACTACCTTATTGATGATATGGTTGTGGGAGCACATTGCTATTTTTTGTCCACTAGTTTTGTATGAGCTAGATGATAGATCTCTAGGATATGTATTTTGATATGTCAGTACCATCACATACACTTGTGTTGGAGACACAGGATATTGGAAGCATGGGATTGATACCCTTGTTCAGTTTATTTGGAGGCCATACATGGACTGTACACAGTGGAAGGACAAGTATTGACACTTTCCTTTCTAGCAACAGACATGGCATTTGATCTAGAGGATTTTTTCTAGAGTTCATATCATTGAGAGACACCTACTAGACATAGTTCTCTGGTAGTTTGGTGAGGTTTGGGATGTTTTTTGGGGCTAAGATGAGCTTGCCTAATCTTCGAGGGAGGTTCCTATATGGGAGCCCCATATTCTTGTAGCGACAATGGAGGTAGATATAGATGCAATGAATCCAGTACAATGGGGATGGAGGGGTGGAGCTATGAATGTCAGGACGACATATGCATATGATTCTTGGTGGGTACAACATAGGCCTATACCATATAGAAACCTTGATCAACCAGCACCTGTAGAGTGTCAAGGGACATGCCCATGGGGTCGACATGGTGGCAGGGGAGGTGTTAGAGGTGGAGGTGATGATGGAAGAGGAGGAGGTGGGAGGGGTGGTTGACGAGGTCAACTAGGTAGTAGATGCCGGGTAGAGATTTGTCGCCCATCCATGAGGGTGAGTGGGAGGGAGAGGATGTCACCATGTTGGAGGCAGGTGGAGGGATAGAGTCTGTCACTGAGGAGGCAGTTGTAAAGGAGGTAGTTAGGGAGGAGGTCATTGGAGAGGATAAGGCCAAGTTGGATTCCCTTGATCTATTATGGGCTAGATATTAAGATCTAGATGATGATCATGAGGAGAAGATGGTGGATCAGGAGAGAGAGCTCCAATAATGGATTGTTGAGGAGTGGGATGTTGATGAGGGGGAGAAGCCACATTGGGAGGAGGGTCCCATAGATCAGTGGCTAGCTGATGCAGGCTAGGGTAGAGGCCTTGGAGGAGCAGGTTAGAGTTGTGTATGTGGAGAGAGATGAGATACAGATGGAGAGGGATAGTGCCTACTTGCAGAGAGATCAGGCAGTTGCATGGAGGTAGGAGACAGAGCAAAGATTTGTGGAGTTTATAGCTCTTTGCACTGGACCAGCTACAACTATGGATTAGGCTTGGTCAAGGCTATTGGTAGAGAGATATTATAGAGATTTGTACGAGAAAGAGGTACCTCCTGAGAGATGGGCTCCTGGTTCTTCTCAAGCCCTTAGTAGTAGATCATGCAATAGGTCATCGCAAAGCAGATCTCATAGTACTGGAGGTGTTGTAGGACCTCACAGGTCAGGACATTATGATAGGCCGCCTTCTGCACAACGATTTTCAGGACCCCCCCATCAGTCACCTCCTCATTCTCCTCAATGGAGTACTGGGAGTTTAGACTAGGGACATGTTATATATTTGTAGACATTGCATTTTGATTATAGAGCCTACAAGCTCCATTTTGATAGATACATTTTCACATTGTACTGTGACACTTTTTTTGATATATATCATTTTTTGTGGCAATTATTGTTGACATATGGATTTTGGTGTTGTCATTGATGGCAACCTAATTCATTGATCTAGTCTGCACTTCAGTATCTATCCATATTGGGAAACAGAGTAAAGAATAGGGTATTCGACTGAAGTTAATCCGTTTGCATTACCATTTTATCAGGTTGAGTTGTGGATCTCAAGTAAGGTCGTTGGGTATCTGGAATATATTATTCTCAAGTTTTGTGCCATCGCATCAATTGGTGTACAAGTTAGGAGATCCAGTTGATTGATTTTCTATTTAACAATGCTAGAAGGCCAACTAAGTGAATGTGGTATGTTGCGGATGTTCGAGGCGAAATTGTTTGAAGTATTTTTCTGTTTGAGGATTCCTTTTTGGGTCCTCACTATGTTGTGGCCAACTTTGGATGGTGCACATTGAAAATCATTTATGGATTGTGCTAACGGTTGGAAAATATTTTATGTTTTATTGAATCTAAATTCTAGTGATTAACTCTTTAGTCGTAGATATATATTAGTGATCAATTATATCATTTAGAGATATGAAAAAAGTGTGTTGATGTATGTTACAAATTTCAAAAGGATAGTAGAGCAATTATGCATAATTTCTCTTATGCATACAAATATTTGTGATGCAAATGAAAGCAGACAAAGCAGAAGAGTAGAATTAGACAAGCAGGTCAAGAATGTGACTGATGAGCTTAACTGGAACTATAATCAGACATTGCCAGACTCTATTCTCTTAGTTGAAATCTTTTAGATGTAATTCAAATACTTGTAAGACAATGAGTCTTCTTTTTGTATCTGAGAAGTGAGCTCTAGGAAGTGTGCCTGAATGCATGTGCATTCCCCATTTGTTTAACACCTATATTTGAGTACTCAAATTGTGGATTGACTTCCACTGTGGTTTTTCCCCTAAAAGAGTTTCCACATAAAAATCTGTGTGTTATGGATGATTACTTTATGTGATTGCATCTTTTTTTTGGTTCAATGTTGTAAGTGGTTTAAAGATTAGATTAATAAAGTTAAATTTTGTAGAACACTGATTCACCCCCCCTCTCAGTGTTCCCTGATTCTAACAATTGGTATCAGAGCCTAGTTCCTTGAAATAAGTTTAATAGCTTGAGGTGGATCTTGGAATGTAATTGACTTTGGTAGTTTTAAACAACAACTTTTGGTGGAACTTGATGATCTTGATCAGTCCAAAGTAGAAGTCTAGGAATTGAAAGAAAAACTTAAGGATGCTGAAAAATTCATTCAGACATTGAAGGATCAGATTATTAAGTCCAAGGAGAAGAGAAAGGATCTATGTGACTAGATTAAGTAAAAAGAGAGCAAAAGAATGGATGATGATCACCTAAATCAAACCTTGAAAAAAAAAATTAAAGAATGTGAAAAGCTTTCCAAAGACAATGCTACCCTAAAGCATGAGATGGAATCCATGGTGATGAAGCTAACTAAGGAGATTGAAGAGAGAAAGAAGAATGAGGAGAATATTTCTCAATACTTAAAAGAAATATTTGATGAATGCAATAGAATTAATGGAGGATTCATTCAGTTGGAGATTGAATTGCAACAATCTAGAAATAATGAAGAAGAGCTCGAAAGAAAGATTGTTATTCTCAGGGATGAACTTGCTACTGCAAATGAATACAAGGAGAAGTTCAAGATTAGCTCAGTTAAGCTTGATGAGCTGACTCAAGGTCAGAAGGATGGAAACAACAAGCGAGGTCATGGATATGAGAAAGGAGAAATTTCTATATCTAGACAAAGGAATTTCAGGCAAGGAAATCAGATGAACAAAGCAAAAAAGGCATCTGCTAAGACAACCTAATGCTCAAAAGTTTAATGGATATTGTTTTTCTTGCAATAAATTTGGTCATATGGCTACTCAATGTATAATTAAAATGAAATCAAGTGATCCATCATTCTTCAGTCAGTGTTTCAATTGCAATAATTTTGGTCATAAGTCAATTGAATGCAAAAATATGTCAAACAGTTATGTCAATAGAAGGAATATTAAATGTTATACCTGTGGAGGATTTGGGAATATTGCTAACCAGTGCAGATCAAGAAAAAATCTATGAAATGACTAGTCTGGACAAGGAAATGTTGTGTGTTACAATTGCAACAAATAGAGTCACATTAAAAGATTCTATAGAAACAAAAATATGGATAGAAGAGGTCTGCCATACAAAGGTAGAAATACGCAGAAAAATGATAAAGGAAAAGGGAAAGTGACTGTGGATGAAATAAGAGATTAGATGAAGAAGACATGGGTAA
The DNA here is from genome assembly GCA_007258455.2 of Sequoia sempervirens. NCBI lineage: Eukaryota > Viridiplantae > Streptophyta > Pinopsida > Cupressales > Cupressaceae > Sequoia > Sequoia sempervirens. The sequence continues at coordinate 197,266,993 of VDFB02353493.1, read as the reverse complement.
GAAAGAGTGATTCTGATGCAAGAAATTGTTCCATACAAGAATCTGGTGCTGGTGGTTCCTTCGGGAATTTATTTTAGGCCATTGACCTAGGGGGGGTTTTTTTTAACAAAATCCTTTTTCCCCCTATCAGTAGTTGGTGTCAAAATACTGCAGATTATCAATAGTTGTATTAATGATTTACAAATGCACTGGAAAACACTTTTAAATAAATTTAAGCAATTGAAGGTCTGTAGAAATTTTTTTCTCTCATTGACTAAGAAAACAGGGCATTTGGAACACCTAGGGAAAAAGCATTTAATAAAAAAAAAGGTTAGGTGTGCGAGTTATAAAAAGCAACTTGGAACCCTCATTTATGACTTTATAGTGACGAAAAGGAGATAACTCTACATCAAAATTTTGAAATCTTCAAGATAATTTGATGGAAAAACCCTAATCCATCGGGTACTTTAATTGTATTGAGAAATTTCCGTTTAATTTGATGTGCGGCTGAAGAAGTTCTTTGGTAGAATCAAGACATGACTACGAAAGGTAAACTGGAACAAATCAAAGGAATGATAAACCTAGAAGAGTACAATAGTGAGAAGATTAGAGTTGTAAGAAACATTTTTTCCCCTGATGAATTGAAATGGTTGAAAGAAGAAAAACACAAAAGCTTGAATATTTGTAGTGAATTTCCCTATCTCGAAAGTGCAGAAATCATTGAGTTTATCTTGGACAGATTTAATAACGATATTCTAACTCTTGATAAACCTTACCATATCTCGAAAGAAGTTATTGGAATTGTAACTTGGTTATGCAAAGTTGGGGATGTGCCGAGAAAGAAGTCAATCCAAAATAAAGAACTTGAAACCCTAACTAGAGTAATTGGAGATCAAAGGGCATTAATAATCTCAACAATTAGAGATTCAATGACAAGGTACATTGTGCATGGAGTATCCTATAAAATATTTTTAAGAAACAGAGAAGGTACAACTTCGTCAGGTGTTGTTTACATTTCACACAAAATGATAATGGAAGATTGGGATTTTGACCTTTGTAGTCTACTAAAAGATCAATTGATGGAGAACGTACAATTGACAAAGATGGCATATTACCCTTTCAATTTTGGTACCTTGGTTATATGTCTTGTGATGTATTTTTTGAATTTCTTACCACTGAACAACAATTTAAGATGGGAAGAGAGTGAACCAGTTTGCAAGAAAATTTGCATACACTAACAATTTGGAAAATTGCTATCAAGTATATGAAAGTTTCTTTAAAGGTTTGCTAGGAGAGTTTGGCTCAATTGGTATTGCCCTTCCAGCAAGGGAACTTGAAGTTGGTTCCTCGTCTGGTAAGATGGAGATAAATAAAAAAAGAGAAAAATAAATTGTTGTATGCACTCCATGCATGCAAGACTCCAAGAGTTGAAGGGAAAGGAAAAGAATAGGTGATTGTGGACATACCAGATGAGGAATCTAATAAGGAAACTGAGGACACCCAAAGAAAAGAGCTATTGTGGCTTATTCATGAGGAAGATGGAATGCAAAAAATCACAAACATATGGTCTATTAGACCTTCATATGAGAAATACATGATTTCAAACGTACTAAGTGCTCATCTTGTGTGAAACCATATTAAATTAGAGATTTTATAGAATACGTTACCAGAAGAGATGATTGAATGTATCAAGGAAATCATAGACTCTGAATCACAAAAAAAGGAAGAAGAAGTAACTCCACCTAAAGAAGTAGTAAAAATTATCACTCACCAAGCTAAAAATGAACATTAATCAACTAAGGAAATGCATAAACACAACTAACAACATCTATAAATACTGTCTTCGATGGCCTCATGTAATCAACAAGTAAAAAGAAAAGTTGGAACAAATTGAAGCAAAGCTAAACAATATTTGACAAGATTTTAACATGTTTCAGGATCAAGATTGTGCAATTAAGAAAAGGATTCAAGAATTATAGACAGAGCATACAAATGTTCAAAACACCAGAAATAGGATTGTTAACACCCTTTGTAAAGTAAAGGACATAATAGAATGCAAACTAGAACAGTTGATTGGGATACTAAGGAAAGGAGAGATATTAGAAGAAGCCTTCACCATTCCAAAATCCCTCATCAAGATTATCAACCATACATATGAAAACAATAGCATGATCATAATCACCAAGATTGCAATAGAAGCATGGAAGAATTTTCTTCCCAAGGTGAAGGAAAAATACAAAATAATTTTCTAACACAAGTAGCAGTTGTATTTCTTCAAAATTTTGAACCAATTTTTGAATAAGTAAGTTTTTGGTTACACTCCAAAAGGGAACACTATAGAAATTTTCTTTTAATATATTTTTGTCATTGAAGTCAAAGGGGGAGAGAGAGTAGTGATAAATTCCTTATCAAATTTAGGGGGAGTTGTGTCAGATATGACTTTTTGAAGTCTTGAAGGATTGTAGTATGTTGGTTCTGACACTTAGTCATTTTTCACTAAGTGTTGTCATCAATGCCAAAGGGGGAGATTGTTGGCATATGGCTTCTAGTGTTGTCATTGATAGAAACCTAATTCATTGATCCAGTCTTCACTTCAGTATCTATCCATACTAGGAAACAAAGTAAAGAACAGGGTATCTGACTAAAGTTAATCCATTTGCCTTACTAGTTTATTAGGTTGAGTTGTGGATCTTGAGGAAGGTCATTGGGTATCTGGAATATCTTATTCTTGAGTTTTGTACCATCACATCAGTTGGTGTATGAGTTTGGAGATCCGGTTGATTAATTTTCTATTTAGCAATGCTAGAAGGCTGACTAAGTGAATGTGGTGTGTTGCGGATGTTCGAGGCAAAATTGTTTAAAGTATTTTCGGGTTTGATTTTTTTTTTTGGGTCCTTACTATATTGTGTCCGACTGATGCAATACCATCTATCACAAACCATCAATCGTCCCAAACACTTTTTGGATAAGATCAAATTGAACAAGCAACAAATCCACTATACTTTTCACCAAAAATCATACACAATTCCACTTGTTTCTTCAAAAAGTTACCAATCAACAATTGACCAATTTAGTAATCCACACCATTATCAAATACAAATACAGCTAACCAACCTCAACTTGATTGTAATGACCTGATTTGAAACATAGAATCTTCAATTTTATCTTGAAGCACTATTCCTCCACCTTTCAATACAACTTACATAGAAAAAAACACCCAATCAAGCATTCTTGTTACCAACCCTTATCCATACATCCAAGACTCTATAAAATAGCATATTCTTGACTGAAATCAAACCAATACTTACTCACAAATCACTGATCCATCAACTTGCAGCCAACATACCTTTTTCCACATTGGAACCAATAAAGCAAATCAACCAAAACAACATATTCTTCCTTCTAAGCTTTTTACAAGAATTTAGACATTTTCATTATCATTCTTTTGACACATTCAATACAAATCCATGGCAACTCAACTCTGTTTCATCAGTCAAAACAAACATATACACCCAAGGACTTATACTCCTGTAGGACAATAGACCCATGAATTGGGTGATAAATATTTGTCCTTTTTACATCCATACACACTCAATATAGTTTTCGAGCTCGATTATTCCATACATTCTCATATCAAAATTCCACATTAACTTGTTTTGTAATAAATAACATAAATTTGTTCTGAACGCCAGAAAAAGCCTTGAATTAGGCCATTTTGTGAAGCAATTGACCTCAATGCAACCCCAAATCATCATTTATCCACAAATAGTCTTAGGTTAAGTCAAAAAACTCAAGATTTCCCAAATTTTATGGGCTGAGAGGCCCATTTACCCGCTAAACATTTAAACCCTTAATTTTAGTCCTTTAAAGCACAAATAAATGAGGGTTTCTTGGAAAAATCATTTACAACCCTCCAATTCACCTTCCACTATTTCAAACATCCTCAAATAAGTTTGCATAAGCATTTTAATCAATCTCCACACCATAGAAAGTGTTATTTCATCTATTCCAATCATGGAGGCACTGTTTTTGAAGGAAAAACTAAGAAATTTTGCTTGGAGCAGCAGGGTTTCTTCATATTCTCACCTTCCCTACACTAAACACACACACACACAAATATTCAAAACATCCTAAGAGAACCATAATTAATCAATCACGCCAGTATTCTAACCTTACATTTGGTGAGATGTTGTTTTTACTCTTTAAAGGACTCTCAAACCCTTGACTGGGTTTACAGTCTGAGATTTAGAAAATGCACTCAAATTGAGTTCCTAACCACTCAAACCTATTCCAAATGGATTTAGATGAGTGTTATAACCTTATGCTACTAAAATCATAGAATTTATAAGACTAGTGCTATGTACAATCCTAAATAAATGGTGAACAACAGTAAGGAGATACAAAAATATGAGAAACAGGGAACTTTATTCAAAGTAAACTCTTCAAGAATACAACCAATGTTTTGTTGCTCGCCATACAAAGGATTTATATAGATGTTTCCCAACCATTAACTAAATTTTCAACTTCTTTCATTAACCTATCCCTTCAAATTTCCCACAAAGACTCTTCATCTTCTGATTTTTGGTTTTTTTTGCATTTATATAATTGGCAACTTTTAGCATTTTTTGCTAATTTTTCTTTTTCCATCTTTTTGACCACCTAGTGACCTTTTTGTGACTTGAATACATTAAATATGACCACAAATTACTCCTTTTCACACTTTTACATTTGAAAATTCAATTTTTTTTTTACAAATTTTCATTTTGGAGGCATCTAGTGAGGAAGGTGCTCCCGCACCTTACAACCAACCAACAAAAACTTTCCAAGTCCCTTGGAAACATATTGTATCAACTTTGCTTGCACCTACAAAACAACTTCAAATCGTCCTTGGACTGCTTCTTCTTCGTTTCTCTTTAATCATCCTCTATCTTCATCTGGTTCCATCATTTTCCTTCAACTTTGTCTTCATCTCTGGCTTCACTTTGTATTTGCCTCTTTCTTGCTTATTAGGTTCACAATCATATTCTCATGCAAAAGGACACAGGACTATCCTTCCACTACTCACAACTTGTCACCAACTCTTTCTCTACCAAAGGAAATAGGATTGTCCTTCTACTTTGCTTTCTTCCAAGAAATCTTTCCTCTTTCTTTCACAATTCATCCCTGACCTTCTTTGACCAACTTGTCTTCATCTTTTCATCTACTCATCTACTCCCATCAATGGAGTACTCTTCAAGCTACCAACTCAAGTGCTTCTTCAGATTGATATCCATCTTCTTTACTGCTTCACCACACAACTCACTAACTCAACAAACCATCCATCTTACCCAACAACATATACTAGAAGATGCCTCAGTCTATTTCCTTGCACCTTCTACCTAGCTTAATCTCCATATGAGGATGGTGACCACATACCTCAACTTGGTTTCCAACACACAACTTCTCAGAAATCTTCCTCTCTGCAGCTAGATGGATCAAGCACCTGCAACCAACCACAAGTCAACAACAACAACTCAACCAATCATCAGAATCAGCTAGCGCTGATACCAATTTGATGCACTACCATCTATCACAAACCATCAAACATCAGGGAATTTCTTTCCCAAACACTTCTTGGAGAAGATCAAATTGAACAAGAAACAAATCCACTATACTTTTCACCAAAAATCATACACAATTCCACTTGTTTCTTCACAAAGTTACAAATCAACAATTTACCAATTCAGTAATCCACACCATTATCAAATACAAATACAACTAGCCAGCCTCAACTTGACTGTAATGACCTGATTTGGAACACAAAATCTTCAATTTTATCTTGAATCACTATTCCACCTTTCAGTACAACTTACATGGAAAAACAACACCCAATCAAGAATTCTTGTTACTAACCCTTATCCATACATCCAAGACTCTGTAAAATAGCATATTCTTCACTGAAATCAAACCAATACTTACTCACAAATCACTGATCCATCAACTTGCAGTCAACATACCTTTTTCCACATTCGAATCGTTAAACCAAATCAACCAAAATAACATATTCTGCCTTCTACCCTTTGTACACAAATTTAGACATTGTCATTATCATTCTTTTGGCACATTCAATACAAATCTATGGGAACTCAACTTTGTTTCATCAGTCAAAACAAACATATACACCCAAGGACTTATACTCTTGTAGGACAATAGACCCTTGAATCGAGTGATAAATATTTATCCTTTTTACATCCATACACACTCAATATAGTTTTGGAGCCCCATTATTCCATACATTCTCATATCAAAATGTCACATTAACTGGTTTTGTAACAAATAACAGAAATTTGTTATGAACGCTAGAAAAAGCCTTGAATTAGACCACTTTTGTGAAGCAACCGACCTCAACGCAACCCCAAATCATCATTTATCCACAAAAATTCTTAGGTTAAGTCACAAAACTCAATATTTACCAATTTTTATGGGCTGAGAAACCCATTTACCCACTAATCATTTAAACCCTTAATTTTAGGCCTTTAAAGCACAAATAAATGAGGGTTTCTTGGAAAATTCATTTACAAACCTCCAATTCACCTGCCCCTGTTTCAAACATCCTCAAATAAGTCTGCATATGCATTTTAATCAATCCCCACACCATAAAAATTTTTATTTCACCTTTTCCAATCATGGAGGGACCATTTTTGAAGGAAAAATTCAAAACTTTTTCTTGGAGCAGCAAGGTTTCTTCATATTCTCGCCTTCCTCGCACTAAAAACACACACACAAATATTCAAAACATTCTAAGAACACCCTAAGTAATCCATCCCACCAATATTCTAACCTTACATTTGGTGGGATGGTGTTTTCACTCTTTAAAGGACTCTGAAACCCTTAACTGGGTTTACAGACTGAGCTTTAGAAAATACACTCAAATTGAATTCCTAACCACTCAAACCTCTTCCAAATGGAATTAGATGAGTGTTAGAACCTTATGATACTAAAATAATATAATTTCTAAGACTAGTGCTATGTACAAGCCTAAATAAGCGATGAACAATAGTAAGGAGATACAAAAATATGAGAAACATGGAACTTTATTCAATGTAAACTCTTCAAGAATACAACCAATGTTTTTTGGCTCACCTTACAAAGGATTTATATAGATGTTTCCCAACCATTAACTGAATTTACAACTTCTTTCATTGACCTATCCCTTCAAATCTCCCACAAAGACTCTTCGTCTTCTAATTTTTTCTTTTTTTTTTGTATTTTACATAATTGGCAACTTTTAGCATTTTTTCTAATTTTGCTTTTTCCATATTTTTGACCACCTAGTGACCTATTTGTGACTTGAATACATTAAATATGACCACACATAACTTGTTTGCACACTTTACATTTAAAAATTCATTTTTTTTACAAATTTTCCTTTTGGAGGCATCTAGTGAGCAATGTGTTCCTTCACCACCGACTTTGGATGGTGCACTTTGAAAATCATTTATGGATTGGGCCGACGGTTGGAAAATATTTTGTGTTTTATTGAAGCCGACTTCTAGCGATTAAATGTTTAGTTGTGGATATATATAAGTGGTCAATTATATCATTTAGAGATATAAACAAAGTGTGTTGATGTATGTTACAAATTTCAGACGGATAGTAGAGCAATTATGCACAGTTTCGCTTGTGCATAAAAGGATTTGTGATGCGAATGAAAGAAAACAAAAAAAGAGAGCAGAATTAGACAAGCAGGTCAAGAATGTGACTAATGAGCTTAACCAGAACTGTAATTAAGCATTAGCGGATGATATTCTCTCAGTTCAAATCTTTTGGATGTAATTCAAATCCTTCTAAGACAATGAGTCTTCTTTTTGTATCTAAGCAATGATCTCTAGGTAGTGTGCCTAAATGCATGTGCATTCCCCATTTGTTTAACACCTATATTTGAGTACTCAAATTGTGGATTGACCTCCATCGTGGTTTTTCTCCTAACAGGGTTTCAATGTAAAAATCCTTGTGTTATGGTATAGTGGATGATTGCTTTATGTGCTTGCATATTTCTTTTGGTTCAATGTTGTAAGTGGTTTAAAGATCAGATTAATAATGTTAAATTTTGTAGAAAATTGATTCACCCCCCCTCTAAGTGTTCCCTGATTCTAACAATTATATGATATGCAATTCTTTATATGTTTATGCAATCTTCTATATGATATTGTGTTGATTCTATATGATAATTTATGCATTTACTTTTTATGGTATTATAAATGTCATGTATGAGTACTATGTTTATGATTATGAGATGCAATGTTAATTATTTATTTACAATTCCTATGTGAACGTACTTATTGTGATATTATGCTATGCATGTTATGTCATGGATTCCTAGATGTGATAGATATGTATATTTTTGTGTTGTTCAAATCCAACATATATGTATGATTTACTATGCATATATGTATGGAAATGTCTAAATGATGTTTCTAACATGAATGCATATGTAGGGTGCTTTATTTTTTTGTGTCACAGGACTCTGTCATAATGCAAGGAAGAAAAAATGTTAGCGTGAAAGATCTGAATGTTAGTGTTAGCAATCTTCAATTTTGTGTTGAAACATAATAGGCCTTGCATTAAATGATCATTGGGTGTTAAATGATACAAATGGACAAAAAACACCATGATATGAGATAGACCAAGGTGTGCAAGGTCATCCACCTACTAAAAACAAACATTTGTAGACAAGGAATGTCCTAACTCATACTAAGAGCAAAGTTGTCCCAGTCTTTTTTTCAATACAAACCACAGACAAAAAACAAATAAAAGATGAGTCATGAGACATCATTTCTCCTCTAAATCCTTCATGGGACATCCTCGAGGAAGCTAGTAACCTGACTCAAAGACAAAGCCAAAATACAGTCGAAAAATAGTAGTCAAAGAAAAAGAGTCCTGATACATCCTTGCTTCTCTAAATCCTTCATGGGACATCCTTGAGAAAGCTAGTAATCAGACTTAAAGACAAAGCCAAATGAAAAGATAAGAAAAAATAGGCCACAATGTGAACAACCAATAGGCCACAATGTGAACAACTAGTAAGAATATTTGGCAAAATTTGTTCATGATGTTTGTTGTTTTAATTGTATAGGGGATTAATAAAATGATTGTTTCAAAAAGACTATATTCAGAAATGACACATATCGTATAAGACATTGAGCCTGGTTTTGATCATGTGACCACCTGTATCAGGAAATGACTAAGCCTAGTCTCAGGAATGACACATATCATATAAGATGTTGAGTCTGGTTTCGATCATGTGACCACCTATACAAGGGAATGATGATTGTTTGACTAAATGATCATGTCCATTTTTAGGAAGGACACATCCTGTCTAATACATAGGTTAATTATTTTTGTTGTTGATTTGGCAATTTGTTTGATTTGACTTGATGACCTTGTTGACTTGATTTTCTTGTTGATGTGTGACTTGTCTTGATGTTTTGACAATTGTTTGTGTTTGACAACATTGTCTAACTTATGTTGACCAACACGACGAACCCTAAAGGACTAACCTAGTGCGGCCTCGGGGGCTCATCGATTGATGGAATTTCCTACATTATACACACAGAGACCTCGTAGTTTGACTAGAATTTGATTGGAAGGACTAATTGAAAAAGATTTGATGTATTTGAAGATATATGATGTGTGTGATAGTGAATGTGATGGACCCTAATGGACTGACCTAGTGTAGCCTCGAGGGCTCATTGATTGATGGCCTTGCCTATGTTATACATGCAGAGACCTCATAGTTCAACATCACCTAAAAATACTAACCTAATGCCTCAGGGGCATATTTACTGATGGCATTTCCTATGTCCAGTCACAAAGGCAATGTAGTTTGACAATGTCAAAGACTAATTGGTGCAACTGACTCTGACTCTATTTTTAGATTTCTTGACATGTTTTATTTTTTTGTCTTTTTAAATTCTTTTGATGTTTTTGGATTTTTTTCAAGACATTTATTTATGTTTTGGATTTTTTTAGGAAATTTTGTAATGTTTTTTGATTTTTTCAATGGTTTTACGTCCTCAGAATAGCCACTGTATGAACCAAATGACGTAAGTCAAGTGCCTACCCCCAGTTGGGTATAAGACCAATTTATTATGAATATGATGGAAGGGGGATGCAAAATGTGCTTGATGTCAATCATTCCAACTCATGGCAAGGAAAACCATTTATTATGGGTGGTATGTACAGGTGGTGGATAGGAAAGATAGGTTATATGACCAAAAAGTCAAGTTGGAATGATGGTAGAAAAAGATGCAAAATTGACTACACATGGTGCTTGTTTTCCAGGTTTTCACCATGGTACTCATTGAAAGCGCCACCAAAGTGGTTCTCACTATTGGACAACTTATTTCTTTTTAGTTATTTTTTTTTTTGTATTTTTTATTATTAAGACAAGGCTCTCAAAAGCTATGTGTAAAACCTCTTCAAATGAAGGCTATTGATTGACATTGATAGTGGTTCTCCTTTAGGGGTAGACAGCTGGTATGCTCCTGATCCAAAGGCTTCTTAACAATATAAGGTCCTAGCCAATTTGGCTCAAACTTTCTTGGTTTTTCTCTTTCTGTTTGATTCTTTCAATTTTCCATTAAAACTAGGTCACCAATGTCGAAATATCGATTCAAGACTTTCCTATTGTAGCTATGACGAAGATGATTTTGATATGCTTGAAGGTGATCTAGTGGATTTTGTCTATGTTCATCTAGGAACTCTAGCTCATGTAATCTTGACACAAAGTATTCTTTGTCATCAATATGCCCTTTCAAAGATACCCTTAGGTAAGGAATCTCTACCACAATAGGAAAGATGGCCTCAAAATTGAATACCAAGGAATATGGAGTGGAACCGATGGGAGTGTAGATGCTTGTGTGGTAAGCCCATAGGGTAGGGTTAAGCTGGAAATTCCAATCACGACCAGCATCATTGATAGTCTTTTTAAGGATTCTGAGGATCGTTTTGTTATATTCCTCAACTTATCAGTTACCCTATGGGTAATATGAAGTGGAAAAGTGGTGTTGGTTATGGAATTCTTCGTAGAGGTGACGAACTTCTTGGTTTTTAAATGGATGGCCATTATCTATGATTATGGATTGAGGAACGCCATATTGATAAATGATATAGTTAAAGATAAAATTATAAATCTGTATGTTGGTAATATAGGTCATAAGAATGGCTTCGATCCACTTGGTAAAATATTCAGTCACAGTAATGATGAATTTATGACTATTGGAGGATGTAGGATGTATCTTATCGATGAGGTTGAATTCCCATTGGGAAAAGGGCCATGGTGACATTATTGGATGAAGCTCTTGTGTTGATGCATGTATCATGTCTCCGTGAATTTGGAATAGTCGACATTTCTTGACAAAGACATATGAGTAATTTTCCATTATAGGCCAATAATAGCCCAGTCTCATAATCTTCTTGGCTAAGGTGGGACTGCTAGAGTGGGATCCACATATACCCTCATGTACCCCATGCAAGGTTGCTTGTGCTTCTTTAGTATCGATACATATTAATAGGATATGGTCTAGGGCATGTCTATAAAGGGTATCTCAAATGATTGTATACTTAGCTACCTTACAGATAAATGTCCTACGTTGGTTGTTCAAGAGGTCAGGGGGTAGGATTTGGACATGGAGGTATTCATAGATGTATTTTTACCATAGGGAATTGGGACCTACAAGTTCATACACCATCTCTAAATATTGGATGTTAAAGGAAAGGACCAAAAGTTGTTCCACCAAAAACTCAAATTTAGACATGTTGCTAGGTATGTCCAAGAGTGAACTAAAGGTTGCCATGGCGTTTGTTGCCCTGTTTTGAATGTGAGGTATTTGATGAAAGATGATGTTGTCAAAATATTGTTTGAAACTATCTCCCATCTGCTTCTATGGGGCGATATTTTCATCTTTGGTTTCATAGTCATCATTAACTTGTCAGAATACCATTTGAGAATCACCATAAACTTGTAGGTGCTTAATCTTCCATTTGATCACCATTTGTAATCATGTTACAAATGACTTGTAGACATCAAATCTGCAAATGGTTAACAATATTAACATAATATCATCATGTTAGTCCTTTCAAAAACATTAGATTTAACATCCCTATGAAATACTTGACTATGATAAAATATGCAAGCTAGATCAAACAAAGATAATGAAATTAAAGCATATAAAAACACAATCAAAACTTTATTTCATAGTGGATTGGTGCTATTGTTGAAAATATCCCTTTCCCAATCCTTGATAAATAAGCTAGATGATGAAATTCCTTGATGATGATGGAGTAAGATGGGCAAAATCAGTTCTCAAGGAGAGTGACTTTGCAAGAGATTGTGGAGGATTTGTGGAAGATTTGCTTGAAGAATGATGCCTCTATTTGTAGATTTTCTTGATGAGAGATTAGCCAAATGGATGAATGTGGGATGAATAATGGACCAATGATATGAGGACACTTGTCATCTTGTGATTGGTTGATGCATGTGCAAGATTTGGGAAATGTGCCCAAGAGGGGGAAATTTCAAATTTGAAATGAGAGTTAATGCTGAGTGGGGGACATGTAAGAGTTTATTAATTACTTTGTTGGATGTACATGCCCACTTGGTTTTGAATTCAAATTGATGGAATATTCCCCAAATATGCCATGTTGATTTTAATAAATCAATAAATGGATTTATTTGTGCAAGTGGGAATATCTAGAGGATGTGACATGCATTAGATTAGATTTAATCAGGATTAATTAGCTAAGATGATGATTAGGTGAGTTTGACGAATTTGACTCAAATATTTGATTTATTTAAATAAGAAAAGAATAGAAAATGACTTTTGAGATTTTAATTAAATAAACTCCTGGTTTATTTAATTAAATGGATGATGCAAGATAAAGGTTGAATGATTTATGAGAGATGAAATGTTATTATTTGATTAAACTATTGGATTGACATGTATGCATATTTTGCGTGTCTACATTTTTCCCCTCTTTGAAGCAATGTACTTGTTGTGTTGGTTCAAAGAATAAACTTGTCGTGATCAAAATTCAAAAAAATTCTGATTTTTTCGGTTGCCCCGGCAGAAAGTACACTATACATTGCCCCCTCGAGAGATCAAGCAAAATGATTCAATTTGAGGGTCGATCTCACGATAAAGAGGTTCAAAATGGATGGTTATGGATAATGATGCAAATGAGGTGATTTTAAGATGCTTAGAATAACAAATCTATATTATCCTAAACAACTTAAATGATGATATGTTGTGAAATGGATGAGATTGATCATGTGATATGCTATGATTATGCAATGGATGATTTATGCAGATGCTTAGACTAATAGATTTATATTATTATGATGATGCAAATGCAATGCATGTGAAATGATCGATGTTTCCTATTATATATGATATGAATGATATGTGGTATGCTGACAGTTTTTTGGATGCAAGATGGATGCATGATGGATGCATTGGTGATGTTATGTTAGTGCGGAAATGAGAAGATGACAAGAGGATCCAACAAGTCCATGATCTGATGAGACTTTATTAGAGATGATGATGATGATTCACTTATCAAGGATTGGGATTTTAAAAAGGGCTACTTACCTTATGCTTGATTACACACATAGATACGATGCATCAAGGTATAAAGAACTAGGATGGTGTTGTACCTAGTGCGATGGTCTTTGACTCGACAAACAGATAGGAGTATCCTTGTTCACACTTGACATATGGAAACCTTGCTAGGACGTACCTAACAAAGAAAGTATTCGCCAAGTTATTTTGTAAGAACGTCCAACAAGCACAATAGACAAAAGATAAAGATCGTTGCCCCATTCCTATCTCTCTAAATCCTTCATTCGGATATCATTGAGAGGTCCTTGGAATGAGCGCAATAAAATAAATCAATAAGACAAGATCAAGTATGCAAACAAGTCAATGTTCTTCATATCTCTAGCCAAAGGGATGTGTTTTGATAGGATAAGAATCCAAGGTGATATCCAAAATGATTCCCATTGTCGGAACGATATATCTTAAGACATGCATTGAATAGGATGATGATGGTTTGATAAGTTGATTGATAGGCTATTGATATAAGTTTCATTGACATGCCTGAAAATGATCAAGATTTTGATTTTGTGTTTAAATAGTTTGTTGCTTCGATTTTGATTTTACGATTGAAGTTTTACCTCTGCTGATTGTTGTGATTGTTTCTGTTTGTTTTGCCAAAGGATGAAGGTGGCAATCAGTTTATTATGGATGATTGATTATTGCAGGTACAAGCGAGATGGGATGGATGGATTTTTTCAAATATTTGGATGTTTTTGATGTTTTGAAATGTTTTGAGGCTATTTTTGGTATTTTTGGATTTTGATGTCTCAGGGGCTAATCAAGGATTAGCCTTGCCTAAATTTAAGCTCAGAGATGACGTAGTTCGAATTCCATTTTTTTGGATTTTTTGATGTTTTTTGGATGTTTTTTGGATTTTTTGATATGTTTTGGATGTTTTTGGATTTTTTGCATGAATTTGACGATTTGGATATGGACATGTGTGATGATATCAGTGCTCTGTTTTGGATTTTGTTGAAGACCAAGCTAAGTTTGATTGATCAAATCGATGGATTGATGATGATGATAACATTGTTGAGGATACACAACAATGCAAGGATTTGATTGATCAAGATTGATGACGATAACATTGTTGAGGATGCACAACAATGCAAGGATTGATTGATCAGGATTTGATGATGATAACATTGTTGAGGATGAACAACAATGCAAGGATAGTGTTAAGCAACACAAGGATCGGGAAGGATATCCCAAGCTGATGATGGATTGATGATGATGTTTTGATTGGATTTGATTGAATAGGATTGTTGAAGCTTGGTTTGGAAAAAAAGATATTTTGGATGATTTGATGTGACATTGAAGGATGCATTAGATGTGACTGATAGTGATTGTTTGGATCGATGTTTGATGAAAGATGAAGTTTGATAAGGAATGTCATCTTGTCAAAATATGCCATGGGCTAGTGATTTGGATTTTTTTCTCACAAGTGGTGGACCAATTTGATTTCATGTTTTCTAATGTTCAAATCACCACATAAGTCGAAGGATACATATCAAGATTTATTCCTGAAGCAAGATGTACATATATGCCCCCAATGTCTAGCAATGTATGGAATGTGATGGGTAGATGCTTGGATAGGTGTATGGATGGATGGATACACGAAGGATGCCAAGGATTATCTTGCGATAAGATAAGGTGTTCGGATAAAGAATGCTCATTTGGATAATGCTTCATGGCTCAGATAATGCTGCATAGGATAGGATCAATGAAAATGACCCATGTCAAGATGTTTACCATAAGCAAGTGTAAAGTGTGCCCCAAACTTTCATCAAGATCAAGATAACTTGGATGATGGATGCAGATGGATGAAAATGGATTGGATCAATGGTTTATGGATGGATAGATTTATTATGGAAGAGATGGATTGATTGTTGGATTTATTATGGATGGGATGAGATGCTTTCAACTGAACTGGCGCACATAGATGCTCGATTCTACACATGACGCCTGTTTGCCAGGTTTTCATCATGGTCTTGCCCAAAGCTCCACCGTAGTGGTTTTCACTAGAGGACAATTTTTCTCTTTACTATTTTCAATCCTTTTTCTGATTTTTTTGGATTTTCATATTTTTTGATTTTTTTATATTTTTTTTAAAGATTTATGTTGACCAACCTAGTGGTGTTGATTTAGATTCTTATGTCATTATGTGCCATTGATATCCTGTTTGAAGAAGTTTCTTTGCTAAGATACATGCACTTGAATGAAACTTTTGAGATTCTTGATCTGCTTTGTTGATACCGGAGTCAACTTTATCTTTGTGTGCACATCGCAATAGAGTACCTTCTAAATCCTTATGATAAAGGGTTGTTGCCAATACATGGTCGATGTGAGAATTGGATATCATGCATGGAGGCATGGATGGAGTGTGTTTAGGGATAGGAAATGGATTGGTTGATAGTTTGGAACCTTTGACTCTCCAAACTTGGGAAGATGAGAAATGATGGATGGATACAGAAGTGTGCATGGAATTAGGACCAACTGCTTGATACACTTTGTACGTCACTTGAAAATCCTGCTTTTGCTTTTGTGGAAATATTTGATGGATACTTTTCCCTTTTTGATTTTTCCCCATAGTTTCTTTGCCTGATGGAGTTTGATAGGGATGATCTTTCTTTGTATTCTTTGGTATCCATGCATATTTGATTTGTCCATTATGCTTCTCAACTTCTTTTTCTTTGATAACATTCTTCGTACTTTGATTTAAATCTTCCTTTTCACGTTGGTCCCAATTCGTGGATGGGGTGATGGGTGGATGAAGATTCATGACATGGCTAGTTGTAGTATTGACAATGGTTTCACCATAGAGATTCTTCATGCTCCCTATGTTGACGTTTGCTTAGACGAAGCTATCCCTAGTATGGTGGTAGTAGTATCTTCATGCTTTGATTCTGCTTGTTCTGAGAGCTTTTGTTTAGAATGAATTCTCTGATAAATGACCATCATAGGTGACGTTATTTCCATTTGATGCTCTACTAACTCTGGAATATCATATTCTCTCTGACTTGTTTCCTTGAGTGGATAATGTTGGACATCCACATACCTAATGTCCTCAGTCTAAATTCAGGATATATTTGATCTTGATGTTGATAATTTAGTTTCACTGCAGGAGTTGATAATCTACTCTTTGTGTGTAACAAAATTTTGTTCTGGATGAAGATCATCTACATGTCCATCCATAGAAAGCATCTCATGGGTAGATGGAGGAGTATGTCCTACATGGATATGATCATCTTGCATAGATAGGAGAGTGTCCATTAGATTGTTGTAGTATCTTGAAGATACAAATTCTTGATCTCGAATGATTTCGGAGTTGCTTTTGACATGCTTTAGATCAAATTCCTGACATGGATCAGTTTCAAAGGATGGATTGCTTATAAATGGCTCTTGGATGTTCTCATTATACATGGGGAATAGCTCAATATCCCCTTGATCTTTTAGTGAATTTGGATTAGGTGTCGAGTTGAAGATTCCTTCAATATCGACAATCATGAGGTCGAAGGATGTCAATATGTCTTGGAAAGGACCATTGCTAGAATTTGGTGCGAGATATTGATCATGCTTTAGAATAAATTCTTGAGATATTCCCTCTAACTCATTAGGTGATGTAGAGACATTTTCAACTTGGTCATTGGTTGATGCTTCATTAGATGAGGCAAAAACATATTTATTAATGGATAGATCTTGATCATTATTTTCAACAATTGTGGTGGAGGGATTTCCAATGTCTTCAACCATAGGGTCAAGTGATGTTGGCATTTCTTTGATTGGATCATTTTTGGTTGGTGGAATTTGATCATCATTGAAAAGTGACTCTTGACATATGTTGATTTGATCATTGGATGAAGTAGACACAACTTCAAGGTGCTCAGTGATGGGTTAATCTTGATCCTTGTTCTCAACAGTTTCATTTTTTGTGTTTGTGCTTGTGTTTGTTGGGTAGCTTGAGAGGCTTGTTTCACTTGTTGAGCTTGTGTTTCCTATTGCATGGCCTTTTGGTAGGCCTGGTGAGCTTTTAGCGCAATATCATATCATCTTGTTGCATTTAGTTTTGGTGGTAGTGGTGGAGGATTTAGAATTGTGTTGGATGTAATGACAAGTGGTTGAGATACGCTTGGAGTGATCATGGTAGTGAGGGGTTGATATATGATGCGTGTGATAGGGGTGTTTGGAGTGATTGAGGTGATAGGGATCTTTGGAATGACCGAGGTGATAGGCCCTTGGGAGACCATGTTTTGGTTTGTTGGGATCAATATTGTTCCCCGATTGAATACCATTTGTTGGTGTGATGTCGATAGTATATTCAAAGGATTTGATGTGATGGCTTGATTGGTGTTAGGTGGATTTATTTAGATGGGGTGATTGGTGCTAGGTAGAGGGGGAAGCCCTAAACCAAGGAATGATGTTGATATGGGTAATGGTGATGGAGATGTCTCTTTGCGTAATGACAACTATTTTGGTAAGTGTAGTAATTTGATCTAGCCAAATTTGTTCTTGATTTTGATCTTGACTCCCTTGATATAGTTGATTTGGCTTGTGTTTAAGCATATTTGGAATGTGTACTTGTGTTTGATTTTGGACAATGTTCTGATTTGGGATGACACTCAGATTTGGCATGATAGGTTGAAACTCAACATTGTTGGTGTTGGGAACCACATTGTCATGTTTTTGATTTTGCATGGTGTTACCTTGACTTGGATTGATACACGAAGTCATTAACATCTTGTTTGGAATTTGAACAACATTCGTATGATTTGAAACCATATTTATCCCAAAGTTTTCAGGATTCATGTTTTGAAAACTTGTTCTTGGTACATTCTCGTTTGGCATGTAGGGATTTTCTCGGATGACATTGTTTGTTTGAAGGCTCATGCATTGAACGTTCGGTTTATAGACTTGTAGGTTTGGATTTAAATTTTTCATTGGGAAATCTATTCCAATCTTTGATTTGGGCATACTTACACTTGTTGTGCAATTGGCATTTGTAGAAGGTAATGATCCCATGTATGGATTGTATAAGTGTGAGTTTTGATAATCAATAGGCATTGTAAGGCTTTGATAGCTTATTTGACTTGGACTACTCATGATGTATGGATCAATTTTGTATTCCATGTTCTCCTTGTGTTTTGAACTTGCTGAAAAAGTGACATCTAAGGTTCTTTAGGACTAATGACGAGATGAAGGATGAAAGGTGTAAATGATATGAGTGATGAATGTTTAGGGGCTTTGGATCAATGGTATACTTAGGATTTTATTTTGATTTTTTTTTATTGGATTTGGATAGTGAACTTGTAAACCCTAAGATGTAAGATGTTATCTTAGGATGAAATTGTTCAAAGGATTGCTAATTCAATTAAATGTATAAAAAAGGATGCATTCCCATACACCTAACTAAACAAGGTGATTTTGATTATGATGATCTACCTAAGTCTAGAATGATGTTTTCAAATCTCTAAAGTTGTTTTGGTGGGATGGATTTTGATATATGTTTGAATGAATGAAGTGTTTGATTTGATCCTAAAAGACTTAGAAAGACTTTTTTTACAAGACCAAGATAGTGAAGAACATCCCTTTCTCTAAGAGTAATTCAAAATAAAAAGATCAATGTTTGCATGAAAACCATATGACCAAAAGATTCCAAGCATATGTTTGGGGTCCAATTTATTCAATCTTTGCTTAATGGATTTTTTTACCACAAACACACTCTTGATTAGGTTTTCAATTGAATGTCCAATGTCCTAATTCCCTTTCATCCCACAAAGTGCATTATGCGGAAATCGAGGAAATCAAGGCAAAGGTTTCCTAAAGTTGAATTTAGTAGAAGCAAATTGAGATGAAATCCAAATGTTTAGATGCCTCTAAGGACATGAATCCCAAGGGCAAGCTATAACATGTGAATTTGTTCAAGGATATTTGCCTCTCCTAAAGGGTTTGCAATTTTGATGATTCATTGAATGTTGGTTTTCCAATGTTTTCAATTAAAGCACTATGTTTTCAAACTGACTCACATGCAATATAACATCCTAGCTCAATTGGTACGGTTTCCTTGGTGGGCTTGCCTCATGCCCTTAATAGTAGAAGAGATGATTTTACATGCAACCAAGGACAAAATATAAAGGTATGTTAAGAATGAAGTCTTAACCTCTATATTTCAACCAAGATCAGACATGGCAAGTAACTTCTTGGAATCTAAGTTCCAATGCACCACTTTGATAAACTCATTGGATGGACTGGTTGGCAACTACAAACAAGATTTTTAATGACACAACATCAGGGACATGGCATCTTGCGAGCGTCCAACAAACCACTAAAGTCTTTAATCAATCCTACTAGGGGCTCTTATACGTTTTACGGTAGTACCCCATTCTGAAAGACACTGTACAGCTAAGGCCTACATACCACGAGGACTTGACAGTTTAATCTTATCCATTTATATACTGGCCCGAATGAAAAACCAGTTGGAGTCACCCTCGAGTTCTCCTTTCAGATGTGTCTCTTAGGCAGGCCCCTCTAAAGGTGACTCAAAGCAATAATATGCATTTTGAGAGTTTCTCTTGCACCCTAGATCGCATGAAGCGCAAGGCGAGAGGATACGCATTCAAAATGCACCAAAGAAAAAATCACACAATTCAAACACTTGTTTGTTTTAGCCTCAAAGCGATGATGAATTTATTTTAAAGCACCAAGATGAAATGTGAAATTTTCCTTGTTCAATTTTAGTCAAAAAACAATGTCTAGTATGTTTCTAATGTTCAATTTTAGCCCATTTTTGAAAAAAAATCAATGATCTACTTGGCCTGAAATAGAAAACAAAAGCAAAAAAAGTAGTTTTAGGCTCTAATAAGCATTAAGAAATGATTTCAATTGTCCAACTCCAATCTGCTTGTTGTTTTGTTTGGATTTCTTCACTTTGGTCCTCCATCATCTTCACAAAATTAGGATTATTAAACTTCCTCGAATACCTCCTTTGATTTTTCATCCTTGGACTCTGATAATCTCAAAGCTCACAATAATGTAGTAATAGAATTGGTAGGAGTGAAACCACATTCTACAACCTTTGATCGCAACCTCCTTGTGCTAAGAAATAATGTTTTTGTAAGAGATTACGGTCACACATCAAAACATAGATAAGAGAATATTTGAAAATGTTGTAGTTGTGACTGCCCTTGTAAACAAGCCTTCAAAATATGGAAGCATAGACAAGGCAAGTGAACGGTTTGTCAAAATGCATTAAAGAAATGTTATGAGATTGCAGGGCATGCATAAAGTAGATTTTCCCAAAAATAAAAAAAGAAACTTTCAAGCAAATGCATTCATTAGGTCCAAAAGTCATGCCCACAATTATTAGTTGGGAACAAATCAATGAGCTATTCTTTGTCTGATGAGAATGTTAATTATCCTTTCTTCCACACATCTTTTTGCTTCCAATCTCTTAAAACACAAGACTCCCTCCGCCCCCAAAATCACTATGGTGTTAAATTAGCGACGCCCCCTTCAGTTCAGAATGGTAACAAAGTGTTGTAGAACACTTCCTTTCAATACGAAAAGGGTAATGAATGTGGTTTAGAGGAATGAAGATGGCCTTACAAATGCCATCGAGGACCTGGCAGATTCCATCAAAAAGTC
Source organism: Sequoia sempervirens (assembly GCA_007258455.2). Taxonomy (NCBI): domain Eukaryota; kingdom Viridiplantae; phylum Streptophyta; class Pinopsida; order Cupressales; family Cupressaceae; genus Sequoia; species Sequoia sempervirens. The sequence continues at coordinate 197,245,736 of VDFB02353493.1, read as the reverse complement.
TCTATACTAGCCACTACTTTAATAGATTACTAGGTGGGGTCTACAAATCCAATTAAAATTTCCTTTTATCATTTCATTTGGATTTGAAACTTTGTTTAATGTAGCATCCTTTGCAGTTTGAATTGATACGCTGGGCAACCTGATTCAATCTTGATGTTGAAAGATTGACTCAAAGACTGTCTAGCATTGTCATCAATGACAACATGATAAAAAACCATTAAATAAAATTCATGGCATCAAATCATGCATTGATTGAGTGAATGGAAACCTAGAATGAAACTACAAGATGACATTATCAATAGCAGGATGATTTGACATAGCCCTGAAAAGCTGTCCACAGGCTCTAAGTCAATGATAAGAAATATGATAGACAAGGCATGATATCTAGTTGACAAGACGCTTTAATAAGAATTGGAGCTATTGGTTATGATGCTTCAAGAAAGTGGTGGCTAAGGATTGAAAGCGGTGGTTGGAGTCACTGCAACTCTCATTAACAATTCAATTGGCTGCCATATTAAAATATTTTGCATTTTTCATTAAAATCTTCAAAAGAAATTAAAAACTCAAATGTGTAGTTTAAAATCTATGAGTCATCATTCCGCAGCAGTCAATAATGATTCTCTTAAATCATTTTAAAACCAAGCCAACTGTATTTGACTTTTCAAAATCTGTATAAGATAGGGCGTGCAAAGTTTGAATTTGACAAAATCAAAGACTTAATCCTTTCAAATCACTATTAAATGTTTCTTATTGATATCAAATGCTTTGAAGTTTGGAGTGTGAAGATTTCCATTCAATGCTTCAATTCGATATCAAGTGCATTTCTTACCTCCCTGGCGTCTTGCAATATTATCAGCCATCATCTGCAGCCTCCTATAAATTTTGTGAAGCTCAACAAGACACATGGCCAACACATCTTGTTAGTTTCATTTAAATCAGTAATACAGTGTATCATTTTGCAGTGTTCGTAAAGTCCAGGTTTGGCTCTGGAGGGAACCCAATGTGTATAACAACATAGCCGTGCATATGTATCTATGTGCCTTTATTTCCTACAACAATTCCAATCTGCAATTCTTCAATAGCTTGCAAGAATTAACGTTGATGGTCTACGTTCGAAGTTATGGATCTAGGGCAAGAACGGAGGTTAAAGGAAAAACCAATCTATCGAGGAGTTAGCCAGAAGTTCAAGATTTGCAGAATCAGGCTAAGTGTAGACCAAATGCATGAAGAAAATAGCGTAGCGCACACTGTACATGCTAAATGGAGACCAAGCATAGATTTAGAACACAGTAAAATCATATCTATTGGATGGAGTAGACCAGTGATTAATGTGTGATAGAAAATTCAATAATACCTGACACCAAAGCTACCTTATTCAATGCTTTTGACCAACGACTCTAAACTCAGGCACAACCACAGTATATAGGGGTATTATTGCTACAAAGACACAAAGCATCAGAAATTGTATTATGCTCGATCAAAGGCTTATGTTATCCTGCAATGTATCTGGGGGGCATGATTTACAAGGGTTGTCGCTACCTTAGGTGGAGGGTGCAGTCTCCACAGTGAGCTTCTTGCTTTTCTTCTCAAATGATACCGCTTTGAAACTGAGAACCTCCATCAAATCAAGACAAACAAAGTTTGTTAATATAGAAGCTACAATTTCCCTTCTTTCCAAATGGAATAATCAACTACTCAAAATTACTTCAACAGTCCACCGAATAGGAAGATATCAATCTACTATAACTCCAATCCCTTCTACATAGTTCCCAAATCTTGAATCTCGCAGCATACACAAGGTATAGCATATATGAGACTCTAAGATGTATGAAGGGTACAACTACAAAGATAACAAGGAGACATTTGACCAAGATGATAGCTATGGTTGGAGGGGAGCAGAGAAATGCATCAGCCACAAATGTTGAAAAATGATAGGAGAAGTATGTAACATAAACCAATGGTATGAATTTTTGGAATATTGGAAACAAGAAGAAAAATGAACAAAATTCTATAAGAAGAACTAAAAAGGCAATGACTTGCATGCAGTTCGAAGCTGGAGAGTCTTGTTGGCATTGCAGTGCATAATGTTTGCATAAGGAAATGACCCATCTATCACAAATGGCTGAAATACACTTATGTTTATGTACTTTCCCCCTTTTATGCACTTCTATGGCAAGGCAACTACCCAATAGAGTATTTACATGCAAATTTTCTCTTCTTTCATATATAGACTTGTGATGCAAAACTAGGTTGTATGTCTAAGAACTGTATGATGAATGGCATAATCTACAAATATTTCAGTGTATCAAAAAAGAAAACATGAATGGTACTCTTAACTACTCAAAACTTCAAGGAATGATCTTTGTTTAAAGTTTCCAGCACATAATTTAACCAACAATTTTATGTAAATAACATCTACATAGTAAAGAACTCTAATTTAAAGCTAGAGAAATCAGAATAACAGTAACACAACATTGAATCTCCATGAGATGCCCTCCTTCTAGCGCCAGAATGTAGACATCAAATCTGCAAATGGTTAACAATCTTAACATAATATCATTATGTTAGTCCTTTGAAAAACATTAGATTTAGCATCCCTATGAAATACTTGACTATGATAAAATATGCAAGCTAGATAAAACAAAGATAATGAAATGTAAGCATATTAAAACATAATCAAAACTTTATTTCATAGTGGATTGGTGCTATTTTTAAAAATAGCCCTTTCCCAATCCTTGATAAATAAGCTAGATGATGAAATGCCTTGATGATGATGGAGTAAGATGGGTAAAATCAGTTCTCAGGGAGAGTGACTTTGCAAGAGATTATGGAGGATTTGTGGAGGATTTGCTTGAAGAATGATGCCTCTATTTGTAGATTTTCTTGATGAGATATTAGCCAAATGGATGAATGTGGGATGAAGAATGGACCAATGATATGAGGACACTTGTCATGTTGTGATTGGTTGATGCATGTGCAAGATTTGGGAAAATTTGCCCAAGAGGGGGAAATTTCAAATTTGAAATGAGAGTTAATGCTGAGTGGGGGACATGTAAGAGTTTATTAATTGCTTTGTTGGATGTACATGCCCACTTGGTTTTGAATTCAAACTTGATGGAATATTCCCCAAATATGCCATGTTGAGTGAAAATGCTGATTTTAATAAATCAATAAATGGATTTATTTGTGCAAGTGGGAATATCTAGAGGATGTGACATGCATTAGATTAGATTTAGTCAGGATTAATTAGCTAGGATGATGATTAGGTGAGTTTGACCAATTTGAATCAAATATTTGATTTATTTAAATAAGAAAAGGATGGAAAATGACTTTTGAGATTTTAAATAAATAAACTCCTGGTTTATTTAATTAAATGGATGATGCAAGATAAAGGTTGAATGATTTATGAGAGATGAAATGTTATTATTTGATTAAACTATTGGATTGACATGTATGCATATTTTGCATGTCTACAAGACTCATATTCTGCTATATTATTGGTGCATGGAAAAGCAATCTTGAATGACTTAAGAATAGTGTCGCCCTATTGTGTGATAAACAATATGCCAACCAGGTATGTGCAGGATCATGATGGGCCAAAAAGTGGCAATATGATGGGTATGTGGCTAATGACTATTTTTTTACCCAAAATTGATGAAACAAAAAGGGGTTTTAAAGGAGATTCTCAACTTTCCACCAATATAAATTATGCTTTTCTTTGAATTTAATAAGTAATTATTATTCAATTTCTATTCAAATTATGACTAAAGTCCTGATTGATAGGTTGATTGAAAAAAATCTATAGCTTTCAAATGGTATAACATTTTTTGAATACAAAACATGCATCACATTCTATGCTTCTCATACTATAGGATTAAAAAAATAAAAATTGAATTTCATGAATTTTTGACCAAGTTAAGGTGGTTACACATACGATTTTTTATATTTTTAAAAAAGTTGTAATAAAAAATTCATAATTAATTATTTACTTGGAAAAAAATTACAAAAAAATATACATCACATCAAGGTATGAGTCCTCTACTTATATCTAAAATATTTTTAAAAATATTATCATTTTATTGTGGTTAGGGTGGTCAGACATACACCTACTTCTTATTTTTTCCCTGACATTTAAGTACCACTACATTGAAATTTCAAATTTTCACCAAATAGATTTTTTTAAAAACAAACCTATTAGTTTAGAAACTACATTCAATTTGCTATGTCAAATTGCCTAACTCTGATTTTTCTAAATTTTTTGCCACTTAAGGGCCTATTTTTTCCATAAAGATCTTGCACATACCCAAATTCCCCTGAACCATGATTTGTGTGGGACCCATCAAATTATAACTTTCATGTCATTTCTATGTCAAGAGTGAAGATGAACTCATCAGGAAAATTTGAAACTAAAGGATGGTCTACTTTAATTGGTGCATCTTACAACTGGTCAACAATAACTTGTCCTTTTATAGCTTTTCTTTCTACATACTGGATATTGTATTCACTAAGTACCATTACCCATTTAGCCAGTCGTCTTGTTAATGCTACTTTACTAAGGAGATACTTCAAAGGATCTATCTTTGCAACGAACATTGTTTGGTGGTTTAACATGTAGTGCCTATGTTTTTGAGTAGCAAAAACTACTTCATGACAAGCATGTTCTATGGTACTGTAATTTAGCTTATAACCTACCAAGGTGTGGTTGATATAGTATACTCCCCTTTCGTGGATTTCATTATCATTTTATGCAACTAAGAATCCCAATGCTGATGTAGTCACTAAAATGTAGAGTATCAAAGGTTTTCCATCAACAGGTGGCACTAGTTCACTAGTGTTGTAATTAGGTAATCCTTGATTTGTTGAATAGCTTCTTGTCATTTACGTGTCCATAGAAATGACACCCCTTTTCTAAGTACATGCTAGAAGTGATGTGTTTTATCCACTAATTGCACTACGAATCGTCTAATAGACTGCAGTCTCCCTTGTAGTGTCCGTAGTTGACTTATATTGTCTGATGGAGGCATGTTCATTATAGCTTTTACCTTTGTTGGATGCACTACAATGCCTCGTCTAGAAATAATGTATCCTAGAATTTTTCTTGATTGCATGCCAAATACACATTTTTTTGGATTTTTTCTTATTTTGTATTCTTCTAGTGTTTGAAAAATCTTATATAGGACCCGTAAGTGATAATCCATTGTCAATAATTTAGCTATCAGATCATCCACATAGAAAACAAATGCATGGAAAAAAAATTGATTTTAGGGGTTCATATAAGCCTATTGGTTCGACCGAACCTAGGTTCGGGTGAACCCTCCTAATACTTTCCTACCAAAAAATCCATCAAAACTCCTCATAGAAGGGGGTTCGAATGAACCCTGGTTCGAGTGAACCCCCTTTATTCCTCATCCCCCCATTGAGACACAAAAAAAACCTAAAATTTGGCACTTCAGAGCTCAGGTTGAGGATGAAAATGGAGGAATATTCACAAACCCAACTTGAATCGGTATTCCTCAGAACGAGCTATATAACGAATATAATTTTAAAATGTTTTGGTTTTATTATGTATTTTTATTTATTTATTAAACATAGGTTTTTCATCGAAAATGAAGGTTGTTGTTCTGCACATGTGGAAATATAGCAGATTATCAAAAAAAAAAGAAAAATATGAGTGCACCAAATATTGAAGTCCTTGATCTAACAAAATAAATAAAATTGAATTTCGATATATACAAAAAAAGTTGTGTTATACGGTCATGCTATGTCTGAATTGTAATTGGTTTGACTTCAAAACTTGATTAGAGAAAAAATATTCAATAAAAAATTGTCTAACCAAGTTGAAGCACTAGATATCAAAGTTTCAAATCTAAATTCAAAAGAATTAGAATTTTATCCTTCATGTAAAAAAAGTTATGCGTTATACAGTGTGCATCACTTTTTTAAAATGTTTTTTTAAAATAAGTTTTCATGGGAGATGGAAAAAGAAGTGCAATCTGATTCCAAAAATTTTGAAAAAATATTTTTAGAATCTACAAAAAAAAAGTGACGAGACTCTAGTTTTCATCATCTTCAAATTCTTCATGGTTTAGCTGCTATAGGTGCCCGAATGTGAAGATTTAGTTTTAAAAAAAAAATTCAGTGTCCAATTTGGCCAAAAATTGTAAACAACTATTATGGGATCACCCCCATGAGAGTGTGAATGAGATCATGGAAAATGGTTGTCATGGAAGATTGATATGTTGCTATTTTTCTTAGGTAATGCCTCTCTATGGGTAAGCTTAATCCTAGGGATAACCTATCTCTTAACACAAACCTAAGGTAACACCACTCATTAAGAAAAGTACTAGTTCCCTCCCTTCACTAGACAACAATCCGAAGGGTAACCTAATAGCTATTTAGCATAATCAAATATCTAGATATGAGTTTCCCTTAAGCTACCCATGTTTAATCATATCTAATATAATAATAATACCTATGACAAGCAATCTCTCCTATCATGGAGTAACTACAAGAATTTCATAAATAGAGTAAACAACTTCCACTTTTCTTTCAAAGTAAACATTACTTTTCCCTAACTGAAAGTATCAATAATAGACTTCAAACAAACAAGAAATAACTCTTTCAAAACTAATGCAAACAAAGGAATATTTTCCTCATGCCTATGATATTCTTTCCAATCGATTGGCTACAAACACAACACTTCCAGAATAGCAACTAGCCTGGTATCGATCCCTCCAAAAAAGTCACAGTAACATCTAACTCTCAAGTTGGAAAAATACCTCTCAAAATAATAATAAACTCTCTAATGTTCAAATCTCTCACTCACTATATTAAGCAAAATAATGTAGAAAGGAATGTTAATAGAATGTTGAACCATAAATTTTTGGGGATAGGCACTTTGTTGCACTTCTAGGGTTTTGCACCTAAAAGGAGAAAGGTATCCCAAAAATCTAGGTGGTTCATTCCAGACTAATGCAAATATGATTGAAATATGTCTAAATAGAATATCCTAAATGAAAAGAACTAATAAAAGAGATGGATTATTAATGCCACACTAAGAAAAAGCACTATGTTTGAAAGCACATTACGATATGCAAACATAAACTAAATGACCTAGAAATGATCATGAAACAAAACAAAAAACTATAGAACTAAAGAGGTACACCTGGGAATGTGTTGCAGTCTGGAATGGAGACTAAAAATTCTTGTTGATCCTAGAATTTTGACCTACTAGGACATTTACACCATTTTGGGTGACTTAGTCCTGGATCTGGAAAACTACATCGAAGCTCGTTTCAACCAAATGGGTATCCAAATCTACATAAATCTTTGAAAAACATGTACAGTGGGAATAAGTCACCATTGATGGTGACTTAGTCCACTTTGACTTTTCTAAAAACCCGAAAGTGGAAACAAAACCTCTCGATCTACACTTTCAACTCCTCCAAGTGTACGGTTTTGAAACCCTGATTTTCGGAACTATAAGTGTCTTTTTGTGGATATTTTAACCTAGCCAACAAGGAGATGTCTTCAACAAGTTTGCAACTTGTCCTTCAATGATTTCCAAGCCTTCAAAGTGCCTAAATCTACAAACACACAAATAAAGAAAGAGAAATGTTGAATTTTAGGGGATGGCGGTTTTCTTTGGTCAAACCCCTTTTAGGTAATTAAACCAATGAAGAAATAAGATGAAGCATGGACATGAAATGAATGAATTAGAAACTTTCCATGATTATTGTTCATAATTTTCTCTAGCAATGGATGAAGAATCAGCCCTTGAATGCCTTAGAAAGCTATCTTAATGACTTAGAATAATAAAACCCTAGCCCGCTTGAATTGAGAGAGATGATGAATGATGAATGAATGATTAGGTGAATGAATTAATAAGTGAATGGATGAAATGAGAGGGAAAACCCTATATTTATACATGACTATACAAAATTTCCCAAAAATACCACATCACAAGCCAACCTTAAGGTTTAGAAAATAATATCCCGCTAGAATTTTGAAATAATTTTGATTTTTGTGCCAAGTGGGACTAAGACACCCCTAGCAGTGGCATGGTCCCACCAGGGAAATTTTAATGGGTTTCAGGAATTAAAGGGTATTAAATGATGTTTAATGAGATTATTCACTGAAACACACTTAAGCAGGGCCTGTAAGTGTATTAAGGGGTCATTTAAACATAAGAAAAGTGTCAAATTATTGATGAAAATCCTAGAAAAGCGTGAAAATTTGTTACAAAAATTTATAACACTTTGAAATAAGGCTTGGTAAGTGATAAAAAAAGGTTATTTAAGTGAATTATATTAAGAAGGTCCTAGAAAAGTGTGAAAGTGTGTTACAACACTTCATAATACTTTTATAAGACATCATAAAGTTCTTATTGATTCACAAGGGTCCAAGACCTAATGTGAATGTGTTGACGACATTACAACATTAAATATAGGCAAAACTAGGCCAACATTCATAAGAAAGACCCAAATGAGCATGAAAATGTCCAAAGATACATTGTTTTGTGCTAAATTTAGCCCCCACTTTAGTGAGAGGATGAACTTTCTTCAAACTCACACTAAAGTAGACATTGAAGAGGAGTTGAATTGTGCTGATGTAGATGGTTTAGGATAACAAAGATGAAGGAGGCGGTCAAGCCCCTAGAATCCAAGATCCTAAGTCAAACCAAGATAAGCATGAAAGGACAAACACACAAGGTGAATGATTTGCACCAAATCAAGATACACAATCATGCAATTAAAAGAACTAGAAGGAAGAGAAGACAAAAACTAGAAAGGTGGATCAAGTTTCGACTATTTTTCTAACACGATGTGGATCAGATCTAGGTTGTTTGTCCAAAAAGTATACTCACTTTGAGGTGACAAAAATCTTGGTTATCTGTCAATTGAGAAGTCCTCAAAGGTGAGAAACATGCACTCATGGCTAGTATGCATTCACACACACAGGTGGCTATGGGGAAATTCATTCCTCAGAATGGGCTTCCCACTCAACCATACCAAAGTTATACCTCTTGATAACTTTGATAAGGTGCCACAAAAAAATGATTTTCAAGCTCTATGAGGCAACCAAGACTTTGTATGTTTGAATCTCATAGACATTGTAAATGAAAAATAATGTGAGGAATGTTCAAAGGGATTTTTCTTAGTTTGTGCAAGGTCTCATCTTAGGGAACATCATGCTTAATGTCTCCAAGAGAGGACAAGTGCAAAGTCTCATCCTAGGCAACATTGTACCTAATATTTCCAAGAGAGAAATTGCAAGAAAATCACACAATGAAATGTGAGTGTTGATGTATTCCCCCACTTTAAAGTGGTTTCTAACACCATTACTGTGACCAAGTTCTTTAAAGTATAAGGAGACATGAGAGATTACTTAGAAATACCTATTTCAAGTCATATGTTTCCTATAAGCTATGTCATGCAATATGGTGGAAAGGTTTCCCCAAAAAATACAATGCTAAAGATAACTCACTACATCACATGCGACCCAACTTAAGGCATGTCATCCATGTCCCAAGATTTATCTTAGATGTAAATCAAAGGTTAACGAATAGCCAAAAGGGACAACGACAAGTGACATATGAGAACAATGCTACTTAACCCCTTGGTCCAACTTAGTGGAGGACAAGGACGAGCCTGAAATGATTGAGGAGAAACATGCTAGAGTGAAAATCAGTATTGATTAGAGGAATCAGGTGCCCCCACATAAGGAAGAGCACCAAACCCCTTAAGATGTTGGATTTTACTACTAAAATCCTTACATTCATTAGCTGAGTGACTGTGAACTCTATGATATGCGCAAAATGAAGTCTTGTAATAAAATTTCATTCGAGTTCTGGGAGGAAGGGATATCAAGTGATCTTGGAGGAGTCTCGACAAGATACCCTACTGATCGATGGTAGAAGGTGGTCCTATAGTTTGTGACAAAGAAACTTCTTTCTTAGTACAAGATGTCATACTTACGCAAGAATCTTTAGATTACGAGGTTTTGTTCTCTCCTTTACAAGAGTGTGTAAAATCTAACGAACTCAAATCTTTAGTGTTTTGTGAGATAACATTTACATTAAGAAAATATTTCTTTGTTTGCTAGATTTCTTGTAAAGGATAACTTTCAAGACCACTAGTTTTTATGAGTTTAGGATGTACTACTATAAAAGTTTTCTGAGAAGGGTGTTTTGTGATAGTGTTGATGTTGAGTGAATGCTTGGTTATTTCTATCAAAGGAAAATAACCAAGACCATGAGTTGTTTCTTATGTGTTAGGTTAGATGGGGACATAGATACCTTGTTCTCTAGCACCACATCCTTTTCTACTATATCCAAGTTGTTTCATAGGCTCATAACATTTTCCATAAAGCTTTGTCATTGCTTTGGATTAGGTGGTTGTTCGTGGTTAATGTCGTCAAAGTTTGTCATGTAATTTTCTTCTTTGTCTAAAGTGGTTGAGGTGGATTCTTTCGAAGGGTCTTCTAAGTTTTGTGTTGACATGACTGCTTTTTCATGTCCCTTATTTTAATCTTTGTTGATCATCTTGTACTAGCCCATGAATTTATGTTTTAAATATAAGGAACCCCAATCATCTTCTACTAGCTTTATCACTTGCTTGATATCCTTTTTGTTGTCTTTTTAGTGCATGGTTTCCACTTATGTGGTTGGTGTTAATGTGTTCAAGGGATTTTTTTTTTTTTTTCTCTCAAGTTGTCAGACACTATAAGGCTTAGGATCAGCGCAAGTGTGTAAATTAATTACACCGAGCGGTTTTTTTGCAATATTGTAAGAAGATTATATGAAAGTTCATGAGGAATAACATGAATTTTTGTTTCCAATGTGGCCTTCCCAACTATAATGGGTAAATTAATTACACCGAGCAATTTTTTTGCAATATTGTCAAATCGCTTAAGAGATAAAGAATCAGTTTGAATTTGTGATTTATCCACATGAAGCCTATCCAAAAATTTTACACTACACAAATTAAGGGATGAGCCATTGTCAACAAGGGTTCACTTTATCCCTATGCATTTGTATTGAGATAGTATTATGAAGTATTCATTTTGTTTTTGCACTTCCAAAGGGGGGAGTTCACTTTGGTGGAAAACAATGTCAGGATTCAATCCTTGAATTACGGTTGTTATGTCATTCAATTGTGCATTAGAAGGGATAGGAACTTGTTGTAAGGACGTTTGAAGCATAGTTTGATAGTTAGGTGAATTTTGAATTAAATCCCATAGGGATATCTTTGCAAGAGTATTCTTAAGTTGTTCAACAAGATCATACAAAGTTAATTGAGGAGCACAAGGCAATATGGGATTAGGAAAAGGTAATGGTGTTGAGGTTAGTTGTGGAAGTTGTAGATTATTTCTAGTGGGATATGTATGAGCAATGGTATTATGACTTAGTTGCTGCGAAACATTAATTTTAGCTGGGTAAAGGATGAGTTCAGGTTTTTTTTTAGTTTGTTTCTTGTGTGATGGTGGGTAAAGAATAAGTTGAGGTTGAATAATATTAATGTCCCTTAGTGAAGGAGGGTCTATTTTTGCCTCATAATCTTCTTCCAAAGACACTATATCATTAATATGATCGTTATCCTTTTCTTGCACCATGATATCCTTCCTAGGAGGAGAGTTTTTAGGAGAACTACAAACCACATGTTCTTGACATTGAGGGTTGGTTCTTCTAAAATGACTTCATCACAAGTAGGGAAATGATCAATTGTTGGATTTTCTTGTTTATCAATAGTGGAGAAATTAGGAGAAGACTCTATTTTATTTTCCTTTGTCTCTAATGTCTCATTCTCTTGTTCCATATTATCTACCTGAACCATCAATTTTAGGTGGAAATCTATGTACTTCTCTTGCAATCTTAGGGTTTTTCACCTAAAAGGAGATAGATAGACCCCAAAATTGAGGTGGTTCACTCAAAATAAGGAATGTATGATGGAATTATGACTAAAAAAAATGATCTAAATGAAGCTAATTGATAAAATTGATTGATTATGAATGAAAAACTAATGAAATATGTAATGTTTGAAAACATGGTGATGTTTGCAAACATCTTAAAAAGATGGACAAAAATGCAAATATAACTAAATAGAAAATTGTAACTTGGAATGTGTATACCTATAAGATGGATGAAGAATTAAAATCACTCTAAAAATTTGGAAAAGTGGACTTTTTGGCCGACTGGGACTCATTTGCCACCTTGGGCAAATAAGTCTCAGGTCAGGGTTTTCTACTCAGAAACTGATTTCTGCTAAATGGGTACTGAAATATACATTTAACTCTAACAGTCACCTCTAGGGGGACTCATTTTCCATCCATGGTGAATCAATCCTCTTTTAGTTTTCTATAAATTTTAATCTTAGATTTGTACCTTGTCACTTGCACAACACTTTTTTATAGAAACCCGAATCAGAATCTCAAAAAATCCCTACAAAACAACTTAAATTTTTTTGTCTAATGAGGGGCGGTTTTCCTTGGTCAAACCCCTAATTAGGAAATCAAATCTTGAATGGATAAAAATATGCATAAAACTCTAGCCTTAATTGTGTCAAAGACTATGAAAATCTAAAGTAAGATAAAACCCTATTCTAATGTGCTAGAATAAGATGAACAAATGTGATTTGAATGATGCAAGACTTCAATTAAAGAAACCATAAAACATATCAAATGGATGTAAATAACATGCAAATGTAATGCAAACCTTAAATCTGAAGATAGAGAGAAAATGGAAGATGGAATCACTTTGAAAACAAGTCTTTAGGTGTGATTTGATGGCTAGTTTCATCTCCTTAACCTAGATTTCTCTATGATTCGCCATAGGAATCCATCATCAAATCTTTGTAATGTTGAATATTGAACAATAAGTGAGCATGAACACCTACAAAAATCCCTAGTTTTGCTGCCCTAAAGCTTCAACTTTGTTGTAGAAATGCTAATGAAACTTATTGTGGAAGATTCTTGATACTTGACTTTTAAAATTGCTTTGTGAAAATAACTAAAAAGATGTGAAAAATGTCCTAAAATATGTATTTATAAGCATCAACACCTAATTTTCATGTTATTTAGACCTAAGAGGCCAACATCCACCAAAAAATTAAGTTGAATTGATTACATTCCCACTCAAAATTGAATTTTTCCCCAAAAGGGACTCATTCGCCACCCTTGGTGAATGGGTCCATCAAGAGGGGACTCATTCATTAAAGGTGGTGAATGGATCCCACTAGTGGTTTTTGGAGGTGGTTTTTTGGGATATTAGTGGATTAAATGTTGTTTGTCAAGTTTTAGATGATTTTCAATTGAAATGGGCCTCTAGATCAAAAATAGTACATCATAGGGGCCTATAAATGTTTTTTTGAAGAATGAATGATGTAGCGGTACTCAAAAGTAGGTCCAAATTAAGCGTGAAATTGTATCTTTTCTCAAGAGTGTCCAATTTTCTACGCCACACTACCCTAATAGGAGAGCTTACAATATGTTCATCATGTTGGCAAAACAAGGGCAGACAACTGAGAGGGGGGTGAATCAGTTGTCACAGAAACTTAAACTTATTAAACTTATTCTCAGATCTAATTAATAACCATGAAAGCATAAATCATTACCACATCAGAAACAAACATAACACCAAGATTTTTACGTGGAAACCCTATTAGGGCAAAAACCACGGTGGAGGTTAATCCACAAGATTATACCCTGTTAAAAGTATAAAGGAATAAATGGGGAATGCAAATGCATTCAGGCACACTGCCTAGAGATCACTACTCAAATACATCAATGCTTACTACCCAAGGAAGACACTTTATTATAGAAATATTTGGATTACATCCACAAGATTGAACTGAGAAAATAGCATCTGCTCATGCCTAATTACAGTTCTAGTTAGGCCCATAAAATCTTCTCTCTTCTTCACACTTAACTTCTACCTTGGAATGATTAGAAAATTATTCACACAGAAGACTTGCACACTTTTCTTCACATAATCATACCTTCAAATGATAAAAAAATCACTCATATATATTCACAACCAAGAATAGCATCATCTACATGTCATCTTCAATAAAATATAAATTGAATACAAATTGTCAGCCCAAAACATAAATAATTATTAATGTGATTCAACCAATGTCGGCCACAACATAGTGAGGACCCAAAATAATATGCTCAAACACAAAACATCTTCAAAAATTGATCCTCGAAGATCCACAACACGCTACAATCACCCTATTGGCCAAGAACATGAAAAACATGAACACGCAAGAGAAAATATCCAATCACGAGCACATCGATCAATACAGATGAACAACACAAATAGGGAATGATATAGAAACATCCAAAAGCATCATGAATCACTAGAGAAGCATCTGCAACACTTCATGTTACCATAATCACATCATCTTCTTTCAAGAACACCAACTAAAGCAACAAAGATTCTGTCAGAACACAGATACTCATAACTTGATCAAATCTTCATGTAGATCTCTAAAGCTTAACGTGGATAAAGTAGATATACTCGGAAAAAAAACCCTTTAATCCACAAACTCTAATCATCAACATAGTGAGCTAGCCAACATACTGAACTCCACTGCACTATTGACAACCTACAACTTATTTTATTACAATTTTCTCAATATCCTCAACATATATAGCCTCTAATGACATTAATGCCAATAGTGTTGACATCAATGACAACCACATATTAGCAACATCCAACAATCTCCCCCTTTGGCATTGATGGAAACACATGATGTGAAAAACACCATCAACCCCATTTTCTTTTAGCACTTTCTCCCCCTTAGATTTTGACTCTTCTCCTCAAATAATTTATATTTTTTCACATGACTCTTCTCCCCCTTTGACATCAATGAAAAGGATACACATTACCTTTCTCATACAAGCTCTGAACCACATTTCTAAACATATGACTATTCCCCCTAAGTAGCAGCCACCACAACATCAATCTAGATCAAGATATGACTATGAAATACATAGACTGATGCAATGAATTGCATCTTAGTTCTGATTAGGATGGGTAATCACCCATAGCTTCCCTCTAATATACTCAAAATTATACTTAGGAAAAGTCTTAGTAAAGATGTCTGCAATATGTTCCTTAGTGGGCACATACTCCAATCTAACTTCCTTTTCACTCACCTTCTCTCTCAAAAAATGAAACTTGATAGATATATGCTTGGTTTTTTAATGCAACTCCAGATTCTTAGAAATGTTAATTTCACTTGAATTATCACAAAATATAGCAATAGTCTCATCATACATAACTCTAATTTCTTTCAACATCTGCTTCATCAACAATACTTGAGTGCAATTGTTAGTAGCAGCAATGTATTTGTTCTCTACAGTAGATAAGGAAATGCCATTTTGCTTCTTACTTAACCACAAAATCAACTTCTTCCCCAAGAAAAATGCACCACCACTGGTACTCTTTATGTCATCCACATCTCCTTCCCAATCAGCATCAGTAAAAACACTCAAAGTAAATTCATCTTCTTTAGGACACCATAGGCCAAAATCAACTGCCCCATTCAAGTATATGAAAATCCTCTTCATAGAAGTCACATGAGATTCCTTAAGATCAGCTTGAAATCTTGTAACAATGCATACAACATTTATGATATCAGGTCTAGTTTGAGTCAAATAAAGCAATCCACCAATCATGGATCTGTATCTAGTCTGTTTTGCTTTAGGAGAATCATCATCTTGAGTCAACTTACATCCGGTCACCATAGGTTTACCAATTGGCTTTGAATCTTCCATACCAAACTTCTTTAGCAATTCTTTCACATACTTGGACTAAGATATAAAGATCCCTTTGTCTAGCTAAGTAATTTGCAATCCCAAAAAGAATTTCATTTCTCCAATCATAGAAATCTCAAATTCACTCTACATCTCATTAGCAAACTTCATGCACAAACTATCATCTCCTCCAAAAATTATGCCATCAACAAAGACTTCATCAATCAAATCTTTATCATGATCAATCTTGAAATACAAATTACTATTAACAGTGCCTTTGTTGAATCCAAGTTTCAACAAATACTTATCCAATCTGGCATACCATGCTCTTGGGGCATTCTTAAGTACATACAATGCTTTCTTTAATTGATAAACCATATCTCCCTCAATTGAAATCCATCAGGTTGCTCAATATACACTTCTTCCAGTTCACCATTAGAAATTCTGACTTTACATCCATCTCATAAACCTTGAATTTTTTGTAAGCAGCATAAGCAAGAAATAATCTCACAACTTCAATCCTAGCAACAGGGGAAAAAATTTCTTCAAATTTAATTCCTTCCATCTGTGAATATCCTTTACACACCAGTCTTGCTTTGTTTCTAACAACTTCACCTTGCTCATTCAGTTTGTTCCAAAATACCCATTTAGTTCCAATTACATTTTTGTCCTTGGCTCTAGGAACAAGAATCCATGTATCATTCTTCTCAATTTGTTGTAGCTCTTCTTCCATTGCTTCCATCCAATGTTCATCTTTGCATGCTTCATTGACAGTACTACGCTCAGTCTTTGAAATAAAATAGTATTCTTCTGCAATTCTTCTCCTAGTTTGAACACCTTTGTTCTTATCACCTATAATTTGATCTTCTGAATGATTCAGTCTTACATACCTTGGAGTCTTAGGATGTTCTTGAATTTCAAGCTCTTGTGATCTCACTTCTGCACTTTTACTAGTTCCTTCCTCTTGGCTTTCCTGATTCACTGGAATCATCTACACTTGATTATGAGTCTAAACCAAAGTGATATTTTGATCATCTGAATCATATCCACGTGTTTTGGATGGTCTAAATGTGTCTTCATCAACCTTGAAATTAGCACTTTCAACTAGTTTTCTCAATCTCTTATTGAAGCACCGGTAGGCTTTACTTTTATTAGAATAACCAAGAAAGATTCCTTCATCAATTCTAGCATAGAAAATTCATATATCTTCATCTCTTTTGATATAGCATTTACTCCCAAATATTTTGAAGTATCTAACATTAGGCTTATGACCAAACCATATCTCTTCAGGGGTCTTACCGATATCACCTTTGATATGCACTTGATTGAGAGTGTAAACAACAATACTCATAGCTTCTCTCCAATAGATATGAGGGACATTTCCTTCTAGCATCATAGTCCTAGCAGCATCTAGAACTGTCCTATTCTTCCTTTCCACAGCTCCATTTTGCTAAGGGGTCCGTAGGGTAGATAATTGTCTCCTTATCCCATTCTCTTCACAAAAATAATTAAACTCACCATAAATGAATTCACCACCTCTATTTGATCTCAGACATTTAATCTTTAGAACTATCTTTTTCTCAACCATAGCCTTAAAAATATTGAATTTCTCTAGAGCTTCAATTTTTTTCCTTAAGAAAGCAACCCACATCAATCTAGAATAATCATCAATAAGTAACATGAAATACCTATCTCCTTGTAAACTTATAACTCTAGAAGTACCACACAAGTCAGTATGCACAAGCTCCAACACTTCATTTGAACAATATTGTTTGCTTTGAAATGAAACTCTAGTTTTCTTCCCCAACTAACATTCCTTGCATATGGTATTAGTAGGCTTTACCAACTTAGGAAGATCTCTCATAGCCTGAGTAGAACTTATCTTGATATTATTGTCAAAGTTTGCATGACAATCTCCTATTCCATAACCAACTTTCATCAACTTGAGCAATCAAACAACTTTTACTAGAAGCACTTAGGTGAAAGATATTACCTTTTATTTTTTTACCTAATGCAATCATATTTCTTGAACTCCCCAATATTCTACAATTTCCATCCTTGAATTGAAGATTGTATCCCTTGTCAACCATCTATCCAACACTTAAAATATTATGCTTCAAACCTTCAATGTATAGAACATCATCAATATTATTCTTACCATCAAGAGAAATGGATCCTTTCCCATAGATTACACAAACTTTATCATCACCAAATATTACAACACCACCATCATAGTTTTCAAGACTCACAGAATTACTTTTATCACCTGTCATGTGATGAGAGAATCCACTATCAATCACCCATTCATCCTTTCTTCAATTCTGGCTGCCAGAGCTTTCTCTAAATTCATGCAACTAGTAGATTTAGTAGGTACTAGATCATTTTCCTTGATAGCAATAAATACCCATTCATCTTCACTTGCATTCCATTTATTAGATTCATCAACAACATAGTAACACTTTTTTTGGAATCCAGGCTTGTTAGGTCCTGGCTTAGGAACTCTTTTTAGACACCTTGAGGAAAAATGACCTATCTTATTGCAAGAAAAAAATTTAAGAGGAAATTTCCCTTTATACTTACCTTCTCCTCTGGGTACTCTCTTGAAAAGAAGTGCTTCAAGCTCATCTAGCTTTCTCTCTTCTTCTTCAATCTCTCTCATTTCTTCCTCATACTTGAACACCTTTCTAGTAGAACTTTCTCCTAGATCATATTGCTTCTTATCTTTTCTGGAGGTAGTAGCTTTGAATGTAGATTCTATCTTTGGAAGAGCATCATCGAACTCACTTAACTAAAAAACATCAAGCTTACCAATCAACATGTCTCTGGTTACATTTGTCATAGTCTAGATCTCCTTAATAGCAACAACTTTGTGCTTGTATGCAAAAGGAAAGGATTTGAGCACTTTAGAAACAATCTATGATTCTTCCAATTTTCCACCAACACATCTGATATTACACACAAGTTCATTCATGCTCTGCATAAAAGTAGTAATGTTCTCATCTTCACCCATTTTCAATGTTTCATATTTCCCTTTCAGAATTTGCAACTTAGCAATCTTCACATGGGAATCACCTTGATACAAAGTTTCCAATTTTTTCCAGATCTCATCAGTAGTCTTCAAATACATTACATTTGTCATCTCAGAATCAATCAAAGCACTCAAAAATGCTTCCTTATCCTTGATATTGTACTCGACATCCTTGATCTCAATAGAAGTAAAAGGACCATTTTGTCGGATGATATATCTATTCTTTGTAATGTTCCAATAGGATTCACCAATGCTTCTCAAATGACACTCCATTTGAGTCTTCCATAGAGAATAATTTTTTCCATCAAATCTCAGACTATCCTTCTTATATGTCGCCATCCTAGATCACCTCAAGCTATTAAACATCTTCCAAGGAACCTGCTCTGATACCAATTTTTGGCAACAAAAGGGTAGACAACTGAGAGGGGGGTGAATCAGTTGTCACAAAAATTTAAACTTATTAAAGTTATTCTTAGATCTAATTAATAACCATGAAAGCATAAATCATTACCACATCATAAACACACATAACACCAATATTTTTACATGGAAACCCTCTTAGGGGAAAACTCATGATGGAGGTTAGTCCACAAGATTATACCATATTAAAAGTATAAAGGAATAAATGGGGAATGCACATGCATTCAAACACATTGCCTAGAGCTCACTCCTCAAATACAACAAGGCTTACTACCCAAGGAAGACACACTATCTTATAGAAAGATTTGGATTACATCCACAAGATTCAACTGAGAAAATAGCATCTGCTCATGCCTGATTACAGTTATGGTTAAGCACATAAAATCTGCTCACTCTTCTTCACACTTAACTTCTGCCTTCGAATGATTAGAACATTATTCACACTCAGGACTCACACACTTCGCTTCACATCATCATACCTTCAAATGATAAAACAATCACTCATATATCTGCAACCAAGAATAACACCATCTTCATGTCAACTTCAATAAATTATAAAAATGAATACAAACTATCAGCCCAAAACATAAATAATTATTAATGCGAATCAACCAATGTCAAACATAAAATAGTGAGGACCCAAAATAATATCCTCGAACATGAATCATCTTCAAAATTGTTCCTCAAAGATCCACAACACACTACAATCACCCTGTCATCCAAGAACATGAAAAACATGAACACACAAGAGAAAATATCCAATCGCAAGCACACCAATCAATGTGAACAAATAACATAGATAGAGCACATTCTAGAAACATCCACAAGCATCATGAATCACTAGAGAAGCATCCACAACACTTCATGTTACAAAAATCACATCATCTTATTTTAGGAAGACCAACTGAAGCAACAGAAAAACTATCAGAACACAGATACTCATAACTTGATCAAATCTTCATGCAGATCTCTAAAACTTAACATGGATAAACTAGATATACTTGGAAACAACCCCTTTAATCCACAACCTTTGATCATCAACATAATGAGTTGGACAACATAGTGAAATCCACTACACTACTGACAACCTGCAACTTATTTTATTACAATTTCCTCAATATCCTTGACATATACAGCCTCTAATGACATTAATGACAATAGAGTTGACATCAATGAAAACCGCATATCAGAAATATCCAGCTCATCCAAGGTTGAAGTTTGTAAATTAGTTTCATCACAAGTGGGGGAGTCATCAAGAGAAGGACCACTATG
This sequence comes from Sequoia sempervirens, assembly GCA_007258455.2. Taxonomy (NCBI): domain Eukaryota; kingdom Viridiplantae; phylum Streptophyta; class Pinopsida; order Cupressales; family Cupressaceae; genus Sequoia; species Sequoia sempervirens. The sequence goes on along the minus strand of VDFB02353493.1, from coordinate 197,225,257 downwards.
ATTTTCAAATAGATTTTCCCAAACAGTAGGAGCATTAGGGAAGGAAGGGTCAATATTCTCATGACTCTTAATAGGTATATCTTCTAACACCAACCTATGCTCGTGGCATCCAGGAGGGATATTAGGAGAAGGACAGTGTTGATTGTCATGGTTATGGAAACTAGGTGAGGTGATGTTTAGAAATTTTTCTATGATCTCATGTTCTTGTTGTCTAATATCTTTTAAAGGGGAATAAGGAGAGGGACAATCATGAGCCTCAATGCTTTAATGTTCTTTCACCAAGATACTTTCATCACTAATAGGAGAGGTATCAGGGGAAGAAAAAGTATGATTTTTATTATTTTCTACAATACCATTCTTACCAATGGGAAATGTAATAATAAGAATTGTGTCAATGGTTTGAACATGTTTCTTAATGCCCTCATTGTTGTAATCAAAATTAAACTCATAAGAGGGGATGTTGTATTTATGCAATCCATTTTTAACCAAATCACAGCCACATCTCTTGAAAGTAAACATGCTATCATGGAAAAGTAAAGAAAGTAAAATACAATGACTTAAAGTGAAATGTTTAAATGCAATTTTTAGATATGAAATAAGGTAATTTTCTAACTATATTATGCAACAACTTGAAAGATGAAATTTTGTAAATGAAAATTTAAAATTAAACAATGCATGAAATGAGCTAATTTAAGCTGGATCTAATGAAATGCATGTAACAGAAACTCTACCAACTGATATAGATAGGTAATGGTAGCAAACGAAAGCTTAAAATAGGGTTTTCAATGCTGTGAAAGGAAATTTCAGGGGTGAAAAGGGACTAAGTTGCATAAGGTGGAAAATTCGTCCCACTGGGGATTCTTTCATAATTTTTAGATTATTTTGATTTATTTTTTATGTTTTCTATGTTGTATGATGTAGACCTAAGGTGGAAATGCATAATTTCAAAAAATTTCAATGATTTAAGATGCAAAATTGCAACCTATATGCACTTTCACTAATGCAAAATTTGAAACCCTAGAATACAAATTCATCAATGCAAATCCTAATGAAAATTTAATGGAAGCTAATTCTAGTATGATGGTGAACTCCAAATCAGAAAATAAGGTATTTGAAAAGCATGTTCACCAAATGAACCATAAATTTTTTGGGATAAGCACTCTCTTGCATTTCTAGGTCTTACACCTAAAAGGAGAAAGGTATCGCAAAAATCTAGGTGGTTCTTTCAAGACTAATGTAAATGTGATTGAAATATGTCTAAATAGAATGTCCTAATTGCAATGAACTGATAAAAAAGATGGATTATTAATGATACACTAAGAAAAAGCACTATGTTTGAAAACACATCATGATATGCAAACATAAACTAAATGACCTAGAAATGATCATGAAACAAAATAGAAAATTGTAGAACTAGAGAGGTGCACCTACGAATGTGTTGCAGACTAGAATGGAGACTGCAAATGCTTGTTGATCTTGAAATTTTGACCTACTGGGACACTTACACCATTTTGAGTGACTTAGTCCGAGATCTTAAAAATTGCACCAGAGCCCATTTCAGCCAAATGGGTATCTAGATCTACAAAAATCTTTGGAAAACATGTTTAGTGGGACTAAGTCACCATTTATGGTGACTTAGTCCACTTTGGCTTTTCTTTCAAACATGAAAGTGGAAACAAAACTGCTCGGTCTACACTTTCAACTCCTCGAGGTGTGCAGTTCTGAAACTCTAATTTTCGGCACTATAAGTTACTTTTTGTGGATATTTTGACCCAACCAACAAGGAGATGTCTTCAAAAAAATTTCAACTTGTCCTTAAATTATTTATAAACCTTCAAAGTTCCTAAATCTACAAACACACAAAGAAAGAAAGAGAAATGTTGAATGTTAGGGGATGGGGGTTTGCCTTGGTCAAACCCCTTTTAGGTAATTAAACCAAATGAAGAAATAAGATGAAGCATGAACATGAAATAAAGGAATTAGAAACTTTTTATGATGATTGATCTTGATTTTCTATAGAAATGGATAAAGAATCAGGCCTTGAATGCCTTAGAAAGTTATCTTGATGACATAGAATGCTAAAACCCTAGCTTTCTTGACTTAAGAGAGATGATGAATGATGAATGAATGATTAGGTGAATGAATTAATGAGTGAATGGATGAAATGAGAGGTAAAAACCTATATTTATACATGATTATACAAAATTTCTCGAAAATACCACATCATTGGCCGACCTCAAGGTTTAGAAAATAATAACTTGCCATAATTTTGAAATAATTTTGATTGTTGTGCCAAGTGGGACTAAGTTGCCCTAGTGGCGACTTGGTCCCACCAAGGAGACTTTAATGGGTGTTCGAAATTAAAGTGTATTAAATGATGTTTAATAGGATTATTCAGTGAAACACACTTAAGTAGGGCATGTAAGTGTATTAAGGGGTCATTTAAACATAAGAAAGGGTCAAATTATTGGTGAAAAGACTAAAAAAGAGTGAAAGTTTGTTACAACACTTTACAACACTTTGAAATAAGGCTTGGTAAGTGATAAAAAGCTTAGGTTATTTAAGTGAATTATATTAAGGTCCTAGAAAAGTGTGAAAGTGTGTTACAACACTTCACAACACTTTTACAAGGCATCATAAAGTTCTTATTGATTTACAAGGGTCCAAGACCTAATGTGAATGTTTTGACCACATTACAACATTAAATCTACACAAAACTAGGCCAAAATTTAGAAGAAAGACCCAAATGAGCGTGAAAATGGACAAAGATACATTTTTTTGTGCTACAAATGCAAAAAAGTGCTCATGGAATGCGTCCCAAACAAGTGAACTTGCTCCACTATTTATATAGCAATTGTTGACCACTGACCCTACAATTTTGGGATGAGTTCTATAAGCAATTAACATGCACAACAACACACATTTATCACAATTAAAAGGTGGCGAACATATAAGCACATACTCAACTAAAACAAGCTAGAAATAGACCTTGTTGATTGACAACAATTAGAGACTAATTAAAATCAACTGGATAGCTTTCCTCAATACCATATATCTGATATAGTGGTATTTTATCTCAACATGTTTTTTTATGTCATGAAACACTGGGTTGAAAGAAAAATTCACATAGCTTTGATTATCACAATGAATAATGGTAGGCTCCAATGATTGTCCAAACAATCCTGCAAGGAGCTTCTGAAGCCAAACTGCTTCTTAGGCTGCTACACATGCTACAATATACACTACCTTTGTAGTATTTAGTGCTACTGAAGATTGATTCCTACTACACCAAAAAATCATAGTAGACCCCAAACTAAAGCAACAACCAAAGGTGCTCTTTAGATCAGCTACACTCCCTACCCAATCAAAATTAGAATATCCTTGCAACTGTAGATCTACACTAGAAGTATATTTCAAACCATATCCAACTATGTCACTCAAGTATCTCAAGATATGCTTAGCTACAACTAGATGAATTTTCCTTGGTTTGCACATGAACTGACTAAGTGCACTCATTGCATAGCAAATATCTATTCTAGTATTTACTAGATACATCAACAATCCAATCAACTACCTATACATAGTGGGATCCACCAGATTTGAACTAGCTACAGACTCACTCAATTTCTCCAAATTGGTTTCAATTGGTGTAGACATGGATTTGCAATCCATCATACCAAACCTCTTCAGGATGTGTATAGTATACTTCCCTTGACTCACAATGATCTCATCAGGCCTCTGCCACACTTCTAATCCTAGGAAGTAATGCATATATCCTAGATCCTTCATCTCAAATTTAGATGCCAACTCCTTCTTGCACTTGATAATGATATATTATACTCAAGTAAGAAATAGATCATCAACATAAATAACTGAGATTAATGCCTCACCATCAACTAGCTTGAAGTAATGATTTGAGTCAACATCATTCTTGGAGAAGCCCAAGATCATCGGATATTGATCAATCCTCTCATACCAAGAACGAGGAGCTTGCTTATGACCATACAAAGCCTTCTTCAATTTAAAAACATAAGACTCCTTCCCATGGATCTCAAAACCATCAGGTTGCTCAATGTATACCTCTTCTTCAATTACACCATTAAGGAAAGTTTTCTTCACATCCATCTAATGTAGCTTTCATCCTTTAGTTGTTGTAATAGAAATAATGGTTCTGATGGATGTATAATGAGCAACCAGAGCAAAGGTTTCCTCATAATCTATTCCCTCTTTCTGAGAGAATCCTCTAGCCACAAATATAGCCTTGTACTTCTCAATGCTTCCATCAACCACATGCTTGATCTTCAAAATCCATTTAGAAGATACAAATGAATTCCCTTCTAGTCTAAGTACAATATCCCAAACATCATTCTTGATGATAGATTGATATTCTTCAACCATAGCATCTCTCCATACTTACTGACTTGAACCTTCCTCAATAGTGGAATGCTCAGATTCAATGATATGACTCATTAATGCAACATAGCTTGGAAAATTATGTGGTCTTTTGCTTTCTCTAAATGTTTCTCTAGGAGCTACAAACTTTTCTCTTGGATCAACTAGATCACCATCCTCTTCTGGTTCAGTAGACTCCCTCTGAATCTCAAGATTATGATCAATGTCAATGTCTCGAGGAGTCTCCTGGTCTTCATTATCTATCTCCATGCATGAACCTTTAGATCTCTTGAATGCAACATCTTCTTCAAAAGTGACATCCCTGCCGATCTCTATCAGTTTTTAACCTAGAATATGAATCCTATAAGATTTTGAGGATTCAATGTAACCCACAAATACTCCTTTATTTCTAAATGGTTCTAACTTGGTCCTCTTATCTTAGGCACATGGATGTAAATAGGACAACCAAAGATTCTTAGATGACTAGTCTCAGGCTTCACACCTATGAATGCTTCTTTAGGAGTCATATTCTTCAAAATATGACGAGGGCACCTAAACTGAACATACACTACAATTCTAGATGCTTCTACCCAAAGGAACGTTTACAAGTCTTGATCATGGATCATGGATTTAGCTACTTCAACAATGGATCTATTCTTCCATTTTGCAACACCGTTCTGTTGTGGATTGTAAGGGACACAAAACTCCCTCTTAATTCCTGCCTTGATACAAATGTTATGGAAGCCTCCAGAGATGTATTCTTCTCTATAATCATATTTTAGAACTTTGATCCTCTTCTCGGATAAATTCTCTACTTGAGCCTTAAACTCTTTGAATTTCTCAAGCACTTCTTTAGATTCCTTAGTCTTTAAGAAATAAATCCCAGTCTTTCTAGAGTAGTCATCAATGAAAATTGCATATTACAAGAAACCACTCAAGGATGCAACAGACATTAGACCACACAAATAAAAATGAATAAGATCTAGAATGCATTTATATCTACTTTCACTACTATGAAAAGGACCTTTAGTATTCTTACCCAATGTGCATCTTCGGCAAGTACCTTCATGCTCCTAAGTGAGTCTTCGAAGTCCAGTAACCATCTTCTACATGGATGGAAGGGCTCTGAAATGGAGGTGACCAAGTCTTCTATTCCAAAGCTAACTTGAACTGTTAGAGTCATGCAACAATGCCTGCATTGGATGAATGGGAAGTCTATAAAGACTCTCATGTTGAACCCCAATCACTCGAGTTTTCTTGATGCTAGAGTTCTTCAGCCAAGCAAGAAATTTTCCCTCTAAAAATGCAACTTGATATCCTTTGTCCTCTAAAGCTGAAATTGATACAAGGTTCCTCTTGATACCTGGTACAAACAACACATCACTCAAATGAAGAGAGGAGGCTCCAACACCGTTCACTAAATAGAATGCATCATCTCCAATTATGACTTGAATGTTGGTATCTCTCTCCACCAAATCTAAAAGATGTTCTCTAAATCCAATAATGTGATGAGAGATGAACCAATAATCAACCATGTACTGCTATTGATTGGAACACTACTTGATAGGGCTGAGATAAATAGAAATTCACTTGAATTGTATCTTGAATCCTTTTGAGGAGAGGCATCATTCACATCTATAGTAGAAGCATGATGTTTTGGAAGAGTTGCACAATCTCTCACATAGTGACCAAACTTGTCACATATGAAGCACTATATATGGGAGAGATCCTTCTTCTTCTTATATCCAAGAGCTCACCATCTGATCTTCTATCTCTATTCCTCTTGAAATTTTTGTTCCTTCCTTCTCTTCCTTTCCTCTTCGATGTTTAAGTAGCAAGAACATGATTGTCTTCATTGTTAGAACTTCGCCCATTACCTCTTTCTGCCAATCTTGATTTCTCTTGAATATAATCTACCATAAGTCAATCAAACTTAGGTAGCTTTGATATTCCACTAATACCTTGGATAAATGGATGCCAGGATTGAGGAAGACCATTGAGTGCCAACATGACTATGTCCTTATCATCAACCATATTACCAATGGCACAAAGTTGATCTCTCAACTCAGTGATCTTCATGAAGAAAGAGATGACTGAGTCTCCTTTCGCCATCTTGATGTGATTTAGTTTTTTCCTCAATGCAAGAGCTCAACTTGTATTATTGATCTCATATAATCCCTCCAAGGTTTTGAACATCTCCCTCGCTGTCTTCAACTTAGAGATAATAGGCACAAGGTGATCCTTCAGAAAGTAAATCAATATCTTCTTGGCCTTTGTGCCATTCTTCTCCCATTATGTCTTCTCATTCTCATCAGAAGGCTCAGGAACTTTGCTCTCCATGAACTCAATAATATCATTTTCTTCCAATGCAATTAGAACTCTAAACTTCTAATTTATCTATATTTTTTCTAAACTACTAGGTGTATTTAGAAAAGAAAAAAAATCTATTTGGTGAAAATTTGAAATTTCAATGCAGTAGTACTTAAATTTCAGGGGAAAAATAAGAAGTAGATGTCTTTCTGATCACCCTAACCATAATAAAATGATAATATTTTTTAATAATATTTTAGATATAAGTAGAGGACTCATGTCCCGATGTGTTGCATATTTTTTTGTAATTTTTTTCCAAGTAAATAATTAATTATGAATTTTTTATTACAACTTTTAAAAAATATAAAAAAATTGTATATCTGACCACCTTAACCTAGTCAAAAATTCAAGAAATTCATTTTTTTTTTTAATCCTAAAGTATGCGAAGCATAGAATGTGGCGCATGTTTCAAATTCAAAAAATATGATACCATTTGAAAGTTATAGATGTTTTTCAATTAGCCTATCAATCAGGACTTTAGTCATAATTCAAACAGAAAATGAATAATAATTATTTATTAAATTCAAAGTAAAGAATAATTTATATTGGTGGAAAGCTAATAATCTCCTTTAAAAACACTTTTCATTTCATAAATTTTGGGTTAAAAAAAAGTCGTCAGCCACATACCCATCATATCACCATTTTTTGGCCCATCATGATCCTGCACATACCCACTTCATTTTATTTTCGCAACTCTAAAGTAGGGAGCTCATGTTGATGGAAATTAATGTCAAGATTAATTTGATTCATTGCATGTATCAAAGTTGCCACACCATTCAGAGTTGTACCAGGGGGAACTGGAATTTTTTGTCAGGCTGTTTGAAGAATAGTGTGGTAATTTGGTGAGTTATGATGTAAATCCCAAAGGGAAATATTTGCAGGATTATTCTTTAATTATTAAACAAGATCATACTCCTTGGTGTGTGGGAGGAATCGAAGAGCACTAGGTGGATTGGGTAAAGGTAAAGAGGGTGGGGTTGGTTGTGGTGGTTGTGGATTGTTTCGGGTATTGTATGTATGAGCAATAGTAACATTGTTTGACTGCTGTAACACATTGGTTTTAGGTGGGTAAAGAGTGCACTCAATTTTATTGGAAGGATGAATTTTATGTGAGGATGGGTAAAGAATGAGTTGAGGTTGAATCACATTAACATCCTTAGTTTCAAATTTCTCACAACAAACCTTAGTGGGTGATTTAAGTAAGATGAAATCCTAAAGGGGCTCATCTAACAAGTCCAAGTCATCACGAATAGAAGGTTTGAGGGGAAAGTTATTGTCAATTGTTGTAAGTTGTTCAGGATAAGCACTAGAGGTGTTATTTTTTGTTATAGTGGGTTGGTCACAACAAACCTTAGTAGATAACTTATGCGAGATGAAGTCCTGGAGGGCTTCATCTAACAAGTCAAAATCATCACAACCAAAGCATTTGAGGGATAAATTATCATTAATTGGTTTAGGTTTCTCATTGTAAGCATTAGAGGATGAAGTGAGTGAGAGGAAGTCCTGGAGAGCTTCATCTAACTTTTCTACATCATCACTACTAAGAGGCTTGGATGAGATGTTGTTTCTACATTGAATCATTTGTTTGAAAGGTTTTTTTGATGTTTCTATTTTTGTATTTTTATGTAACGATGAATCTAATATAAAAGAACAAGGAACGAGTACTGAAAAGGAAATTTGCAAAAATCTAAGACTATCCATAAATGCCATGAAATAAAATGATGCTTATGCTAATGAAATAGAAGATAACTGAACTATGGAAAAAAAAATTGTAGGAAACATAAATGTGCAAAGCAATAATCTAAATTCTAGAAATTCTTATTCAAAAATTGTAGTGGGACTGATTTTCCCAAGGTGGCGAATGAGTCCTAGGGGAGGTATTTTTAGGTTTTTTTCTGATTTTTTTGACTTTTTTGAATGTTTTCAAGTCTGTGCAATGTAGATAAGGATTGAAAGTGTAGATTTTTGAAATAAGGTAATGAAATAAGATGCAATAATGAACTCTAAATGATACTTTGACTAATGCAACTTTAAGAAGCTCTAGGATGTATAAACAATGCAAAAGAAAATATAATTAAGTCCTAGGATACAAATATAAATACAAATCAAAATGATATGATGTTCAATATGCAGGTTCACCAAAATGAACTAAATATTTTTGGGAATGAGGTTCATAGGCTACTCTTGCACTCTTAGGATGTTTCACCTAAAAGGAGAGAGATAAACCTCACTCAAAATTTATGTGGTTCACTCAATCTAATGTATGTATGATGTGATTAAGATTAAATGAAATGATCTAAATGCAACTAAGCAATGCAATTGATTGATTATGAATACAAAACTTAAGAAATATGCAATGTTTGAAAACACAATGATGTTTACAAAAAGCTTAAAAGGATTAATGAAAATGCAAATTAAACTAAATAGAAAGTTGTTTCTCAGAATATGTGTACCTAAAAAGCTGAAAATTAATGGAAAGCACTCTAGAAATTTGGCAATTTTAACTTTTGAGCTAACTGAGACTCATTCGCCACCTTGGACGAATCAGTCCTAGGTCAGGGTTTTTCTACCCAAAAACTATTTTCTGCAAACTAGGTGTTGGGATGTGCATCTAACTCAAAAATTCACCTCAAGAGGGACTCCTTCGCCATGCATGGCGAATCAGTCCACTTTCAAATTCCTATAATTTCAAATCTATGTTCTACACCTTGACACCAATCCAACACTTTTTGATGGAAACCCGAATCGGGATCTTAGAAAATTCCTACAAAAAAATTTAAGATTGTTTGTCTAATGGGGGGTTTTCCTTGGTCAAACCCCTAGTTGGGTAATCAAACATTAAATAGAGAGAAATATGCATAAAACCCTAGCCTTAAGTGTGTTAAAGACTAGGAAAGTCTGAAGTATGTCAAAAACCCTATTCTATTGTGCTAGAATAAGAAATGCAAATATGATTTGAGTGATACAAGACCTCAACGCTAGAAAATATCCAAACACATCAAAAATGGAGATAAAATGACATGTAAATGGAATGTAAATGAAATGAAAACCTTAATATGAAGATAGAGAAGAAATGGAAGATGGAATCACTTTGAATCAAGTCTTTAGGTGTGATTTGATGGCTAGTTTCATCTCCTCAACCTAGATTTCTCCATGATTTACCATAGGCGTCCATCATCAACTCCTTGCAATTTTAAACCTTGATCCAAAAAGTGAGCTTCAAGACCTGCAAAAACCCTAGTTTGCTACCCTAAAACTTCAACTTTGATAATGAAACTTGTTGTGGAAGACTTGACTTTAGAATTTTCTTTATAAAAATGACTAAGAGATGTGAAAAATTACCAAAAATGAGTATTTATAAGAATCAACACCTAATTTTCCCATTATTTAGACCTAAGAGGCCGACATCCACCAAAAAATTAAGTTGAATTAATTGAATTCCCGCTGAAAATTGAAATTTCCCTCAAAAGGGACTCATTTGCCACCCTTGGTGAATGGGTTTCACTAGAGGGGACTCATTCGCCGAAGGTGGCGAATGGGTCCAACTAGTGGTTTGTGAAGGTGGGTTTTCAAGATGTGAATGAACTAAGTTTTTCTTTTTGAGATTTACGTGATTTCTCAAGTGAAACAAGCCTCTAGATAAAAAATAATGGGTTTTAGGGGCCTATAAATGTTGTTTTGAAGAATAATTAATGCAAGGGTACTCAAAAGTAGGTCCAATTAAGCGTGAAATTGTCTCTTTTCTCAAGAGTGTCCAATTTTCTATGCCACAATAGGAATAAGGACATGTGTCTAGGAGTATATATAGGGAAGAGTAAACAAGGGTTGTCAAGAATAAGAAAAAGAGTTAAAATAACACAAAAGTGTGTCCCATGTGTCACTATATATTAATTTTGTGAAAGCATATCAATTTACAAATCAAAAATTAAATAAACGTTAGTATAAATATAAAATAATCACAATTACAATTATATTGTATTAAATAACAAATTTAATCAAAAAAAATATCACAATTATATTTATACATATTTATAAATATATAATTAATATTTATTTTTCATATTTTTTACTCGATTTAATTATGAAAAAAACTTCCATTGAATAGATTCATGAGAAAATATAGAAGTTCCAAAAGGATTCAATTTCTCGGTTATAAATACATTTTTTATTACAATTCTTTTACATATATTATGTGGGGAAACTTGGGTCCCAACCCCTTAATATAAAAGAGAAACCAAATAAGGTGGGGAAAACATCACAATAAAAGTATTTCAACATAACTACATCAATACTTCTTGAACAATCAATAACATAAAATGACTAAACAAAATCTTTAAAATAATCTTGTAATTGTCATAACCTCAACCCTAGAATGGGATTCACAAGAAAATTTTGGAATACCTTTCTTCATTCTTTGGGTAGTGATCCTATAGATCTCATTATCTATGTCCATAAAAATAGGATAGAAAATGGGAAACTCTCTTTATGGCTTCAATTGTTGTTGATTAGGTAAGAACAGATTTTGAAAGGTCCCTTACCCTTTTACATCATGAAAGATTTAGTAGTTAGTACAAAAAGACATGGAACAACAACAAAAAACTTCAAATGTAGCTAGCAAAACAACTAAACAAGGAAACAACAATAATGCAAGTAGAAAAGGTCACAAGGCCAAAACAAAGTTACAGAACATCAAACAAAACAACAGCCACCCCAAGGGTGAAAAAAACATAAATCCCACAACCTTTTAGAAGAGAAATAAATGGGAACAAACAACAAAACAAGCCTCTTAGCTAGAAAAATATTCCTAAAGGAACTTGAACCACAAATATTCTTGAAAACAGGATTCATAGTTAGCATAACAGAACAACAAGCCACTCTCCTTGTAGCCAAAATAGTTGCCTGAAACATCAACCACCCCAAGGGTGGGTAAGACAAACTATACTTCAAATCCATACCAATAGGATTTAGAGGATCTTGAAACCTAAACCACTAGAAGACAACTAATCCAATCAAGACATCTTGAGAGAACCAAGGGCTAAGAGCACAACTATAATAATAGGCCTACAAGCCACCCACCAAGCTGTAAAAGTAGCAACCCATAACAACATCCACACCAAGGGTGGCAAAGACAACATGAACTTCAAGGCCTCTATAAGGTAGCACCTTTGATACAACAACACCTTTAAAAAAATAGTTCTTGTAAAAACTCATGTCCTTCACAAAAAGGGATCCCAAGAGCACAACAAAACTCAAAGGAACAACAACCAACTTGAAGCACCACACTGCCCAATACACCAAATGAATATCCACCTCAATAAAAGAGAGATCCCCTCTATACGAGAGGATGAAATGAGAAACAAAACTATGAGATCCAACAATCTCCTTCCCATAAAAGTTCCACCTCAAAAGGAACTAGTAGAAAGAAAAGGGACACTCCACTGAAACTACAACAACCATCTCCACCTCAGTAGGAGCTATCTCCACCTCCATAGGAGACCCCAAATGTATCACACAGTAGGAAGTCGACACTCTCATAGAATGAAAACCCACCTCATCCCACGGAAACATGAGCAACAAGTACCAAAAGAAAGCAATATGAAGCAACTCAATCAAAAGAAAATATTGAGCTAAAGCACCCTCCAAAGGGACAACACTCCTCAACAATAATAGAACCACCAAGATGGACTTTGAATAAAGCCCCATTAGAACCATAATGTGAAAAATTAGGAGATCCTTGGCACCCTTAGCACTTAGGACAACTCCATCCACATAATGAACCAACAAACCAAAAAAAAGTCTGCCTCTCCAAAAAAAAAAATTAATTATAGCTCCAAAATGAATCAAAATAGTTTCATCCATAGAAACGGGGCACCACCAACCAAGCTTAAACACTTGAAGGGAAATATCCATCCTAAGAGAGGAAAGTGAGCACTAACACTCCAACAAGGAAGAGTAGAGTCCCAAAAAACTACATACCACCACTTTGCCAATGTCCCCATCTTTATGGACCACAAAAAAGAGGGGTTGTAGCACTGAAAAGGAACATCCCCACCAAAAGAATTAGCAAGGCCAAACATAGTCACTCTCAAGAAAAAGGCACCCCACAGACAAAGCCAAGAGCCTCGATAAAGGCAGAGAGAAGAAGAACCCCAAAAGTTCAAAAGACCCAACTTTCCCATGGTCCCCAACCAAGATATAGGGAGAAAAAAAGAGAGGTTGAAGAACAAGAAAGGGTATCGGCCTCTTAGCCAAAGACTAGAAAAAAGAAACAAAAAAAGAATCCCAAAGCATGGAAGAAGCACGAGCAAAGGAAAAACAACACTTCCAGAAATGACCAACCATCAGTAGAGCAATCTCCAAGTGTGACGAACAAACCAGATGAGGTGAGGAACACCAACGAAAGGGCTAGAGAGGAGACACAACTCCAATAAATAGGAGACACCCACCAAGAACCCCAACTTAGGCACAAGCCAACAATAGCCACAAAACAAGGGGCACTAGCAAAAAGGAAAGTCAGAGACCACAGAAAGAATGAAATGCCCCCCACACAAAGGCCTAGGAAGCCCAAATCATTCCAAAAGGAGCCCACATCAAAGATAAAAGAAAGAAACCTCTTCGAAGAAGAAACATCGAAGTAGAAAAGTGCTTCAATCCCAACAAGATCAATCAAAATGAGATCCTCCATAGCCAAACAAAAGGCACCTCTCCATAGCACCTTAGCAACCGGAAAAGAGTAAAAACCACCAAAACAAGGGGAAGAGAAGCACATAGCAACATAGAAGCCATCATCCTCATCCTCTTCATCCTAAACTCCTTCAAAAAAATTGAATCCCACTCCCTCGTGTCCTCTCCCACCCACACCCGTTGACACCATTTTTTAAAAAGGGGTCGAACATTTGATTATGGACTCAATTGTTAATTGAACATGAGGAGAGAAATTTTTAATCAAGGATGTCAATAGTCGAGAATATTTTTCCCAAACTAAAGGAGGAAATCCATCAACATCCATACAAATGGGTGTGGGATCTAAAAAAGGGGGATCAACAAGAAAGAAATGTAGAGTAGGAACTACCACATCATTAACATAAACAAGCTCAAAAACCTTTGGATAAGAAACATCCTTGACCAAATCCATAATAATATATCCATGTAGAGAATTATTCCACCATGAGGAAGATCATGGGGCCTTATAACAAGGATACAAATTTTCCAAATGTCCCATAGAAAACCATTACCTATAGGAAAACGAAATTCCTTCATAATCCAAAATTTGGCTACATGAGAAATTAAAAACTTTTAAAACAACCTCTACCAATTAAGGCTTAGAGAAATCAAACTCTAAAATAATACAAGAATAGGTTGTGTGAGAGACAAAATTAGTGGCTTGATCCACCATTATAAGTGTACCATAGAGTTTCTAATGCTAGAATAATAGGAATCACACCAAAAAGGAGAGAAATTTTCAAGAGAAAGTCCAAAATGAAAACCAATTGAAAGATTCAATGAGAAGGTTAAAAGAGGAAACCCAAGGCTTCAAGAGGAAGGATTGCTAGCTCCATAACTAAGAGTGAGTATCAAATATAGAATTGTGATCAATGATTCAATTGAAAATAACTATGAAGAATCAATTAGCACAAGAATAAATTTCAATCTTCTCCTTCATTATAGGATGACCCTACAAAGAGATCCAAAGGTTTAAGTCTATTAAAAAAGGCCACACTTAATTGAAACTATAAATAATAATATTTTTAGAGAAAAAGTTCTTGTCGTTATAACCTCATCAACCAAAACCACAATTGGAATAGAGAGAGCAAGAGAGATCGTATATTTTTGTTTCAAAGAATAAATAGGAACTGCAATGCAAGAAATAATATCACACCATGAATGAGAATGAAAACCAAAGTCAATAGAGTTTGTATAACATATCTTACCTATAAATTTAGAAATCCTAACACCAATGACACTATGAGACTATAAAACTCTTCCAACAAACTCAGCAATAAACATAATGACCTTTGTAACATAATTTCATCCATATAAATCACTTGAAGAATAACTTGATATTTTACCAATAGAAAAAATGAAAAAACTTTTGACACAAGTAAAAAATCCTCTATTGATGCCTCCAAGCCCACAACCATATCTTCAAATAGGTAGGGCCATCGAGCCATTAAGAGGTAGGATATATGTATATAGAATATTTGTTTCATGTGTTTTAAATGGTATGCCATATCTTTTGTGCTGATTTTTAATACCCCCACCTTTGTCATTATTTATATTAAAACTCTAATCCACTATATGTTGGGTACATTTAATAAAAATATTATCTAATTTACATTCCAATGATGATGAAATTATTAATGACATAAATATTTAAAACAAATTAATGGAGGGAACCATCAAGATCAAAATAGACACTATGTGGGTGATATTTTTTATTAATTTAAATTGGATTAGATGTTATAGATATATATATTAATATTAATTTTCAATATTTATAAATTTTGAAAATTGTTTTTTATAAAAAGTATGTATTATAATTTATTTTTAAAATATGGTTATTATGTATTATCTTTAGAGGTGTTTTATAGTAGTATTATGGAGGCTCATGTCATGAGTGTATAAGTTTATGTTTAAAAAAATATTTCATGATCATTGATTAATATTAAAGTACAAGTTAAAAATAACTTGTTGACTACTATTGATACCATTTTAGAATAATTTATTTCTATTAAGCATCTCTCCTTTGGTTTTTCCTAAGATACTCTTGAAGTGGTTGATTCTATCCTTCTAATGGAAAATGATTATTTGGTTCCCACTCCTCTCGGGTTTCGGTTTTTTTCTTCCATTCCATACCATATTTTAAGTATTCTTAGGTCATTTCTTTTTTTTCAAGAATCTATAATACTCTCCTATTCATTCAATTCTTCGTTTTAGGGTGATGAAGGTAAATTATCCCCTCTATCACCCTACATTATAGATGATAGTAACATTACTTTTGTGTACTATTATTCAAAGGAGGAAGGAAAATCTTTCTAAATATGTTTTTAAATCCCACATCTAGATCAATGTTGCATGGGTTGCCAATTCAAGGTTTGAAATAGCATAGGAACTTTTCTTCCTTGAAGCTATTGGTTTATTGTAATGTCACAACTTTATCTCATTCTAATCCTTTGATAGGAAAGATCTAGTTGGTTTTATGACTATTTTTTATTTTTCTTCAATAGTTTAAGCCATATCAATAACCTCCCTTATACCCTTTATGAAAAAAAAAAAATGACTTAAAAATAAATATGTCATTAACATACAAAGAAAAATATAATATATATAAAAAATAAAATAACAAAGTTAAAAATCACAAAGTAAAGGATAGAAATTTTAAAAAATAAGTGAATGAAAGGATGAATCATAGAAGTAAGAGTGATACAATATTAAAAATAAGATTATAAGATAATTTTACCTTCTGGTGAATAAATTTTTAAATAATCTATATATATTTTACAAAGTTATTAAATTATTATGCGCAAAACTTTACCTAAATTTATAACAATTCTATCATTTAGGGAAACAATTAGGGGATTTAGTAATACTTATGAAAATTATTGAATATATGCCTCTTTTTGCTAGCAATGGTCAATCGTTGGCTAAGTCTGGGGCTTAAGGTGCTCAGATTTCATAAGAAGGGTATCCAGACCCTGTAATAGATTTTTTCCAGACCCACCATGCGTATCATGTCATGGGATGCTTTTCATGCCCAGTACAAGCTTCATAACCAGGACCGTGCTACTTATGATGGTTTGATGAATGCCATTCCTGATGAAATGCTTCATAAGGTTGGAATTCATGGAACCAAACCTTGGTGGAAAGACTGGAAGTGGTTTCCAGACACCCCTTTCAGGAACTACAAGCCTCGGCTTGGTTATAGGTGGCTCTCACCACATTTTCCTATGATTTAGAGTTTGAACCAGAGGAGGCTTCTTCAATCTCCCACTCATGTCTGGCGTAAAATATTTGCTGCCACTTGTTATGCAAGTGTTGAGCTGAAGCTTGCCCATTTTTCTTGGTATATTCTTTTCCAAGGCTTGCCCGTGGCTCTCGATTGGTCCACCTGGGGGTCCAAGACCCTTGTTTCCCTTTTTGTGGGTAGGATGAGAATTTTAAGCATCTTTCCTAGTTTTGTCCTAGAGCTTAGTAGCTTTGGACTTGGATTCATGACTTTTTTCGGCACTTTCGGCTAGAACGTTTTTCCTGGCATATGGTGTTGCTTGGAGATTCTCCAAGAATTCCTACAAAATTCACCTAGCTTTGGCACACTTTTAGGGTGGAAATTCTCTTCAATATTTGGAAGGACAAAAATGCTTGCATTTTTTCAAATTCTCAAATTGATATTCATGTATCTTTATATGCTAAAGCTATGATTTTCTCTAATGTGATTTTATAGGTTCAAGTGCAAGCTAACAAAGTTGCACTTGAGGTTGCTCACCTCCAGGTTCTCCTGGACCACTGGGGCAATGCCCCTTGTACTATTTCTCGAGTCCCCACTTTACACACCTCTCCACAGCCAGTCACCCTCCGGGGGCCGACAGCAAAGTGGTTTTGCATGTCCTCATTCACAACCCCCGCCTCGGTGAGAATCTCACACTCCTCGACAAAACTGCTCTCCTCCGCCATGGGCTACTCAGGGCTGGCCTTCTGGCAGTGCTTTGGGGAGTGGAGGTGGTGGTGGGTGGCCTTCTAATGATCCTCCTACTTCTGGCTCTGGGTGGCTAGTTACTGGTAAAGCTTTCCTGCGTATGGTGCTTGCAATCTCACCCTGCTGCGAGGAAGAAGGTAAAGAAAACAAGATGTTGATGATGGTTGGGGTCCTCCTCCTGACGTTACTCTAGACCCCGCTGATGTATGGGGGAAAAATTTGGATGACAGAGACCCTCCTGGCTTTGTTGGCACTGCTTTGGTCACTTAATGGCCTTTTATCTTTGTTATTTTTTGGACTTCTGGGCTTAGCCCACGTAATCTGTTAATTTTCTGGGTGTTTCCCATGTGACTCTTGGGGTGTGCCTCTCTACCACCCACCCTTTTTTTTGTAAATATGTATCTTTATATTTGAATTAATATAGATAGCTGCCTATTCATCAAAAAATAAAATCTTCTTTGATTTTTAGGTATCAAACATAACATAATACTCTTAAATTTTAGTTGGGGTAAAACATTTATTTGCATCAAGAGAAAATAATAATATATTTAAAAATTTACCAGAATTATAATTATTTCAACCAAAAATAGATGACCTATAAATCAATAAATTTATTCTTCTTATCTTCATTTCTCAACCCAATAACATTTTTTCTGATTGTATTACTTCAAAGTTTCTAGAAACTACCTTAAAATTGGTAGCTACTATGAATCCAATAATATATTTTATTTCATGTGCTACATTTTAACTCAATTTTTGGGTGCAACAAGAATGGAGTTGAAATCCTTATAAATAATTATGTCAATATGAATCTTTATGTTAGTGTGCTTGCATGAAAAACTAAATTTATTTCATATTATGATATATAATATGGATCATATTATCTATTTATAGATTAAATATACTTATAGATATAAATTGAATAATATTATTTTTATTTTAGTGACCACTCAATTCTAGATAAAAATGAATATTATGGCTTTGTGTTTTGGGAATAGTTATGTTTTTAGGATTATATTTTTATATCAATATGAAACTTGGATTATTAGTCCAAGGAATGTCATTATGTTTACCAATAATTTCCTTTTATTAATTTTATGAGGTGGATTAGGGAAAAGTAGGTGATGCATCAATCATACGAAATGAAAGACTAGATACATGTCTTAATTGAATTTCTAAGCAAGCTCATCTTGCATGGCTACACTATTTATGTAACTTTTCATTATTTTTTCCTCCTTTATATTGTACTCAATTTCCTAGAGGCTAATACTATGAACACACTATCCATCAAATCAAGCTACATACCATTTAAGTTTTGGTGCAAGTGCATCCAGGATTACCATCCAACCAGATATATTTGATTTTTGCTCAATTTTGGTGTGTAACTATTTTAATGGATATTTTAGAGTATTTTTAATGTTTTAATTTCAAAAAATCAGTTTAAATAATTTGGACACATTTTGGCTTGAACCTTCCCTTGGGAAATGTACCAGATATTATAACTTTTGAATTAAATTTACCTAAAATCAGCATCCATTGGCATGGGAGGATTTGGAGTTGTGAAAGTTCAAATTTGCAACTAATGCACATTATTCTATAGGCATGATTTGGACGCCCAAGTTGAGTGGGATTGGAAATTTGAATTGACAATTCAAATTGAAGAGTGGAAGAATTATGGTGTTGGCTAATGGTGGTCTTCCTGGAAGGGAGTGAATCCAAAATGCATTGGGGAGTCGAAAGAATGTCATTTGCTACCATTAACTAATTTTATAGAAGGGGGGCATGGATTTGGAGGAGTAGAGTTGATGAGTGGTATTGCAGGGTGCTTGGTTAATTGTTTTTGGGTTATTGTTTTTATTTTGGTTCTTGATTTTTGAAGTGAGAGGATTTAGGCGTAGCATTTCTAAGAGGAATTTTTTTAGAATTAAAATTGTAGGTGGAAGTTAAAAATTAGTGGCAAACCTTTTGTTGACAGCATTGGAGGCTTTGTACTTTGTTTTCCAAAATTTGATTGCAAATGCAAGAAGAAGATTGCAAGAATTGGGAGGAAGATTGAATTCATACGTAGTTGTTATTGTTGCCTATAACAAGGCATTTAAATCTGATTTTTCTATTTATTCTTAGTCCTCTAGAATAGCTTTCTAATTACTTTGCATTCAATGTATTGCACAAAATTTTGCAAGTGCCATTGAGCAAATATACATTGTCACTATTGTTGATTTTTGGTGTCTCTATTTATTTTAATTCATCAAATTCTTGTGTGAGTTTGCAAGTACGAAGAGTTGTAGGAAATATCTCTTGCATTAGTGGTATCATAGCATGGTGAGCCTTCTACACCAAGTTTCAAGAAACATTCTCAATCACATACGCTTTATCCAAGTGGTCAATTAGGAGGCTAATATTATGAACTCACTATCCTTCAAATCATCGTAGATACCATTAAAGTTTCATGACGCCTTATCAATTACATGATATCGATCTAAGTGGTTAGTATATTCATTTATCAAACATGAATTCTTTTTTAGCTATGTATCCATTCATAATTGCATAAGAGTATTTTAAGTGAATTAGATATTTTTCTAATAGTTTATATTACTTATATTTTTCTCTATAAGTTTTGTGGCAACTAGTCATAAATCAAAATGAATATCATGTCTATGTTTTGGGAAAGATTAATTCTTTATATCAATATAAAATTAGGGTCATTCTCATAATTTAAATAATATTTGCACATAGATTTACAATATATATTTATGTTTTATATTTGTATGACTATATTTTTAGTATAATAATTTATTTTGGAAGGGCACGATAATATATATTTCAACTAAAAATTGATATCAAATACATTTGTTAAAAATGTAGTAAGCATAGTGTAAAAAATGTATTTCTATTAAACATACTATTTAATTTGAGTTAGACATGATTGATTCATTAAAATAATATTTTTTACATAGTTGTATATGCTATTAGCACATCTACCGTATAAAAATCTATGTAAAATACATTGAAAGTTATTCTTTTCAATGTACATAATTTTTAAAGAATTTATTATATATAGGAATCTTGGGAGGGATATCTTCGGAGATATGTTAGTTAGAATTTCATGAATACAACTCTTTCTTACAATAAGTTAAATGTAAATACTTATGTCAAAAACTTAGTTGGTCTTTATATAAATATTATATAAGAATAATGTTTGACTACTTAAATATTTTTTATTTTATTTTTTAAAATACTAAATAATATGAGAAAAATAGATTTTATTTATAGAAAAGGCAATGCAAATTTACAACCATAAATAAAATTTTATTTTAAAGATAGAATTACTTTAAAATTTTTAAAGAGTAGACAAATAATTTTTTATTTTTATTTTTTTAAATTAATGGAATTGAAAGTCAATGTCATTATATATATAAAATTTTCAATGACTTAACAGGTTTATAAAAAGAATTGAAAATATTATTCACACATTCATTAACAAGTAAAATAGCTTTGAAAACATCATAATGTGTTATTTTTAGCTCAGACGCAATTCCAATTTTCCATAGAACTAAGGAATACACTTTTTTCCTATAATATAATCTCAATAATGATCACTTAGGAATCTACTATCTTACCAAATTTAATTTATTATTTTGTATAGAAAAACTTATACCTGATCTATAATGATTGGAGGAGATTTGACCACCCTCACTTTTTATTGGATTTTTTTTTTACAATATTTTTTTGAATGCATAGAAGAAAGGACTAGTTCAATATTGTCTCGATATGGGGACCATGTAATAATAAAAAAAAAATTAGATACTCAGAGAGGAAATATAACATAGTTAATGTGTACATCATGTACATTGAATAGGAACAATTGTAAATCAACAAGATAAATGAAAAATTTTACAATAGAAAATTTTCTTTGCAACAAGGAGCATGGAACCATAAGGAAAATCAATAGTTCCAAGAATATTAATAGTTTGAATTCCCTACAAAAGAGATTTCCTTTTCTTACCTTCATGTAGCACCATCACTATGGTAGAATATATCATATTTTGAATCATGATTCAAGGAAAACTACTTTATGTATATCAACTTCAAGATACTAATTTTCAATTTTGATAACCATCACATTTATGGTTTTTAAGTAATTATCCCTACTATATCCAAAATTGTACTTAAAAATATAATAAATTTTAGAAAACATAATTATTTAAAAATGTACCTAAGTATGTAATGTTATTATGCATCAAAATTATAGTTTTTTAGACACATATATAAAATCAATTAATAAAACCCTAAATGAATAGTTGATAAATCTTATGATTGGACTCACCTCTCCCAAGTTAACAATTACATAATATATGAATAGGGGCTCTGGCTCAATTGGCTAAAGCATCCTAATGTAAGGAATAGGTCATGCGGTCCAATCTCCCCATGTCCTTATGGCATTGGAGGATGTGTCATGTCGGACTAGTGTCTCTTTAGGGGTGCTACCTGATTCCTACAATCTAAAAAAATAATTAGATAATATGTGGATATACTTGATATAATATATTAAGCAATAAATTTCAATGGAAAATCGTAAGGGACATGTTTCAAGAAATGAAAAATCCTTTTGTCTCTTTTTAGTTTCTGCCAAAGAAACTATAGGCGAGGCATCTTCTTAACTAGTTATTAATAATTCTTTTTCTAACCAATGAGAACTGAAATAGTTTTTCTACTTAATTTTTTTTAGCTATTGTCAATGTATAGATTCCAATTTTATAACAAAACATTTTTGAAAAATTATTTCTCTTCCATCTAATTGGTAGGAAAATTTCACCCGATAAGGGTGATTAATGTGCTTCCATTACAATAGTGCCTACAATAGTGGCAAATGAAAAGGGAAGTCTCCTTATTTTCAATTTTATTTATTTCTTCTATTTCTTTCATAATCTAAGAGGAAGCATAATTAATATTAAATTATTCAATTAGTTATACAATTCTAACCCTTTCTTTATATAAAGTTGTATCTTCTTTATCATATACATAAATATTTCCCATTAAATGGATTTAAATAAAATTTCTTGCTAGTAATAGAGTTTGTTTTTAACTTTTATAACAAAGTTAAAATTATTTTAGGGTTAAGTATAGTTGGAAAAAACACAATATTCAAATTCATTTTTTGTTGAATTTTATTGGGTTAAGTAATAAATTCTTGCAGTTATAACCTAATATTTCTCTAGAATGTTCAAAATATTATAAATTTAATTTACATTTGACAAGAGTTATTTTTTGAATAATTTTTAAAACAATTTCAAGAATGATCATTAACAAATGGTTTTTATAAAAAATTTAAAACTAATATTTAAATTTTCCATAAGAATAAATAAAAATGAAATTATATAGATTCCCAAAACAAACATGTAAATTAATTTACTTATTTGAAGCAACAAATTTGAAAAGTAAAAAATATCATGAAAATTAATAGCTACAAATTTACTTTTAAGTATAAATGAAACACCACAATGCTAATGCTAAGTGGCAACCACCATGAGAAAAATGGTTTTAACAATGCATATTTTAATAAAATATAATCACAATTCTAACCATTTTTAGTAGAGTATAGTTGGTACAACAAAATCACCAAGTGACTCAGAATGAAATTTATGTTTATGATGAGAAGATTTCCAATATCTTAACGTAAATTGATTTCTATAAATATTTGAAGATAAAAATTCTAAATTAATAAATATTTCTATAACAAAATATTGCAATAAGATGATATATTATTATAAATAAAAATTGATAAGTAGGAGGTATTTTTCCACAGCGAGTCAAATTATGATATTGCTATCAGGATTCAACTGTGTAGTTTGGAGTCAAACTCATTGACTCATGAAACATGGGTCAATGAGTTTGACTCAAAACTACACGGTTGAATCCTGATAGCAATATCATAATAAATAAAAAAATTATACTATATAAAGAACTATATAAAAATACAGCAAGTCAAATTATATCATCTAATATATTTTAAAATTTTAAAACACACAAAAAATAAAAAAATAATGTCTATTGATAAGTAACAAAAATAGGATAAACAAATAATGTATACAATGGTTAGAAGGGACAAGTTGTTAAAATGGGCATTATTTTTTCTTAAATAAAAAATGGGTATGTAAACTATTTTTTTAAAACTACTATACTAGTCAAGTAAGTGGTAGAAAACATTAATAAACTTAGAAAAGAAAACATAATGTTAGGGTTAAATCATAGTTAGAATTAATTTTTTAATTAAAAGCATGAGTTTAAAAAAAACATCAAAAAAAATATATGGATTTCAAAATGTTCAAAATTCTTTTAATTAGGTTACTATTAGAATTAGGGTAAGAATTAGAGTTAGGGTAAGCATTAGAATTATAGTTAGGGTTAGGGTTTAGGGTTTAGGGTTTAGGGTTTAGTTCAATTTTGATTAGTATAAGAATAGGATGAGAGGTCTCTTCCTATACAGCCAATATAATTGACAATTTTCTTTTGCATCAAGAGGCACCAACTCAATTTTTGTTTAATATTTATTGATTTACCTTCTATAAGCAATTCCACTTCTTTCTTGTCATCAACTCCCCTAGTCTGAAATGGGTTTGATTAGAAGTGCTATTTTTATTGTTTGTTCTTTCAAAACATTAGTTTTGATTATATAAGAACAAGATGGGCGGTCTATTCCTATAAAGCCAATATAATTGACAAAAAAAAAAAAATCCTCAAGAGGCACCAACATATTTGTTTGATATTTCCTGATTTACCTTCTATAATAAATTACACTTATTTCCTATCATCAACTCCCATAGGATGAAATGAGGTTTATCTCCTTGAATCTTGATTCCATGAAAATCATTAGCTTTCAAAAACTATTCTTAAACATCAAATAGTTTAACATTCAACAATATTTTTTTTCCAATAAAAATAAGTCAATATTATCATGAGGAATCAAATTGGCATTATCAACTGAGTATTCCTTGGGATTTCTAGTATCGTTATTTTGTAATTTTCTTTCATCAATGGTCCTTCTCGGATTCTTTTCTGAATTTCTCATAAATTATTTCTTCTAGAAAGCAAGAAATTGTACTATCGTTTAGCAATGATCAAATTCGGTCAATGGGGATTGAAAGTACATTTGCTTAATCTGTGACACCCCTTCATTTTGTTATGTTTTTCTTGATAGCTCAGATACTTTGTTTGGCCATATTTTATGTTATGGTCATTGTATCAATGACAGTGGAGCGATGATAGACTATATGGATGTGATGATACATTATATGCATGGTGATTGTTGGAAAATGTGCCTCAATCTTACTGAAATGTAAACTCCTGAAAGAGAAAAGTTGGTGAGACCATCTAGAAGTCTTACCGACTAGCAGCTGTGTTCTAAATGTTTGAAGTGCTCAAGTTGCTGAGACTTTGTTCTTGTCTTGCCGACCAGATTCATCCGCAAGACATTTCGATCATTGTGAAAGTTCTAACTCTTTCTGCTCGGGGAGATCTCTTGCTGATAGGTTGGTCTCTAATGGTTATCAGGGAGACTCGTGGCAACAAAAGTCCTCGGGGAGAGGCATGAACACTCGGAATGACTCATTCTGACAAGATATGTCTCACCGACAGTTATACACTCAAATTCATCAGAGTGACATGAAGGCTTGATAAGATTCTAAGCAATGGTTGTGGTCTCACCAAAAGGTTTGCACTTGATATCATCTCTTGTCGATGGTGTTTCTCTCGCCAACAGACTGGTGCATTTGATATGACCTCTTGGTGATAGAGTTTCTCTCGCCGACTGTTCTGTGATAGGTGTGAACTCTTGATGATGGTTATTGTCTTACTGATGAGTATGAACATTGGTATAACATAAAGTTCTATGAGACTCTTAGCAATAGCAAAACTCTTGCTGATAGTTCTACACAAGATGGATTTGTATTCGGTATGATGTTTTGCCGATAACTATAGTCTGGCCGATGGTTTTGCAGTGGATATTGATATGATGTATTAGCAATAGAGTGAGTCTGGGTGACAGTTTTGAAATGGATATGACTCTTTCCGATGGTGGTGACTCTGGGCAATAACGAAAGTTAGGCTTTGTGGCATCAGGGAGACACGGCCTAGTGTCTCACTAACATGCGATACAGTTTGAACGCCTTGACTAAATGTCTATCCTATGTGGTTTTTTGTCGACCAATCAGAGAAGTGGAAAGCGAACCACTAGCAGTTGGACTGTTGTGATCATTCCTGTGAGGGAGATGAACAGACTGTGAGAAAAAATGACTATGTTGGCAATGGTGGATGACGATGAACATAGTGAGATAACGAAGTGTTGTTTGATTGAACATGAGTTGTTCTGAGTGAATTCGTTGGATGTTTCTATTAGAATTTATGTACAAGGTTGATCAAGGAAATTTTGTTGTTGTAAATTGACATCAGAAAGTGGAGTTTGTACTCTGTATGTATTTTTTTTACTATAATACAAAGAGGCTCTTCTTGGTGTGGTGGGTTTTTCTCCCGTAAGGGTTTTCTCACATAAATCTGGTGTCCAAATTATGTATGTTCATTTCTTTGTTTCTGTTATTTCTTTCATGAGTATCTTAATTAAATTGTAATCAATATTTAAAGTCACCTCTGCATTCTTCCCTGAGGTTTTGATGTTAGGAGAGTTTGTTCCACACCTAAGCTTTCCTTTCAAGTGGTAGTAGAGCCTGGCCAGTTGTGTTATCCTTGTGGGTACATTGGGTTTTTTGTGTTAATTCTATTCAATGGGAGTCTTCTAGAAGTATGGTATTTCAAATTACAGATTAAGATGGCAAGCATGTCAGGAAAGATTGAAATTGAGAAATTCAATGGCAGCAATTTTTGAGCTGGGGAAACTTAAAATGGAAGATTTGTTGGTTGATCATGATCTTTGGCTTGTTGTGTTTGGAACGAAGCCTACAAGCATGAAGTAAGAGGATTGGGACCTTGCAGATCAAAAATCAAAGGGGTTGATAAGGCTCTATTTAGCAAACTCTGTTCTTCTGAATATTCATGAAGAAAAGACTGCATCTTCTTTGTGGAAGAGATTGGGAGCTATTTATCAAGGAAAGTCCTTGGTGAATAAGTTTTTCTCTAGGAAGAAGTTGTACTCTTTGAAAATGTAGGAAGGAGCCTCTGTTGTTGATCACTTTAATGCTTTCAACATGTTGATTGCTTAGTTAACATCTGCGGGTGTGAAGATTGATGAAGAAGATCATTGTATGTTGTTATGTTCTTTGCGAGAATCTTGGGATCACTTGGTGATGGCTATTGCGAGTACAACATCCACTTTTAAGATGGAAGATGTTATTGCTTCTTTGTTATTAGAAGAAATGAGAAGAAAATATTCTAAGATGGTGAAGGAGGCTCTTGTTGTTCGAGTCAGATCAAAGGAAAAAGGAAAGAAGAAGGACAAGAAGTCCACATCCAAATCAGAGGGGAGATCAAAGTCTCTTGGCAAGAAGTCCAAGGTGAAGTGTTGGAATTGTGGGAAACCTAGTCATGTCCAAAAGGATTGTAAATAGGAGAAAAAGAAGAAGAATTATTCTTCTGACAATGATTCTTATCAGAGTGATGCAGATGCTTTGATTGCAACCTTGGCTACATAGACATCAGATGATGTCTGGCTGATTGATTCTGGAGCATCTTTCCACATGACATCTCATAGAGACTAGTTCACTAAGTATGAAAAATACAATGGTGGAAGGGTGTATTTGGCAAGTGATTCATCTTTGGAAATAGTTGGCTATGGAAGAATTAGAATTATATTCCCTAATGGAAGAGTGAAGGGAATCAATGATGTAATGCATATACCAGGTCTGGCTCGAAATATAATTTCTATTAGTAAGCTAAATGATATTGGAGTGCAAGTCACGTTCTCTAGAAATGGCTGCAAGATGACTAGAGGCTCAATGGTGCTAGCTAGGGGTGCTTGTATTGGTACTTTGTATAAGCTGGATGCACATGTTGTGCAATGCAATAGTGTCTCTGTAAAGTCATAGAAAGCTACTCATAGAGAAAAAGAGGAAAAAGTTCCTGATAGTGCAAACTCTATGGAAGTTAAACTTCCAGTAGAAAAGACTATGCTCTGGCATCATAGGCTAGGCCACATTGGTGAAAAAGGTTTAAAAACCTTGAAGAATAAAAACATGGTTGAAGGGCTTAATGATTGTAACCTCAAATTCGAGTTTTGTGAACATTGTATATATGGTAAACAACACCGTGTTTCATTTTACTCCAGTCCTCACAAATCTTATGATTTACTTGATTACATACATTCTAATGTTTTTGGTCCAGTAAATGTTCCTTCTTTGTCTAAATCAAGATATTATGTATCGTCCATTGATGATTATGCAAGAAGGGCATTTGTTTATTTTTTGAAAAGTAAAGCAGAAGTGTTCAGTCATTTTAAGGAATTTAAAAACCTTGTGGAAAATTAGACTAAAAGAAAAATAAAATGTTTAAGGACTGACAATGGTGGTGATTTTTGTTTTGATGAGTTCGAGAGGTATTGTAAAGATCATGGGATTAAAATACATAAAACTACACCCTACACTCTGCAGCAAAATGGACTTGCGGAAAGGTTCAACATGACAGTAATGGAAAGAGCAAGAAGTATGGTGAGTAGTGTTGGCTTGGAGGAGAAATTCTAGGCTGAGGTAGTTGCAACAACATGTTACTTAATAAATCATTCTCCTAATTCTGCTCTTGTTGAGAAAACACCTTTGGAAGCATGGTCTTGAAAGAAGCCCTCTCTAAGACATATTCGTGTCTTTGGCTGTGAGGCATATGCATATGTGCCAAATGAAAAAAGATCTAAATTGGAGAACCAGGTTGGAACAGTATTTCATTAAGAGAAAATGTATAAAAAAGCATAGATACAAGCTTAAATCCTGGTTATAGAGAAGGTCTCTCATATAGAAGTAAGTATTGCGAGGATTAGTTTCTACTTTTCTAGGTCTATAGTCAAAGACAAAGTCAAAAAACATAAGGATGTAGTTGGAATTCCTCCTACGCCAGATAAAGAGGAATTGAAAATTCAAAATGTACCTGAAACTGAAGAGAGCTCAAGTAGTTCTAAGAAGAGTTCAAGAAGAACAACCTCAACTCCTAACCCATGATAGGAGGTCACGTGAAAGAAAAGAAACTCCCATAGGTATGGAAGGCTTTTCTGATAGATTCCCAGCTCAATCTTTAATTTCAGTAACTACGGAGCCTAGGACCGAAAGAGGAATTTGTAATTTCTTATTAAAACCTTTAATGGAAGCCATGACGAAGAAATGGCAACAATAGGTGCTGAAGGATACTTGGAGTTTCTGCGCCCCTTGCCCCAAGGTGGTAGAAAATCGGTTGGCTACAAATGGGTATTTAAAAATAGTACAGGTCCTGACGATAGTGTGGAAAGTATATGTATTATTATGTATATGGGTTATTCTGTGTGAGGGAATTGATTTATGGATAAATCTTTTCTCCCTATTCTAAGTTTCCACGGCCTATCAGATTTCTTTGTCACTTGTAGAAAGGAATTGAGATTGAAACTAGATGGATAAAGAATATTTCAAAATTTCTCTCATGGTGACTCATGTCCCATCCTCGAAGAATTTCGCTAGAAAATTTTAAAGGAAAATTGGTCGGTAAGTTGAAAAAATTGGCGTGTATGATTTAAAACAATTCCTAGAATGGGTGGTAAATTTCAAAGTCACAAAGTGGTTAGTTGTATTTTGAATGGTTGCTCTATGTTGATGCTTGAGATTGAACAGGTAATAGTAAGTTAATATTTTTGATCTAAAATCTCAGTTGTCTATAAAGTTTGAAATGAAAGATCTTGGTGCAGCCAGGTATATTCTGGGAATGGAAATAACCAGGGATAGGAAAAGTAGAAAACTTTGATCTGCCCAGGCAAGCTAATAATCGTTATGGAGAGATTTTAAAGCTGAATGACCTAAGCTGTCTTTGCATTTTGGAAACAAAAGCTGGCTTGACATTGAAGATCGCCCCAAAATCTCCTACTGAGATGGAGGACATGACCAGAGTGCCTTATGCTAGTGCAGTTGGAAGTTTAATGTATGCAATGGTCTGCACAAGGCCAGACATTGCCCAAGCAGTGGGAGTACTTAGTCGCTTTATGGCAAATCCTGCAAGGACACATTGGGATGTTGTGAAAAGAGTGTTTAGATATCTGAAGGGAACTTCAAAATATTCTTTGTGTTACCATGGAAATTTGGTTGAATCATAGAGGACTCTCAACATTCGAGGCTATGTGGATTCTGATTAGGCAGGGGACATTGACAGCAGAAGATCCACCAGTGGATATATTTTCATGATGAATGATGGTGCAGTTAGTTGGATGAGTAAGTGGCAGGTTGTAGTTGCTTTGTCCACTACAAAGGAAGAATACATGGCAAAAACACATGCCTGTAAAGAAGCAATCTAGTTAAAATGTTTGTGTTCTAACATTAGGTTTCATGCAAGGATAATTAAAATTTATTGTGGCAGTCAGAGTGCTATTTGTTTAGAATAAAATCCTACTTTCCATGCCAGGACAAAACATATTGATGTGCAGTATCATTTTGTATGAGATATGGTGGAGGATGGAAAGGTCTCTTTAGAAAAAGTGGATACTTTGGAAAATGTTACAGATGCATTAATGAAGCCAATGAGCACAAACAAGTTCAGGTGGTGTACAAGTTTGATGGGCCTTAGTACCCATGAGTTTTAGTAGTTTTGTTGTGCTCTAGAGGTGTCTGTAAGATCTTCATCAAGTGGGAGATTGTTGGAAAATGTTCCTCAATCTTACTGGCATGTAAACTCTTGAAAGACCAAAGTCGATGAGACCCTCTGGAAGTCTTACCGACTAGCACCTGTGTTCTAAATGTTTGAAGTGTTCAAGTCACCATGACTTTGTTTTTGTCTTGCCAACAAGAGTCATCGGCAAGATATTTCAACCGCTGTGAAAGTTCTAACTCTTTCTGCCTGGGGAAATCTCTTGCTGACAAGTTGGTTTCTAATGGTTATCAGGGAGACTCATCGCGACAAAAGTCTTCAGGGAGAGGCATGAACACTCAGAATGACTCATTCCAACAAGATATGTCTCACCGATGTTTATACACTCAAAATCATTGGGGTGACATGAAGGCTCAATATGAGTCTAAGTGATGGTTATGGTCTCGCCGAAAGGTTTTCACTCGATATGATCTCCTACCGATGGTGTTTCTCTCGCCGACAGGTTGGTGCATTCAATATGACCTCTTGGCGATAGATTTTCTCTTGCCAACTATTCTATTATCGGTGTGAACTCTTGTCGATGGTTATCATCTTGCCGATGGGTATGAACATCAGTATAACATAAAGTTCTATGAGACTCTTAGTGATAGCGAAACTCTTGCTAATAGTTCTACACAAGATGGATTTGTGGTCGCTATGATGTTTCATCGATAGCGAAGGTTTGGCCGATGGTTCTGTAGTGGATATTGATATGATGTCTTAGCGATAGAGTGAGTCTAGGCAATAGTTTTGAACTCAATATGACTCTTGTTGATAGTGGTGACCCTGGGTGATAACAAAAGCGGCTGTTGTGGCATCGGGGAGACACAGCCTAGTGTCTCACCGACATGCGATACAATTTGAATGCCTTGACCGAATGTCTATCCTACGTTGTTTTTTTTTTACCAATCAGAGAAGTGGAATGTGAACCGCTACCAGTTGGACTATTGTGACCATTCCTGTGAGGGAGATGAAGATACTGTGAGCAAAAATGACTATGTTGGGCAATGGCGGATGACGATGAACAGAGTGAGATAATGAAGTGTTGTTTGGTTGAACACGAGTTGTTCTGAGTGAATTCGTTGGATGTTTCTGTGAGCATTTTTGTACAAGGTTCATCAAGGAAATGTTGTTGTTGTAAATTGACATCAGAAAGTGAATTTTGTACTCTGTATGTATTTTTGTTTACTGTAATACAAAGAGGCTCTTCTTGGTGTGGTGGGTTTTTCTCTCATAAGGGTTTTCCAACGTAAATCTAGTGTCCAAATTGTGTATGTTCATTTCTTTGTTTCTGTTATTTCTTTCATGAGTATCTTAATTGAATTGTAATTGAAATTTAAAGTCACCTTTGCATTATTCCCTGAGGTTTTGACATTAGGAGAGTTTGTTCTGCACCTAAGCTTTCCTTTCAGTGATTATGTTTAATATGCTTCATGTTTGCATAGATGCTTAGTTGTGATGACATTGCTGTATATGCTTATTGTAGTTTAATTGATATATTATCTTGTCAGTTGATGTGACATTGTATTGGTGAAGAGAACGGTATTGCATCACTCACTTGTGAGTACCCTGTGATTTCCATGATTCTCTCCTCATGTTGTGTATGAATTATTATTTGTATACATGTACGACTTTCGCTTTTGTTGTAGGTTTGAAGGTACAGGACAACGGCTTCACTTGGTTTCATAGGTTTGAGCGTGTCCACTACTCAATAGTAATGATTGGGAGATAGTAACTGGTTAACCTTGTCAAATCTTTACCCTAGCAAAATGTGTCATAAGTCCTTATGTTGGTCTTGTTATTTTATTTATCGTGCAAGTTTAAATTGTAAGGATTAAATTACATGTTGTGTTTAAGTATTTAATTAATATGGAGATTTTATTATAAATTAATTAATTTAATTTAAGTTATATTATTAAGTAATTTTAATTATTAAATTAATTGGGAATTAAAATAAATAAGTTATTTAATTGTAAATTAGATTAAATAAATTGTTTTTAATTTTAAATGCATATTTGGGAAAAAATCTCAGAAATATCTTGGTTTGTTAAAGAAAAGATATTTGTTGTGTGAACTAGAAGTTAGAAGGATTTGTTTTCTTATTGTCTTAAAATTGATTTATGGAGAGATTGATTGAAATTGGTGAGAAAAGAGGAAGTTGTTTTCATGGGAAAAGAAGACAGAGGTTTTTGGGGAAAGAAAAGAATTGTTTTGTGTTTTGAAGAAATTGTAGATATTAGAAGCTTTCTGATAATTCTAAGAATCTAGTTTGTTATATTCTTGACTGTGGATTTTTTCTGTTCTCTGGGAAGTGGCAATTGTCCTGGAGAAAGCTTTGGCAACATTGAAAAATTGAGGTTACAAAGAAGCTTGACATCAATCCTCGAGGCAACAATTCTTCTAGAACAGGTTCTTTAATTGTTTTTGTGAATTTTGATTTGAAAGAGTTATTTAATTATTGTAATGCAAATTGGAAAATATTAGAAGAGGTTTTCATTATTGTAGAAGCTTTTGTTTTTAAAAGATTGCCATGAAAATCAAACCTTTGTAGAAAACAATTTAGATCCTTTGTGTAAATTGATCAATTGAAATAGATTGATACAAAAGGAAATTATAGATCTCTGTAGAAAAATATCATTTTTTTTTGTTTCCCTATTTCTTTTAATTGACTAGGAAAATGAAAAACTCTGATCTTTCCTATAGAAAACTTCTTCTGTGAAAATTTATTTCCCAAATTGAACCAGTGCTTGGATTAATTTATATATAAATATACATATATATATATATACATATATATTGAAATATAAATGTACATATATATATTATATAAATATTTTATTTTATTTAAAGCACTATAAATTCCCTGTAGGAATTTTTATTTTGAAACGAAATTGTAAGAAATCGTTGTACAACGAATTAATAATAGTGATGAAATTAAATAAATTTAAGTTTGTATTTTGGAGGCATTGGAGATTAAACACCATCGCCACCTCCATATTATGGTGGGGATGGACTTGCTGTGGCAGTGCCCTCCACACATGTGTGGAGAAGGCGTTGACACAGACAACATCGTCTCCCTTAATAAACTCTGACGCGGCCAGTTTGAGCGTTGCGATTTTCATATGATGCTTTCTTTAATGGTTATTTTATTATATATAATATATTTTTATATGTATATATATGTTATATATATAATATATAATATGCTTATTATTTATAATATGTATTTTATATATTATGTATATTATATATATATATATTTGGAAATTGTATTGTAATTATTTTTAAATGGAATTTGAGAAAAATATAATTAACTTTATAATTAAATAATATATTTATATGTGTATATATAATTATATTTAATTATATATATACATATTAAATATATTTATTTAATGTGTGAGTAATACAATAAATATTTGCAAGCACGATTAATTAAATTGAAATGATTGATTATTTTATTGCTGAATTTGAGTTAATCTTATGAGTAGTTGTGAACTAAAAGTAATCATATAGTTTAAATTCATTGTTGACCTATAAATAGCAATTATGTTTAAATGGTGTATTTTAGATATGTGATATTGATTGTTTTGGATTTAGGAAATCTAAATAGTAGTGCTTTTAATTACTTGAGACTGTTTATTTTAATTTCTAGTATTTATGTAATTGGGGCATGGTGGGGAATATTTGTTGTAGAGAAAATATAAGTCTTCTAGATTATAATTGTGATGGGGTTGTCATTTC